>KK502412.1:15607-36269 GCA_000688735.1 Glossina austeni | reverse complement strand
TATATATATATATATATATATATATATAGATTTCTAGTAAAATGCGTAGTGGAAGCGCTTCCACAATTGCATCAAGCATTCGTATAAGCTTATTAATAAAAAAGCTTGGATGATAATTAGCAAAGCTCCTATGAAATTATTAATTAAATCAAAAATTTGGTTATGAAAAGAGCAATTTTTTGCTTTTGTTTTAAAAGCTTCTCGCGTCAACTTAATAGTGTGCTTGCATAGTGTAATTATAAAGCACAAGCAATACTCGTTGTATGAGACGGTACGATTTCAAGTTGTTCTGGGGACATTAAATATGAAACAAAAAAACATTTTTTTTTTTGTTTTTAAATTACATCACAATTTACGCAATAAGATAATAAGTAAATGTTATATGAAGATGAGAAAAATAACAGAAATTATTGTTCATAACAATATTGGTATGATGTTTAAGTAAATAAAAAGAAGCTATGAAAACTTGAAAAAAATAATTCAAAGTGATATAAAGACGAAAACTAAATGAATAATCTAAAGGATAAGAGGATCCAGTATATAATGGCTTTTCAATTTTCCCAATTTCAGTGGAATCATTCAGCAAAGATATTGCCAAGGGAGTTGGTTGATTCCTCAGATTCAGAGAAGATATTTTTTAGGAATTGCGTTGATTTTTGACGAATCGAAAATGCAGGTCATCATGAATAGTAGTCAAGTAGGTGAGAGCATACTCTTATATAAAATGCATTTAATTCTTCGATTAAGTTGAAATTCTAGACAAATTAGTCAATAGATTCGTTTAGTTTCTAAGTCAAGTTGCTGGCGTTTGTCATTATTTGATATGTCATTAAGTAAGCCAAGATATTTTACACATTTGTGGGAAGGGATACTATGGCCATTCAAAAATAATCAAGGACAAGAACCGTTATTTAACGTAACCGTTAACGATATTTGGTTGAGATGAATTGGTAATCATCAGCATACGTCGCAGTTAAGATATATGTCAGCGATCGGAAAATGTGAAGCGAAAATTGCGTAAAATATTGGACTTGGAACACTACTCCCCTGGAGAATTCTCCCCTTTTATGTTATATATATATTGGATCTAGCGTTTTCACCTTTACGTCTGTTTTGCAAATAGGATGCAAGTAACATATACATGGGAGTTGGAAGGAATTTTCCAAGTTTGGAAAATAGCCAATCCAGCTTTTTCCAAATCAAAGAATATTAGCATAGTCGGAATAGTACGGTAGGAAATCGCCTATAATAACTGTTTCAAGGATTGGAAAATATGTTGTGTATATCTGTGTATAGTATCTGAGGGGAATTACTTTGGAATAATAAATAGATATAAAACAGATACAATAAAATTGGTCTTGGTTTTCAATCCTAGTAGTAGACAACTGCAATAATTTGTTGTTTTCATCGACTTAGATAAGGTAAGAAAAAACACGATGACATAGCTCAATGGTACCACGTTCGTTCCTGAAATCAAACTAATGGTCAGTTTTTGCTCTCCAACTAGGAGTAATCTTCGCAGATATACTCTCCTAATTATTGAAAACTAATTGGTCTCTACGCTTACAACATTTTCTGGTTGAGAAATCCAATCGTTAGCATATGCATGTCTGTACAATGTCAAGGAATCAACCAAGAGGATTTTTCCAAAAATCAGTTCACATTAAAATGCAATTAATTTTCTTCGATTCCTATTGATTCTATTTTAAAATTGTTGCAATATTCTCAAGTGACTTTTCTCTAAAAATACTCTGTAAAGGTTGGCGTACGGGTATACTCACAATGTCATATACATTTTATAACAAGTAACAACATGAAAATGCACTTAAGGGCTTTTGTGACAGCACGTTATATATCCATTATTTTAGTTTTTAACATCTTTTCGTATGCGTTCGTATTGCAATGTCAATGCCGTGAAAAATTCATGCATATGCAATTTTTTTTCCTTTTGTTTTTTGTTGTTTGCGAAATTCATTGAACCTAATGGTCTTTAAAGTTACCTTTAAAAATGTTTTGCTTGTTTTTACAGGGAACACGGCATGATTTATCGAAATGTCAGCAAAGTGATACAAGTACATGAAGAGATTGTCCATTTGCTTAGGCATAAAAAACCCGATTAGATTTAAATAAAAAATTTGTAAGAAATTTATATTCGCCTCATGGCGAATTTTGGATACCCGCCGCCTGAAGGAAGCGTATAAAAAACAATATTTTTTTTTTTTCTATTTTTGTTAATTGTTCAACTTGGCTTTTGGATGCGTTCAATAGTGCTTGATAGCTCTTCAACTTTTTAAGCTAATACCATACTTCTAAATAGATCGAAGCAGTTTTCAGATTTTCCAAACTCTCGCATTCTATTCCCATTTTTGCAGCGTTAAGAGACAAGGAGTTGTGGATAGTAATTTAATTTAAAGCGGTTTTATGTGCTGGCTAACATTGTAAAAGTAAGTAAACCACATTCAGTCGAAGTTGTGAAAGGCCACTGTTCGATTTATTTATATATACATGAATATAATCTAGTTTTCGTATTTAAAGACTTCTCCTGTCTGAAGTATATTTTAACGTTCATGCTCCGCAATGGAACTACCATTTACGATCGTCAAAATGTGCGTATTTCATCTTTTGGAACCAGAAGAATATTTCCCTATGATTTTCAAAATTATTCATTTACATAAACAGTTTTGGCATTGGCCACAGAGGTCAATGTTAAGTGCGCAGCTCATTCCTATGAGAATTTCTCTTTATTGACGCAAAACTTTTTGACGAAATCGTAAAACACTTTTCCGAAAAATGTGACCTCTATTGAAACGAGATCAGCAACTATATAAGGAAGACATAACATACCGAAATCTAACAAGTTTTATTGAGCGCCTACGCCTTCAATACAAACCTTAGTCAGCCAATACTATCTCGATGCCAAGTTTATAATTTTTCCTACCACTCAGGAAACTAAATATATTTTTAGTTTTCCTTTCTAAGCGTTACTTTATAATGCGAAATGAAGATAAAATAATAACATTAACATATTGTTCAAATTACTTTAAAAACCCCTTTAGGCATTCAAGTGTTAAATAAGAATAAGACAAGAACGACAGAATAAAAAAAAAAAAAGAAAAAAAGAAAAAAAGAAATCAAACAAACCATCACAATTTCTTTTAGGAAAACTAGTTTTTAGAGATTTTAGGATTTTATAGAACACAAACAAAAAAAAAACAAAGAAAACCGAACCAAGAGAAAAAAACTATAAATAGCTAACTGATGCTGGAAACTATTCACATAACGTATAGTCAACGAGAAAGGATTAACCTAAAATGCTAAAAATTGTAAGTAAAATATTAAAAGAAGATTTAAATTAAAAAAAAAAAGTTTTAAATTTAAAACGAATTTTGCAGATAATCTGTTTGATTTTGTTGACTGTGGTAGAGGTATCACGAAATGGCATTTTCGCTATTGCTGTAACCACGCCATTATTAGCGAAATTGCAACCGCAACCCAGCTTGGCACCGGCCGATACGGAACACGCTGGCTATGTAGAGGCTTTAACACCCATCTTACATACAACACCATTAATAACAACCGCAGCTTTGTTTCCAGCTGCCGTAACCACCGTACAGCATTTACCGTATGTTTATCCCGGAAAATATGTAAGCGCTCTTCAGTTTACTTTCCATTACTAGCTAAACCGTAGTTATGCGTAACAAAGAAAAAAAAAACACTAAACCTTTTCTTTTCATACCCACCTTCCAGTTAACATATGCCGTTCCCAACGAAGTCTCACATTATCATATTAGTTATTAGAAAAATAACAGAAGCCTAAAAGTAGACTATGAAAAATTCAAAAGTTGAAAAATGAATTGTGATGAAATGAAAAACAAAAAAAAAAACATTATTATTATTACATTTTCTCTTTAATAATAAATTTTCAATACACAAAAGCCAGTTAATGGCGGAAAATATTCTCCTGCTGATTGCGTTTTATTTTAGCGTATAATGAAAATATAAGAAATGTCGCTGTTGAAGAATAGATCGTTATTGTCGAACACTGTAAAGCGAAAGACGTAGCAGACATTTTTTAAAATTTCCAAGGCAAGCCGAATACTTTTTTTTTTTTTGCTTATTAAATAAACATTTAGTGCTGCTAGCATTACCGCTAATAAGTAAATTTTGTTTAATAATGCTTCATGTAGTTATAGCAGCAGTAATAATAATGTCAACAATCTTAACAGTAGTTGCTGAACGTCAAGCATTAGTTTCAAAGGATGAAAGAAATATATTTTTGTTTATTTTTGATACCCTACACTACATGTGGTACAGGGGTATATTAAGTTGGCACGGACGTATTCAACATCAAAGAGATCTTGTGATAAATCTACCTTTGATGATACCCATGAATTCAGAATCACTCTCTGATTTTAGCTTGTTTGCTGAATCTCTGATCTAAGCTTGTTTTCTCGTTTTCAACCTACACGCCGTAATTTTTAAGATATTTCGATGAAATTTAGTACACTGACGTATTTTGACCCAAGGTCAGATGTTATTGAAAATAGTTCGGATCGGACCACGTTTTCATGCACTTTCTGTGCATCGCCTTATTTTCAAAAGTAGCTTTACGAATAATTGCAATTGCTAGTAGTTGATTATAAGAAAAGATTAAAAAAAAAAAATTTGAGTCTTAAGTTTCTGACTGGCTTGTGCGCATAGAGTACACTTTTCACTAAAATCTACACCATGTGTTGCCTTGTAAATTAAGAAGGGACCAAAGAGAAACTACCTTCGCAATCGTTAATGAATTCTATTTAGAAGATATACGCAAAAGACTCTACAAGATCAGTGGTCTCATTGCGGAGCATTTTTATGATCTGACATCACAAACATAGTTAAGAGAAACTAAAAAAGAGTAGGTAAAGATTTGCAATGCTACCCAAGCTGTCTCTTTTAGAAATTTACTCAAAAAAAAAACGGATTTTCTAAGTTTTCAGAACCACCGTGACTTCGTAATAAATCGACAAATCATAGTAACAGCAATTGTAATGGCAACAGCAGAAGTAAAATTAACGGCAGTAGTACTAGGAACTATAGTACTAATGATAGCACCTGCAATAGCATCAAATATGCAAGTAGACGTTATTCCTTACAGTAATAACTGGGCATATTCCATTGCAGCAGTACTAATACTACTAGTAATAGCAATAGTTTGAGCGTGAGAGTTACTGGTCTGTTTAAACTGCATGGATAGAAAATTATTTTGATATAAATGTCACTTCGGTAACTAAAGCCAAGTTGTGTTCATTAATGTCGCCACCTTTTCACAGGATTATGAATTTTTTAAGAAAGCCATTCGCTATGATCTAAATACTGAGAACAGAATAGAAAATAATGTTCACATATATTAACTGTTGTTGAAAGAGACACTTTAGCCGTAAACATCAAGGAAAAACCATTTCACAGAAATTTTACATAATATTTACAATTTCTCTTCTCTCGATATTTAAATGATATAAAACGGTGACTATATAGTAAATTAAATCCAACTTAGCTTAGTTTATATGTTTTTAAAAAAATATTTAAAATCACTTTTAGCCGTTCAGTACCTTTTAATTTATCAGAAATTCGTTGTATATCGAATAGAGTGCAGTTTGATATGCTCATCCATAGTTGTGACTGCTACGAAACAGCGGATAATCGGTTAAAGTCTGTTAATAACGTTGTTATGAATAGTAATTGCATGCGATTATTTAACGCAACAGGACAAATTTTTCATACAAAAGCGAATTATATTCAAATCTAAATAAATATTCTATGCATAATTATGTCAAATGTATTATATGAACGTACATGATTATATACATTTTACTTTTCTATATTGCACGTCACAGTTGTCCAACACAGCATCATTGAATTTCATTACATTTTTTCATTTACTTAATAAATAATTATATTCCGGTTAAAAAGAAGTTTTTTAACCATTTTAAACAACACATAAATAATTCTATTCACGTTAAAACCGAGATTCAGATAAATACTACAAATTGTTTTTGTCTTTGTAAAAATCCAACTTATTTTTATACATTCCGAGAGGTATGGAGCTAAACAATCTGTAAACACAATTCAAGTTTATGTAGATGAACAGTATTTGTTCAGCATCGCAACGTTTAGTGACGTCACTTATGGATAGCGGAGCAAGCTAGACAGGTACGTCATAGACTGGCGCTCTGACAAATGTACAAAGTAACTGGACGCATAGACGACAAATTATTACTGCAAATTATTGTTGTAAGCGGCAACTTATTTGCATTATTGGTGCACAGATGAATATCGAGCAATGATTCGAAATTTGTTAAAACAAGTTTATGGTAATTGATGTTTATATCATATCCAAAACTCTCGCTTGGCATATGCGCTTGAAGTATAGTCGGGAAATTTGCTATAACCGAAGAGACCGACTATCAAAACTATGCCTGAATTCATCAGAAAATTAATAAAAATTACTATTACAACTAAGGAACAGGGATTCAAATATCTCTAAAACATCAATCTATCGCAATTCGATCCTTATGTGTGATCCGCTTGTGATTGATTTTTCATTTAAAATTCGTATTTAAATCGTCAATCGCTCGCTTTATTCATTTGATTTACTCGCGTGTGATTTTTATCTACTCGCGAAGTACATTTGCGAGCGAAAGACAAGTCTTCCATATGCCGATATGGAACCCACGCAAAAGGCTTACAGGTCTCTCCACTCTCTTCAACTCTATGATCGCTCAGTGAGGATCAAACGATTCAAAATAATTTAGTTTTACGTACCATTTGCTCTTCTTTGTGCAATCGAATGAATTGAGGAAAGCTGAAGGAGATTTACAGGTAAAGTCCTCAATATGTACGATTAGGAGTTCACTTTAAGATATGACTGTGAATGTATTAATTGATAAGCATTGGTTTTGTCATTTAATTTCAACTCATTGCGAAAGAAAGGCCTAAGTAGCACTATTGCTAGGTAACAATGTGATGTCCATGTTTATCGTATCGTATTTAAGATTTACGTTCCAGTACAAGTCGCGTGCCCCTTGCACGCGAGCAGCATCGTCTTGCTTGAAGCTTTGGACTGACCATTAGCAAAAAGAGTGTTTCATAGGCAAAATACTGCTACTAAGCCCTAACAGATGATGAGAACTAGACACGATACAATATCCAAATCGTAGAGACTGAATGATCGCCATCCCCCATAAAGCACAACAACATCATTTTCAGCACGATCAAATATTACAAACCCCGTCCGAAATTAAAAATAATACGCTACCCACTCCTGCCTATTGATCAGACATTGTTTGTTCTGATTATCAGTTGTGTCAACCGATGACTTATTGTCTTTTCGAAATGGGCTTCAATTCTTTCAACGATGTCCGTCAATTGTTCATTTCAAAACACCAGTTGTCTCCTTCCTGCACCAAAAATGAGAAAAATAATGACTAACGACAGACAATACTTTACTTTAGATAAGACATTGTTTTGCTATTTGACTTTTCCAACTCCAAGTGGTGAAGTGTAAGTCCGAGTCGATATCTTATTTGCATTTCTGATTCACATTGGAATTGAAATTCAAAATAATATTTGAAATTCAAATCGAATTACATCTAAATAAGTGTTGAGGCTGCAACGAGAATTGACGATTAATAAGATCTATATCTAAATATTAATTGGAATTTGATTTCTAATCGGAATTCTTCCATTAGTTGAGAATTTAAATGGAATATCGGCTTCCATTTAGAAAACTCATATTACAATGCGAATTCCGCTTAGATTTCAACTGAATGGAATTCAAACGACCACACTTTCCCCAACTCCGCGAGCAAGAAGCTGACCATCATTGCTTAATGTTCATAGTGCGAACCGAAATTGTCTCTCAACTGTCAGCTACAACAGCAAGGACGGATAGAACATTATATTGCAGGATGTTCACAATGCTTAATAATCTTCAGAAGCACTCACGCCAAAGTCAATCAAGCCAAAGTTCTCATTACATTGCCTTCGGCTAGGATCATTGTCACCACGAAGTCAGATATGCCAGAATCAGAAGCTTATGAGCGAAAAATACTTTCATCATTACCCCTCTGCTGTATTAGCGCTAAAGGATTCCTAAGTGAGTGTTAGGATTCCAGGGTAGACTCGGCAGGTAAAAAAATAGAAATTGTTTTTGCACGGACCCAATTTGTTTACAGTAAGGATCGCATTGTGAATCGCAGATAATAGAATCATAATTAGCGAAGAGACTTTACTTTACACGACCTTATTGCCCAGCACTTGATAAACCCGAATGTGCCCTTCGTCTTATTCACGACAACGTTTACATGTGCATTGAAGGATGCCTTTCGATCAAATGGGATTTCGAGGTCGGTAATTAAAGCTGGCTTGTCTCATTTACACATTGTTGATTTCATAGGATGTACTACACCCACCGGTGAAAAACCATGTGCTTAGGTTTACTAATATTTAGGAGCATTGAATTAATATAAAACAATTTCTAACTACTATCGGTGTCCTCCCGAAGGTAAATGTGGTCTTGGCTATCACTCTACCTGTAGCATACGGTAAAACACAAGAATGTTTTATAACATTTGGTAAGTCATTTGTAAACAAAACGAACAAAACAGGACCGAGATGACTACCTTGACGAACTCCAGACTATAGTATGATTTCTTTAGAGGATGCGATATTAAACAGCACCTGTTGAGTGCATTGGGTTAGATAAGAGCGTACACATCTTACAAAATGCCTATTGAAGTCCTTGTTCTTCCGCTTATCTAGAAGTATGCAGTGTTTGATCTTATTGAACAACTCACTGAAATGGTAGCAAGCATATGTTATACCTGTTTACCGGGTAAGTTGACAATTGAATCAAGCGATACCAATCGGCATCAAGTATCACGCAATCATTAATCTCAACTAGAGCATGAATTTTCGCTGAAAATTGTTCAAACTATGGGACTTAAAACACTTCCTTGAGGCACTCCACCTTCAATCTGCTTTGTAAATAGGATTTAAATAGCAAACCCATTAGAGTTGGATGAAATGTCTAAGCTAGCCCATCATGTCGGGCTTTATCGAAGGTCCTTTACACCTCTAGAAATGCATCACTGAAGGCGAAAGTGAAACCTACCTTTCAATTAACCGATTACTCCCAGCGTTACTAGATTCAATTCGAACAGAAATTCGAATTGTGGTCTCATCTATTGCTCCAGTGAGACTGCAAATTTCAAAATCGAAAGGATTTCCGATTTTATTTAAATGTATTTAATTGTTCACGTAACACCCCGATAAAAACTCGAGTTCTAATTGGGATCATTTGAAGTCTCAAGAACAATTTCAATATGTTTTCGCTTTCTTACGCTTTTTTTTTCCATGAGGTAAGAAAAAATCAAATTAAATGCCAAATGCGAAGGTGCCTTTAACGCCAAAATCACACATATGCCACCCTTGCATATATCTAAAGTTCGGTAATAGAAGGAAGAAAACCGAGCGAAAATAGTTCCAAGCCTATGACGCAGACGATGTAAACACTCTCCGCTTATGGACAAGTTTTGCATTTCTTCAACAAAATTGAATTTATTTTAATTGTGCAAAGTCTCCGATGTCACCTTCTGTATACTGCCCGGTAACATTGTAAGCCTTTGGCCGTGAAATTTATTGAAAAAAAAAAAAAAAAAAAAAAATCTCTCTCTTTCTCGATCTTTTTCAAATTCCTTGTAAATGGAATATTTAAAAAAATTCATCAAAAATGAAACGTGAGAGAAACCTTGCCGATTAATACCGATGCAATGTCTAAGTGAGTGTATGTTAGTAGTACTAAGTTTCAGCTGCGGCACTAGCTTCGAATTATTATGTCACACCACGTAATAAACGTATGTATGTGTGACGTGCTCATGCACAAACGAAAACTACCTCAAAATCAAACCGGGTATTCCCCACAAGGTTTTCGTATTTGGTTCATTAGGCGTAAAGTGGAATTAAAAATGAAAAAAAAAAAAAATAAACAAAAAACCAAACATTTTGAAAACAAGAATTTGCACAAAACATTCAAATGAAAATGAAATCAAGTTTTTTCGTTTAATAATTTTTCAAATAATAATAATAGTTTTTTTTTGCTTTTTTCTTTTTTCTTTGTTAGTTTATCACGCTGAGTCACTCTGTGGGATTTTCCCTCAACTGAGATATTATACATAACATAATAAAGATATACTTGAATGATTGTTTGCACAGTGATATACAACAAGGGAGAATACATAGATTTCGATACAAATGAAATTATACCTTGGCATGTCAACATATCAACAATTTATATATATATATATATGTATATGTAAACATAATAAAAGTAAGTAAAGGTTAAAAGTTTAATTTTTACTTAAATTTTTACTTTTATTCTGTCTTGATTGCTGCTATTTCGCCAGCCGCCATTCATGCGAATAGCAATCATTCCTTCGCCGAATTAATTTCCGAAAATAAGGCAACATATCGCTCTTTAGGGTACTCACCGTTTTCCCGGTCAAAATTATTGCGGAATGATGCTTCTTAAGCCCGAAGAGAGTTTCCTTTTTAATGGACGATAAGTAAACACAGAATTCTAGTGCATATGAAGTATGGAGCGAACTATTAAGCATTTACTTAAATATTAATAATAAAAAATTAGTTTTGAAAAAGATTATTAAGTCGGAATCATTTTCGCGAGGCCTCTTCAATGTAAAAGTCTCTCGAAATTTGAATCTGAAAAAAAAACACTTAATCTACACGTCAACAACTAAAGGATTACGAAGGGTTTTTTAAAAGTAATAAATTTTCGTGGGATTGGTGAGATTTCCGAACAAAAACGCTATACTTTCTTTCCTTTAAAGATATCGTTTAAAGACATTGTACAAAAATTGAAATCCATGTCCTTTTGAAAAGTCATGTCTCGAAGAGACGCATTTGAAATTTTGAAAAGGATTGGTTATAGGCATGTTTTCGCGTGTGCTCAGTCGGACAAGAGAGCGCAACGCCATCTAGACTGCGATTACCATTTCCCTATCCGTTTCTCTTACCTTTCTTCTTTCCGCGCGTTGCTGTGTTTCACGAATAGAGGACATGCCCTGACTGTTTGGCCATAGAAAAAAATGTTTTCCTTTTACAATAAATTTGTTTAGTAATTTTTCCTATAACTTTGGAAGCCCTGCTCCAGCCATGATCGAATATTTTTCGTCCTTTGCTTTCTTAAAAAGGGTTGTGCTAAACGCTGCCGTTATAGACGATAGCATACTTGCCGATAAACGGCCATCTTACTTTAATACATGGCCTGTTTTCATTTCCATGGCCACTTCTACTCGTTCACTGCCTATTTCTATACGTTACAAACAGGCTTGACCAAGTGAATGCACCCTTTGCTGTGAATATAAATCGTAGGCATTTGTCGTTATACAAAGTCGTGGAATCTTAATTTATATCACAAGTATTACGATGTCAAAGTCATTCAAGTGTAAACCAAAAATAAAAGAAAAGTCGAAATCAAAAAAAAAAAAAAAAAAAAAAAGTCTATTTTTTTCATTGTTAATGGCTGCCGTAACAGTTTGTAGTTTATTTTAAAATAATAAAACATGATAAAGCGATAGACATATAATTCCTGAAACCCTACACAACACATCTACGGTTAATAACATTGAAAGCGAAACTTCTTCTGCTTGGATACATTCTATGAAAAGTTTCAATTGACGCACGTATGTGAAATACAGAAAAAAAAGAAATTGTGCTTTTATTCAGTTTCAATTCTCTGGCTTAATTTGCATAACCCTTAGAAGCAATTGTGTAGGGAAAGAAGACTTTTTTAACATATACACGAAAAATCAGTATAAGCTTAACCCTAAACCGCTTGTATTGAAGAAAATGGAAAACAAAAGACGATTATATTCCAGCGAATCATCAGCACCTGCCACCTAACCTCGCTAAGGTTGAACATTTTTTTTCGGCGACCCTGCATTTTTCAACTTATCCCAAAAGGTATAGTGAAATTTTTTTTGCCTTGAAAGGATTGCTTCAGCTTGACTATTACCGTGCAACTTGTGCGATTTAAAAGCAAAGCAAGACGAACATGAAGTTTCACCCTCATCCAGGCCTGCATATAGGCCAAGACTACATATAAAATGATTACCATTATACACTCACGGATACATGTGGCTGAACAAGGAAGCTTTCAAAAAAAAATGTTAAACACTTTAAAGGGTTTGAATGCCTAAAAGTCCGTATGACAAAAGTTACATTAATTTCGGTATTATTTGATTCTCTTCTTTAGCTATTATAACGGCTGTGTACTCAAGAGTACACAAGAGTAAGATGTTATGAATATAGAATGGAATAGCTATTGTGAAAGTTTTCCAAAATCGCTTTTACAATTTGACGAGTTCGTTCAAGCGATTAACATGTAAGCATAACAGTATAGAATTTCAATGCAAAATTTCATAAAATAAAATTTACAATAAATATTTTCAAGTGTTTCGACCAAGTGCAGCGACCAAGTTAGCATACTTTCCTTTATTCGATGAATGAATATAAAAAAAATTTCCTCTTTATTGAGTTCAAAAGGGCAAAAATCAACACATCATCAGCAACATGCGAAATTATATAAACCATGAAATATATGCAAGCGAAAAATAAGACGAAAAACCAAATCATTTTCATACAAGAGAAAGTGAAAATATTCACAAAAGATTTTCTTGTTTCTTTCTTTTATTTATTTATTTCTTCTTTTTTTTTTCTTTAATTAAAAAAAAAGGAAATTTTATATAAATCATTTACGTATAAATTTTCTTTACAATGCCAGGCACAGTAACACTAACGATGCTAATGTACTTATTTAATGCTATCGTAATAGTAATATTTCATAATCGTAATGATAAACGCGCGTATTAATGTTATAATTGAATATTGGAAAAAATATTAGCGCAAAGTTTTTCATTAAAAATATCATTTTAAATAAGCAAAAGCAAAAAAAAAAAAAAAAACAAAACAAAAATTGTATATATTTCTGAAATTGAAACTTAGTTTCCCAACTTAATCACACAAAAAATGCGACTACTTTTGAAACAATTTCGAATAGATGCGTCCCCAGCTGAATGAAGCAAAAATTGTTAAGCATCTGCTTTTGGAAGTAGTAAGCATAAACCTTTTGTACTCGACACCCTACAGGTGTATACCAACATGCAAAATGGAACTCAACGTCAACATAGATTTTTTACAGATATACTCATCTAACTAGATATCACTTAAAATCAGATTCTTTTCCCGGTTTCAGGTGAAATGATTTTCGTTTTATACCGAAGGATGAGGGGTGTATTCCATTTGCGAAAACGTTTGCAACACCCAAAAGGAAGCTTCAAAGTATCCACAAAGTGAATCGATTTGAGCATGTCCATCTGTCCCTCTACGTAATATCTGCTGTAAACATTTTCCATTTAAATTTAGCAGAAACTTTGGAAATTCTTGCACACAGGTTGATATTAAAAATGGGACAAAATGATAGAAATACACGCCATTATAGAAAATATAGAACCCCTCCCACATCTTACGAATTAGCACATACATCTGATACGCCTTCAATCCTCCTAAAGTGGCACTATCAAAGAGCTCTAAAATTTTCTATAGACAGACAGAACGGATATAGACAATGTCGTTACATAAAAGTGAGTCGATTTCGCATTCAACGTTGACAGCCATAAACTGGCCCCTACTTATACGCATTGTGCCCTTTTTTTTTTCTTTGTACCCACCAGTAATAATGGGAATGTAGTGGATTTACGATTCCATATGCAGCATATAGAAGCGCGCGTCAATCATCTTGTAAAATATGTACTATATGTTGCTTAGCGGAATATTTTTGTCTGGCGTCACAGGTAGAACCATTTACAAAAGCAGGAATTGAGGCAAAGTGTGGAAACTTAGCCAACGGTTGCAAATCTGCCCGTGTGCCCATGTGCCCGTGTGCCCGTCTCTCTGGAAGGTCTTGAAAGATAATTGATCAAATTTGAAAATGCCCATCTCTCCGTTCCCCATAACAATGTCTACGAAGGCCAAAAGCACCATAATTAACAATACTTAATACAAATTCATAAAAATTTCATTAAAATATTTCAATGTAAATACTGTTCTGTTATTATATATATATATATTAATATATATACCTCTCAAAAGTGTTAAAAATTACTTAAGACTTACTACTCTAGAGATCGTCAGGTCGGATTTCTCAATAAAATGTTTTAGTAGATACCTTAAGAGAGATTTTTATACCATACACCACTCTCTCTTATGGTAGATGGGTATATTAAATATGCAAGGGTGTATGCAACGCCCAGAGGTACTTGATATAGAGCCATATTTTTTTCAGAATCACTTTCTTCAAATCAACTTAAGCTTGTCTGTCCATCTGTCCACCTTGCTTTCTTATATTCAACCTACAGACTGCAGTTTTCGAGTTAGTTTCATGAAATTTCATTATCGTGTGTGTGTATGTGTGTGTTTTGGCCCGAGAACGAACGCTATTGAAAATGGTTGCGATCGTAACACTATCTCGACTACATTTCATAAAACTCTTTATTTTGAAAAACCGTTAGACGAATACTGTAGAGTAGCGTAGAATATTTTTTTTTTTTTACTTATTAGAAAAATATAAAATAGTTAATAAAGTTGCTCTCGAAGATTGCTATCTGAAGACCGTATAGTTTTTTAACTTTGCTTTTGTTGTCGAGCATTTCAACAGATCACTTATATCTTAATCGCACCGCATACATTGACGATGGGAAACTGTTGATAAATATTTCATTTTCCTTAAATAAGAATATATGCTCTTCTTCTTCTTCTTCTTCTTCTTCTACTATTCAGCAATCCAACAAATAAAAATTCTTTGCGATGTGTGAAAGTATATACAACGTTTGCAACGTAACGTATACAACGTAAATTTAAATTTTTATCACATTAAATATATAAAATTTTGTATCAACTTTTCTCGGTCAAAGAACAAAATATGCATAAAGCAAAAGGCCTGAATCTCGAATAATTTCAGCGGTATATACATGACAGTGCAATTACCTTTAACCTTAGTACATACATAGGCACGCAACGTTGAAAAATTAATATTTCTCACTAACGAAATTATAACAAAACAAATAAGTGCTGATGCGTGATTTATTTTTTAAATTTTGTAAACATAAAATCATGTGAAAACAATCGCTTGATGACGTTTTTACTGGCATTGGGGTAAAAAAAAGAAAAAAATTCAATTTGTAATCATCTAGTCAGTCCTCCATAAATGTGGTCAATTGTGTGCATGCATGAAATATTACAAAATTGATATTTTTGCCCAACAATTTGACCGATTAGTCAGTCAGTCACACATCCATAAATGTTTTATTCACATATACATTTAATTATAATATACATACATAATTAATATTTTTTTTTTTTTCACGCAGGGCTCTTGTGACGTCAAATATCGTTTCGCATATATTTTATTAAAATTTTATTAAAAATCCTTTGTTCGATTTTTTTTGAATTAAAACTTTTATTACGTTTTTTTTTTGCTTATAACATTCATTACATAAATATGTGTTTTTTTTATATTTACACAACTCATGGATGACCGACAATAGGCTTGGTTCGCCTTTCCATTTTTAATACTTAGAAACTCCGTAAAACACTTAAAAGCGTTAGAACTCAATTTTTAAAAAAATGCAAGCAAGTATGATACAGTTGGGCAAGGTCGACCCTTAGACACCTTACATTATTTCGCTTAATTAATAATACACCGCTATCCGCTATTGAAGGATGATCAACCTTAAATTTACTTGCCAAAGATTATACTATTTCTCGGATGCTCCGATCATAGCAATCACCCAAATGAGGCTTTGTCGCCATAGAAGGGTTTGTTTTGATGAGAGCCTCTATATACGATGTGGTCTCAAAAGTAGATCTATGTGATCCATATTCGCTATGATTGATTTATTAAGGATAAATTTGCATGAGAAAATATTAAAAATTAATCCTTTTTGGCATATAAAGCTTTATTTCTCATTGGAATCTTTATATGAGTTGGAATCCAAGAAATAGACCTACGTGATCCAAATTCAATATGATTAATATTTACGTCAAATTATTATTATGAACGAAATGAAAATGATGTCCTTTTAGGGCAGAGGGTTCAAAGACTCCCGCCATCCGATCCAAAGTTTTCGTACCAAGTTAGAATGGCGAAATACTATTAATTAGCGATATTTGTCAGAAAATTCTACAAATTACAATATTTTTCCTTATACCGACTAATCAGAATGAGGCCTTGTATGGGGATTGGTCGAAAAAGTGGTCCGATCTGAACCATTTTCAATAGCGTTTATTCTTAAGCCAAATATATCACCTGAGCACCTTGAGCACAAGGATACATGGACAAACATTAGACGTCAGCGTTTACTTCTCTTTGGGGGTTCAAGGAATTTGGCCCAACCAATCCAAATTTTCTCATCAATTTAGTATGCCAGGTATTACCAGGCAATTTTTGCCGGTAAATATTAAAAATTGGAAAGTTTTGCATACAAGACCTTTTTCCAAGTTAAGCTATATAGCGGAAGCGAAAACTCCACAGCGAGCGTCCTCGGGCCAGACTAGGTTAGTATGTCTATTTTCATCAAAACATCTCAAATATATCGATCGGTATGTTGGCCATATATTACAAGAACAGACGTCAGACAGGCAGACAAATAGGCAGAGTGTTCAGTTTCACTAGTGGCGCACAATATAAAACTCCACATGGAAACCGATGGAAGGAGAGTTGAGAGAATAACAATATTCGGGGAAGTTATTAAGCATACACTAAAGTGTTAAGAGGAGAGGATTATTTTTGAAAAATTAAAAAAAACAGGTAACACCGCATGGTCGCACAGGTGCGACGCATGTTTAATTTAAGCAGGTCTGCTTCCCAGAGTGCAACGGAAGCAAATGTAAATCTAAATATACAGAGATATATAGGATACTTTAAAAGTATTGACTTTTTGTGCGATCCAAAAAAAAGGCAATTTTTTGTTAATAAAAATACAAGTTTTTCTCTAGATTACATTACGCCAGTGATATGCTAAACAAGTCACAGGAAAAGAAGGAACATTATGTGAGTTACGTTACACGTCCTTTTAAAAAGTCTTATGCAGAGAGAGTTGCACGCGTTTAAAATTATTCGATTTATTATATAAATGTTTTTCTATCTCAATAAATTTTTTGAAGTTTGTTTTCCAAACCGCTTTGCCTTACCTAAATAACCACGCCCATTCCCTTTCCTCTAAGGTTTTATGCTAAGGCGTGAAGTTTTGCTTGCCTTTGCCGAGGTTAGAATCCTGTACCCGAATCCATAAGGAACGTTAAAATCTTCTTCAAAGATTTTTAATTTCCTGGCAGAGGAAGCGCTCTCAGTCTCATATCCTTGCAACAGATGCTACATCACACGTACTGTTGCTTGAAAATGCCTGCCAATGAAGACAAAAGCTTTCTAAAGACTTCCATCAATGCCATAGAAGTGAACTAGAAGCGACATGTTCAGCTGTAATTTCCCAGCAGGGATTCCTTTGGAACCTTTGGAACCGCTCTACTTGCTTCAGATAATGAATCGTTTTTTTTTCACATATTCTACAAAGTTCAGAGCATCTGTTAAGTCAATAAAAAAAAGTAATTTTTTCACCTTAAGGTATAGATGAGAGAGCGAGAGCGAATGCAAAAATTTGTTTTTCCAAATGGGATAAGTGCGTTGATGAAATGAAAGATGCAAAAAAAATGTTTAAAAGAAAAGCATACGAATATTTTGCGGTTTTATTTAGTCTACGAAACGCTCTTCCATAACTCAGGCTGTCGATTTCTCTTGCTTGCTATAAGCAAAATATTTGCGTACGTACACTTGAATTGTTGAAAAAACAACCAACTTTTGTAACAATAACTACTTAAAAATTTGTTGTTGTTTTGAATATGATTATAATTCAATCGACAAAATTTCCGATTCATTGTTGTTGTTTTATGTGTAATTTTGAGCATTATGAACCGAACGATATGCCGCCCTAGTGATAAGTAAGAAAGTCATAATCATGCATCTCACAGCCTGAAATCAATACATCATGATCATGAGCAAAATAGTTTGTTAGGTGTGTGCGTATGATTTGTTTAATCATCTTCACGATCACCCATTTGCTTGCAGGCCCCAAGAAAATATTCGTACACTGACTACGTATGCGTTATATTCAAGTTTTTTGCCTATTGACACTTCAGATGATCCCCGTTAATATTTTTGCTGAATTTCAAGTCAATCCATTGTTATAATTACGGGAAGGCTAAGCCAATTTACAAGCTTAACCCGCAACCAATAACTAACAACCTGTACGACAATTACTTCGACAGTTAGCATTTGAACATTAGACAGAGGGAGAAGATTAAATCAAGTCAGCATTTGACGATAGTCAAGACAATATACATGAAGATGGTCAATACTGAATATATTTGTACTTTGTGGAAAACGCTAGCTTTGCTATCTCTATTCCTATGTCTTGGTTAAAATATGAATTCCGGGCAGAAAGCATAACTGATATATTGAGGCTATCTACTCAAGGGAATCATTTTTTAGTTATTGCTAATGAGGGAGAAAGTAGCACATTTGCTGGACAAGTTTTCCTATATGGGTCCGAATTTCATCATGTCGAAAACTCAGGATGGAGTGACTTTTAACATATTGCACCCGTTTTTCGTCCGGCATCAATTGCTGTTCGTAGCATTCCCTAGTGAAGGTTTCATTTAAGTGGAATACACTCAGATAATGCCCCAATTGGTGGCTAGATATTTAGCTTTATGATGGATGTTAATGGTTCGTCCAGTTTGCTTCATCGTTATTCTGGCTTTCGATATTGTAACGCATTCATTGTCCATCATCAGTAGTAGAGTTCGATAGCACTTTCCTTCGAATTAAATCGAAAGAATCAACTTTGCCATCCCGTAAATATGTTTTCTACCCTCTCCTGGATAACTTATAGTATATTACGTAAGGCTTAAAGATCATTCACAAATGGGAAACTCACAATTTTACTCATCACCTTATTGGATGGTTGATTGGAACTACTTTATGAAGCCTTCGAGTCGAGGAAAGGTGAAATCTAGTAAATGCTTAGTTTTAGGATATAAGTAAAAAAAAAGGTCTGCATCACCTACAAAGCACATTATGTTTAAATATAACGCTGAAGTTGTGGGCGGATAGAGTACAACACAATGTAAATTGGATTGTACTTATCGTTCCGATTCGTAATAGGAGTGATAAAATTGAAACTTTACTGTAGTTAAGTAAGTTTTAGATTCTTTATACCCTACACTACTTGTCGTATAGGGTATATTAAGTTAGTGCGGACGCCACCTTTTATTACACCGATCTATTCAAAATCATTATTTGAATCTAAGCTTGTCTGTCCGTTTGTTTGTCTGATGTTCGCCCATGTAAATTTGTGTTTAAGCAACAGGTCACAAATTTTTAAGATATTTTGATGAAATTTGGCAAAGCGACGTGCTTTGACCGAAGGACGGACATTATTGAAAATGGCTTGGACCGATTCAGTTTTTCGACTATACAAAAATAAGAACTATGTTAGACAATGTGGTGTAGGGTATTTAATAGTCGGCCTTCCCCGAGTATAATGTTCTTACTTGTTTACTTATTACAAAATTGTGGAGAAGAGGTAAGGGCCCAAAAACGCATACTACGGCGATTTGTGCCAATAACTTACAGGACATTAATATTTTGTAACAAATTGTGCTCGCACTGCACTTTCATAAATTTAGTATAAAAACAAATCGTATCAATACAACGGTGCTGATTGCTTATATACACATAAATATAATCTATATATGCAAATTGTTGCGTATTCGAGAGTCTTATAAATACATGTCCTGTACAAATTTCTATAAAATTTAAATTTAAATTTTTCCAACAAAAAAACCCAAACTTATACATATACATAATTAAACATATGTACGTATGATATCATGCTATGATGCTTATCAGATAGGTTCGTGGAATAAAAAATTTCCAAAAATTTTCTTATGAGAGATGAAATGAGGAAAATACATTAAATTGAATTCAAACATATTGCAGACGAAAACAAAATTTAAATTACGCTGACGTCACAAAAAGCATAAAAATGGCCTAAAAAGGCGAAAGAGCGTAAAGGAGAAAAGAGAGAAGTAATTACCAAATACATGCCGCTAGTTGGGACTCTATAAAGCTATTGATCTTAATATCAAGCTCTAAACATACATATTTACAATCACACACTCACACGCATAATGTTATAGACTTAAGTGTTCAAAACCACCTTTAAAAAGAGACATCGTAATAAACTATAGGCGGATAGAGTATAAAAAGTGGCGGGTTTTTTTAAATGAAACACAGTTACCACAGAGACAACAAACAAAGTGGATTAAAAGAAAACGTACGAAATAAGAAACAACAGGATATTGGAAATAATTTACGTAAGGATTTTAAATTAGAAACAAAAGTGAGTTCAAGTAACATAAAAAAAAAAAAAAAAAAAAAAAAAAAAAAAAAAAAAAAAAAAAAAAAAAAAAAAAAAAAAAAAAAAAA
>KK502412.1:0-15507 GCA_000688735.1 Glossina austeni | reverse complement strand
AAAAAAAAAAAAAAAAAAAAAAAAAAAAAAAAAAAAAAAAAAAAAAAAAAAAAAAAAAAAAAAAAAAAAAAAAATGTATATATAATATAGACAGACACCCTGTGCTGCAAACTCAATTAAATTAAGTTAAAATTGGAAAAAAATTACAGAAAGTGAAAATTGCTTATACGTCTTACTGTAATTTATCAATTGGCAACTGGAATAAGCTTGAATAGAAAGAAAAAATGCTCATACAAAGCTGAAGCAAAGAATAGAATTTTCAAAGCGTTTATTGTTGTACTTACTCTATCCCTCCACAATCGTCAATCATGAACAACTCGAATTAAAAAATCGTAATTGAAGAAGACTTGAATGTGTTAATGATAATCATATATGTTTAGATCAAAATTTAAAAATTTATTTCTCAAAGATTTACGTCCATTTTTTTCAACTGTAGCCTCGATTTTTAATTCAAAAAATATATAACTTATCTGGGAAAAATGTAAATAATTTAAGCTATCTAAACTAACCTGTGCTAAACTAAAATCCGTATTGATAGTTGATTTACAATTAAAAGGCAGGAAAACAATTTACACAATTCCAAGCCAAGTTTACGCCTTAAATATTATATATAGAGGGCTTTACAGTATATTGATTCGTTTAGATATTCATATGCCCACCTTCTTATGTACCTGAACCATAAACTCTTCAGTTAGTTTTTGCATACTACACAAGAGGTGTACAAGGAATACAACGAAGCACGGATGTACGTATTGACCGAATTGAGGTTGCCCCACCTTTTAAAATATCAATTAAATAAATTCATTAAGATCTATCCATCCGCTTGTCCGTCTAATTCACAATTCAACCTATCGGTCGCAATTTTTGGGATATTTCGATGAAATTCATTACAGTAACATTTTTTGTACTAAGGATGAAATTCTTTAAAAATGGCATCGGTTCGGACATGTTAAAAGAAATATGCTTTTTATGGACGAAAATCGGTAAAAAAAAAAAAAAAAAAACACAAAATTTTGATATCCTAAAGGTACGTGGAAAATTTGAATGAGATGGGACCATTTTTTGAAGCCCTGCCAAATAAAGATCTTTAGAAGACTTAATATGGTCTAGCATGTTGATTGGACACGAAAACTTACCGCATTAAATATGGACCACATTCACCTAACTCTTAGATCCCCTTCCATACAATCATTCTCGTGAAACGTAGTGCTTTGTATGGGAAGATACTTGAATTTTTAGTATTTTAAGACGGCAATCGTAGATCAGAATTCTGAGTTCTACGATAGACGGCCTTATGTACGGATGCAGTGATAAAGTCACACTAATAAATATATCCTATGGGTAAAAAAAAAGAAAGTAATAATGTTAATAATTAACACACTATTAACTTAGTGAAATGAACACTAAAGTAACACACAGTAAATCTTCCCAACTGTACTTAATGCAATATTTTGCATAAATTATTATCAAAACCCACATACTTAATCCACAAACTCTTACATAACTCTGCTTGAGAGGCCATCAGTTGTGACTATAAGTAACATATAATAAAATTTACCCAAGTTCCTCCTAACTCCGCTCGCCACATATATTTTGACAAAATCAAGTCTTAAAATCTTTAAAATTCACTTACTTCACTCGCTTTTGTTACAAGAGAAGCAAAAATATACATGTAAATGCGAAACAAACAAACAAAATATGTTGCAAAATCGCAGACATATAAACGAACTGCGAAGAAATGAAGGAAGGAAGCAAAAAGCCATATATTAATATTAAATGAAAGAAAAACAAAAAAAAATTACTTCATACATTTTTTTCTAAAGCTATTTTTATACCAGCATCATGCGAGCGAAAACGAAAACGAAAACGAAAACGAAGGCAATCTTGCACAAGTAACAAACCACCAGTTTTAAGAAACGGGCTTACGGCACTGCGCGCAGACGACGAGCTAATGACCTTAAATGAAAGTAAAAGTATATTTTCGTATCGTCTTTTTGTTCATCTTTCAATTCATTCATGCATATAGACTTAACTCGGAGACGCACACATATATAGTCACTAGTAAACTTATTGTGGACATGGTCAGTTATGACTCAAACTCAATCTACGTAACCAGTTTTTAACTAAACAAAAACAAAAAATAATTTTCTTAAAATTAAAGACTAAATAAATTAGCGCAATGACCGTTTAAGCCGTAAGATATTGAGGTCAATTTCGGGCTAACGCTTACCTAACATTCCAAGTGTTTTTGTGTTGGTTAATAATTTTATTTTGTTTTGAATTTTGACAGCATGACGATCAGACTTAGATGTATCGTTATCACTTTTGTTGTGGTAGTCTTTCTTACTTACACAAGCGCCGAAGATACCCTTAATTGGGATAGTGAATGGATTCCGTCTAGCAGAGAGTCTATGTTATATCGACGGTCCACTGACTCAAAGAGTAAACTCACCGAAGACGTTCAAGGTCGCAATTATGCCGTTCAAGAACCTCCTTATAATGAAACTGACATAAATCAGTTAATTGAACAGATTATCAATTCGAGACGCGAAGGTCGCATTCTAAATGAATACGATGAAGTTTACGCGGACGGCAATATTGATCAGGCTTTAATGCAAGGCAACGATGTACAGGCCCGCAATTTGGTGCGCGATAAACTTTGCGCTTTAGGATTGATGAATTGCGAAAGCGTTGAAAGCAAACGCCCATTTTACTCAGGTATTTACGCCCAGCCAAGTAAATATGGAGGCGGACCGTATGGTCCAGCTAGGCCTATGCCACCTCCTGGTCATTTTAAAGGCCGCCCTGCACCAAGCCCCGGCCACAACTCATTTGGACCACCACGAAAAGTTGGCTACGATGGATCTTACAAGCCTCATCATTATAGACCCTCTGGACCTGGACCTGTATATAGCGGCTCCAGTTTGTTAGAGTCTCCACTAGCACCGGCTATCCACACTCCGCCCTCTGCCATTTTTAGCAAACCTCCACCGGGAGCCATCATTATTGGTAGCAAGCCGCCGCCTGGCCCCATTTTTGGTAATAACAATAACGTTCCTCCTTATAACTTCGAAGCACCCGAGAAAATTCAATATGCAGGCTCGCAGCAGACAAATTTCTACAGTCATCAGACAGCAGCAGCCTCAGCTTCCAGTTCTAATGTCGTTGTTAATGAACCAGCTACTTCTGGCAATTTGCAACAACATGTTCATCATCATTATCATCACGTAGAAGGCTCAGACCAAGGCAAGCTGCCGTCGGTTGCCATACCCACTAATTCAGGGCAAAATATTAATACCGACTTCTCTGCTTTGGCCCAATCTTCTGCTAGTTACGTACCACAACTTCAAGGTGGCTTTACTCAGTCTCCCGCCTATGCTAGTGGCTTTAATGGTGCCTCCCAAGGCGGCCTTATATCGCAAAACATCAATAAACCTTCCAGTCTAGGACTAGGTTCTTATGGATCAAAATACACCCAAACAAGTAATTTAGGTTCAAATTATCACACCCAAAAGCCTGATTACTATAAAAAGGAGTTACACAATATTGACGGTCTGTCAACTTCCAGTAATTTCAATAGCTTGACTTCGGGTTATGCAACACAGTCCCAGTACTCTGGTAGTGGTATTTATGATCCTTCGCGAAATCAATTCATTGAATGCCAATGTGTACCATATAATCAGTGTCCTGCCTCCGATCGAATTGGTCGCAAAGAAGATTTAATTTTACCTATTGACCCTCGTAACTTGGGCAAAGATATCGAAGCTTTGAGTGATGAAGCGGCAGCAAACGTTACTCTCCCAGACATTCCAACACAATCGCAGACGGGAGAGAACTCTAACTCAGACGGAACCGAAGAGGACAGCAAGCGCAGCAAACGCGAAGCTATCAAAGCCGAAGACAAACAATCAGAAGATGAAGAAGATTTACCTTTGGACGCAGAAGGGGTAAGTTTCTTGCTTCTGTCATAATCGAACTAATTTTAATTTTAAGTTAATTATGATAAACTAAAGATAATTTCTTTAATAAGCTAAAGAAACCGCTTTTAGCCATACTATCAATACTGCGCTGCCAAAACTGATAAATTTATTTGGAATCAATTCTTGCACCAAACTTAACGGGCCTGTGATTAATAATTAGTATGATGTGCGCATGTGATAACAATCGAAACAATTTTTTTGGAAACGTTATCGTGTATAACGACTAATTTTAACTATAAATTCTATAAATTCTCAGCTAACTGCATATCTTTTTTGGTTATAGTACGGTTTGCACGTCTACTAGCAGTTGTAGTATGATCACTTTTTAAGTTTCCATTGATTATGAAAATTCTCTTTTGTTAGCGTCAATTGCTGGAGGCATCACAGGCCTTACAATTATTACAGCGCAATGTCTTGCCCACTTATGGCGTTTCGTTTGGTTTGCCTTATCCTAGTAATCCGGCGGGATATCCACCTAACGTGTTGGGTGAACATTATCCTGCACAAAATCCTCATTTCGGTTCGATAGGTCCGAATGGACTCAATCTGGGCTTAATCAATATAAATCCTTTAGTTTCCATTCAGGTTCAAAAAACCGACTATGGCGAGAAAGTAGTTAAGCCTTTGATTAATTTGCATGTGACCCCAAATCTGAATATTTTTAAAAAAGTAAGCGATTTATTTAAACCTAAACCGCAATTCATACACAATACTCATTACCATCAACACAATCATTTTTCGGAAATTTTATATGATCACCATCCCGGTGAAATTCTAACCAGTCCCGGACACATCGAACACTACGCGCCTAGTACAGAAACGCTACCCAATAGACCGATATTTGAATATCACGGTAGCGAATCAGATTTACCACCTTTCGATCTCTACGATCATTACGAGCATGACCACAAGTCTTATTATGGCAAAGAAACAATTTACGAGACTGAACAAACTGATCCGACTGATGATCCGAGTTTTGCACTCACTGACAATGACTATGAAAATCTAGACGGCAGTCGTCGGCAAAACAAATTATTAAAACTACCGAGCGAGAGTAAGCGTGAGCAAGAAAATGGCCTGTCCTTAAATGAAGGCCAAGGAAGTGATTACATAGCATTTCCTCGAGATCGTAAAAGACGGCATATTAAGAATCATGAAAGTGAATTAGCGCAGCTTGATAGTACTCTGGCTAAAATCGTGGCAGAAGAGCGGTCGATAAACAAGATAGAGAGTAGAACAAGACAAAAAGTAAAAGCATTATCCAACGAACTATTTTTGAAATTTATTTTTATCTGCCCACTGTACCACTTCTTTTAGCGTGCTTATTATGGTAACCGACCCGTTGAGAAAAACTGCCGTATTGATGAAGTGTGTTGCCGTCGTCCGTTGCCGTCCGTTCAATTAGCTCCGCAGTATGGCCGCTGTGGCGTACGCAATGCGGCCGGTATTACGGGACGCATTAAGAATCCAGTTTACATTGACGGAGATAGCGAGTTCGGCGAATATCCTTGGCATGTCGCAATTTTGAAAAAAGATCCTAAAGAATCGATTTACGCTTGCGGTGCTACACTAATTGATGCTCAACATGTCATTACAGCAGCTCACTGTATCAAATCGTAAGTTGGCAATAAATAGACTGAACATTGGCAAAAAAAAAAAAAAGAAGAAAAAATCAATTCTTATTTCTACTCATAGGCAAAATGGTTTCGATTTAAGAGCTCGTTTGGGGGAATGGGACGTTAACCATGACGTTGAATTTTTCCCCCACATTGAACGTGACATTGTCTCGGTTCATATACACCCGGAATACTATGCGGGCACTTTGGATAATGATTTGGCGATCTTGAAACTTGATCATCCGATAGATTTCTCGAAAAATCCTCATATTAGTCCCGCCTGCTTGCCCGAGAAGTTTTCCGATTTCACTGGATCTCGCTGTTGGACAACAGGCTGGGGTAAAGACGCTTTCGGTGAACAAGGAAAATACCAAAATATTCTCAAAGAAGTCGATGTGCCTATATTATCCCATCACCAGTGCGAGAATCAGTTGCGCAGCACTCGTCTCGGTTATAATTATAAACTTAATCCTGGCTTCTTGTGCGCCGGTGGTGAGGAGGGTAAAGATGCTTGCAAAGGTGACGGCGGCGGACCATTGGTTTGTGAACGCAACGGTATTTGGAAAGTGATCGGAGTCGTCTCTTGGGGTATAGGCTGCGGACAAGTCAACGTACCTGGAGTTTATGTACGTGTTGCACATTACCTCGACTGGATACATCAAATCATGCAGTATTACAAATGATTGGGAATCACGCATACAATCAACAATTGTAGTAGCTATTGTTTAAAGCAAGATATATTCCAGTTTCATTACCCATAGCCATTTATTTAATGCTTTCGTCAACTTTTTTCATTTATTTATTGTTAGCATTTTAAGCATTTCGAACTAGTTTGCACCGTCAACACATTCGTTTTTTATTTATTATTTTACGATGATAAAAATTTCTTTTTCGTAATGTTTACTACTAATGTGATGTGATTTATATGTAGCTTCCCAAACCATTCAAATAAGTAGAAACAAACGTGGAAGAGAATGCAAAAAACTCCTAATTATTTATTATTTTTTATCTGAACCATGTTTGAAGAAACACTTTCGAAAAAAAGCGAAAACTACATTTTGAAAATAAATTATTTAACATTAAAAAGTAAGAAAATTAATTTACTTCCAAATGCTTCTAGTCATTCGTTGTGTTTACACGGCATTCGGTAGGTAAGAAAGAAATCTTGGTCTCTCCATCCAACCATTTACAGAGAAATCTCTACCCATACAAGAAACTAATTTGAATATCGTTTTTATATACGCATCGCTATCGAGTAATGTATACTAGATTCGTCTGCTCGTTTGTAATAAAATCAGGGATCCCATTAAGTTCAAGATTCCTTTTATACCCGTCACCGAAGGATGCAGAGTATATTCATTTTGCCAGAACGTTTGCAATGCTCAGAGGGAAGCATCAGAGATCCCACAAAGTTTATATATATTCTTGATCCGAATCCAATTTTAAATCGATTTAAACATGTCCGTCTGTCCAACCAACTGTACAATGTCTGTTGTACACACGCTTCCGAGCGCAAAAATGAACCTATCAATTTTAAATTTGGCAGAAGGATTGAAAGTTTTTCCACGCAGCTTGGTATTAAAAATGGGCCAAATTGCTCACAGTACCATGTAAATTGAGAACACCTCTGTTTTTCAAAAGGAATCAGTTTTTTGTTTATTACTCGTAAGCGTCAGCCGAAAAATGTACTTTGAACATATATTCTGCGGATGATTCTGTAGCACCTGTCCAAAAATAAACCATGCCCACCCAATATTGTGGTGTATCAAAATTTAATTTTTTCTTCAACACCTTTATAATGCACAAAAACGAGCTTCGAAAACACCATAAAGTATATAAATTCTTTGCCAGTTTCAGAACTCCATCTTATCGTTTGTCCATCAGTCTGTCTACCCGACTGCGTAGTATCTGTTCCCCTTAGCGAAAATGAAGCCATCGCCTACAAAAATACAAAAGAATTTTGAAAGTGACATAAACTATTCAAAGGACATGGCTACACGTCTAGGCGACGAAAACTTTTATTTTGAAAATAAAAAAAATCACGCACACTCACATGCATATTATAGAGCATGAAAATGTACTCCTTTTGCTTTTTTATCTTTTTTAGGCTAACGGTGACGGGTATAAAAGATTCGATCACGACCGAATATAATTTGTATCCATGTCCCGCCGTCAGTTTGTTTGTTTATGTTTATGTTAGTTTAATGTTAATAGGTGACGGCCTCATTTTAATTGTGAAAAGAGGCATGGTCATAAATACAAGTACAGTAAAGTAAATTATTACTTTACAAATCACTTTGCATCCATTGTAGTCGTTGCAGCAGTCCTTTTCACTTTTTCCTTTTGTCAGATTTTCGAAGCAAACTTAATCTCAATATTTGATATGATTGTTAATGAAAAGATTTATTGGAGTAACCGCAATATTGTTATGTGCCAACTATGTATGATCGTTTTGTATGAGTCGAAAAGAAAACACTGATAGCGACACAACCGACAGATGGACGTAATTAACTAATTCGGGGTTTTTAACTTTATCAATGTAACTTATGAAGGCTTAGAAAAAAATTGACAGAATCTTAATCCTTAGCAGGGAATATAGAAATTCGACTTTGCGACTTTGTTAGAGCAAAAATGATACTTACAAAGATAGCAAGTTGCAGCACCAATAAAAGATGACGGTCCCGATCCTTTTCTTAAATTAAAATCTGCTAAGCTTTTAATATCTCTGTAAAAGTGAGCTTTTCTTGTTTTTTTTTTATTTCAAATAAAAGTTAAGACAAGTTGCTTAGCTTAAATATGATTGGTTTTAACTTAACAGCATATTTCTCTGTAGTATTAATGAAAAATTATGTTAACGAGAACCAACTTATATAAAATGCTCCCTCAATATGAATTGCGTTGAAAACATGCAAAACAATTATATACACCTCAACACTTCCTAGTTGTGAATTGTTTAAACACCATACAAATATATTCATATCACATTCCCACACATTTGTAGAAAAAAAGATGGAACATATTAGCAAATATTACAAAATGAAATAAACCAAGAAGAAAAAGCAAACTTAATAAAGGTAATTAAAATATGAAAATGAAACAAGTAAAAATATGTTTAAATAAAACGGTGGTCAGCACTCGTATATTGGTGATGGTTGACTAACCAAATGAAGGTATAAAATTACCGTGAAATATAATAAAAGTAGGCACACGGTAAAATAAAGTTCGTTAATAATGTTACACAACACCGCTGCGCAGATAATAGTCTACGTTTTCTTAGGTAGGATAATGTTTGCAATTTAAGAAGTCTCGGTTTAACTATATATACATATATGTATATATATATATACTAATTTTTTAGCTCATCACTGCTTTGAAGCAGTGGGACGTTTAACAAAACGAAATGGTTTCGTATATCAAATACCGGTAGCATCCGTGCAACATGGTGGTGGCGATTTATTTGAACCGCACAGTCAACATCCACCAACAAATCATGAATCATCTGAGTCTGAGGGAAGCAACTATGTGGATTATCATATAGAAACTGAAGCAATCGATGGGCATATTAGCGATGGAGGTAAAGCAGGTAAAGCTGGCTATAGTATCGGCAGTGGATTACGATCTATAGCTCAAGGATCTGCTGATCAAGCTTACAGCGCGGTAGCTTCACAGCACGCTGCAGCCAAGCAAGCGGCTTTTATAGCTAAAAATACCTTAGCACAAGCGGCTACTCAGGCAGCCGCGACAGCTCAAGCTGCCCTAGAAGGTAAAGAAGTGTTACTGCAAGAATTGCAACAACAAACAGCTGAAGCTCAAAGGGCTTTATCTCGAGAATTGGAACAATTAAAATCAGCTAGATTGGCCGCCAAATTGTCACAACAAGCTGCCCAAGCAGCTAATAATCATATATCTGTATTAACGGCAGCCGTTAATAATGCTAAAGCTGTAGCCGAACATGCTGCACAAACCGCTAATGAAGTCTCTAATCAGCTGGCTTCCCAATCAGCCATGGTCGGCCAAGCAAAATCTCGTTTAGAACAATTGGAGCAGCAATTCCAACAAGCCAGCATAGATTACGAAGCTACGAAAGAGGCCGCTTTAAAGGCAGCTTCTTCTGCCGCCGAAGCACAGGTAAACGCTTCTAAGGCTGCGGCACATGCCACTTTGGGCTTGCATGAGAGCGCCCAACCACAAGCCAGTAATATTCATAGAGAACATTACGATGACAATGATAATGCAAAAACAACTAATCATCATCAAGTACGAACTTTAATAAGTAACCCGCATGTTGCTGTTGGACACAACGGACACCCACATTCTATAGATAGGAGCGGACAAAATCATAAGCAGTGATACTGATTATTGCATGTATAAAAAAAAAAAAAAAAGCGGAGAACGTCGAAGGTAAATAAATTAAGAAGTTTTGCATTGACACATTGACACTCAACCGTCCAAGGTTTTAAATACAAAAAAGACAGTAAAGACTCAACTAAATAATTTACTACTCGAATAAATAATTATTAAAGTAAATATTGTATACTGTCGGCTTCTTCGGGTACAAGTTGCAAAAAGATAGCACACTATAATAACGTAATAATAACGTAATAATTAACGATAGAAGTTAAAAATTATGTCTTTTAATAAATAATGCTTATACCTTCAAAAAAAAACGATATTATGAAAGTATTCATTGAAAGCTTTTATGTATAGTTACATAGAATTGGCCAGGGAATGAAAATTGATTTTTCATAGATTAGTTGATCAACTGATTTAAAAAAAAAAACAAGATAATTCTACATACAAATTAATTCTTAGTCTATTACAATTTGCAATTTATTCTCCACGCCCTTTTATTTGATCCCCATCAATCACATTCTACTGCTTCTACTACCCTAACCCTTCTTGTTTGATGGCCATGTGAATGCGATTGTTAAGAAGAAGATAATCCGCCTTTTTGAGTACAAGAAAATATTGTATCCATTAACTTGTATTATCGGCAGAATCAAGAGTGTGCGCAAAACGTTCACAAAATCCAACATATAGCGGAATATCCGAAACCGCGTTTGGTGATTTCCAATAGAAACTTGTAATGGAAAAACAAGGCAAGAAGAAAGCGCTATTGTAACCAAACTCAAAGCACTGATCTTTACTTTGAAATTATTGGTTTCCCCCTTTTTTTTTTTTGAAAATGTTGCATTTTTCGAAAAAAAAATCACTCGTGAATAATATATACACAGTACGATGAAATCAAGAAACAGCTGTTTTCTTCTTCTTCCATTATCTAAATAGCTAACCATAAAAAAAATCCTCCTTACTATTGCAACATATTGAACAGATTGAAATTACTTAAAAAAAAAAAAGAAAGTGAAATGGCCGGCAATGGTATTAAATATATAGGCCGTACAACTGACTTCAAAGGAAAAACTTTGTGGGAAATTGTAGGAGATCTCAAGGATTATGGTATAGGTCGTTTGATAATACGTAATATGTTTCAACGGTATCCGGAACCATGCTACCTGCGTGTTTTAAAAGTCGAAACTGTGGATGATGAGGTAATAATTAAAAAATTGTTGTGCTCTGTGTAAGTTACTCATTTGCTTTGCTGCAGAAAGCTCCCGGCATGGCGCGGAAAGTTAAGGTAACGGTACAGAAAACATGGCGCGGCGTTACTCTACCAAAAGCTATAGAAATCTATAGCACTAGCTATAAAGCCGATTATGAATTAGTAGATAAGGAAGACGAACATAAATACCTAAGTAATACTAAAAAGGTGGAAGAGCGTATATTAGACAATAAAGTGGAATTTCCTCCATTATTAAGAGAATTCATTGAGGAAGAGACTGGTCAAAAAAATCCTATGATGAAAGTACATTTTAAACCTAAGGCAAATAAATTTGTCCGTTTGGCAAAAGACGGAGAGACGCCACACATTAAACTGACTGTGGGACTGGGTGAACCGTCACCGGTAGCGCTTAAACTTTATGATGGTTGTTTGTAATTGTTGTTGACACATTCGTAGAAAAATAAATTGTGGATATATAATAAATCTCGAATGCTTTATTTTCTTTGTACATGTATACGTGTAATTTAACAATTTGTGACTTACAAAACAATATAACAAATAAAAATTAGAATGTAGTCGTTTCCGAATGTGTAGATTAAACGACTGCCTTTTTACTATACATCTTTTGCTGCTGTTTGCCTTAGTTTACGCGTTAAATTATCTACTTCAAGACCTAAGACATCTAGATTTTCCTAAATAAAGGGACAAAACCGAAGTAAAAAAAAGTTGGCCTTAAATATATAACACATTTCCTTAGATTTACCTTCAAAGTAATATTCTTTAACAAAGTATCCTCCAAGACCGCCTGCAGTTTCTTATTAATTTCCAGTGACAACTCCAAAGTCATACTTTTACTGTCTGCTCCTTTAATACCATTATAGATAGCTGACATTACGCCGTTTCCATATTTTACTAATTCACTTTTATTCTGATCGCTTTTGGAAGAAGTCAAAGCACCAGTCTGATCTCGGAGCATATAGTATTGAACCACTTTCGATTTTTTTTGTAATTCCGCTACTAGCGATAAAGTATGATTTTCAAGAAAATCTATTTTTTCTGCCTGTCGAGCCGAAGCTTGTTGCAAGCGTAGTATACGCTCTACTAAATGCTTTTTAGAAGGAGTCTTTAAAAAAAAGTGAATTTGACAAATTATTTGAACTTCTAATGATGGTATGCACATACCTTTGTTGGATCTTTAAATTCGATATCTCGGTTGCCCATAACTGTATCTGACTCCGATGATTGACTACCGCGACGACTGCTGCTTACAGCACTAGCAGAACTGCTTTGCCTGCTGTGAGGTCTTCTTGATTCAACGACCTCAACTTCAGCTAGATGTTCAGCTTCCTCTTGATGATACCCATTACATTGACACGATTTGTGGTGATGTTGACTTTGCTCTAAAGACTTTTTACATTTTTGTATTTCACGTTGCAATTCCTTTATAACTGTGCCATGTTTATGCTTGGTGGCCTCAAAATCTCCCAAAACATTGTCAAGTTTAAGCTTTGCCACTTCGTATAGTTTCGTTTTCTCTGACAAATGTTTAGCCAACAATAACCGTTCTTCATTCTTTTGATTCTGCTCAGATTTTAGCTGGGTTTCCAGGCGCAAGTATTTTTCATCGTACTGACTTTGCTCTCGTTTAAGTAGTTCATTTTCAGCTGCAATACCTTGAGTCTGTGAATAAACTTCTTTAATTCTATGTAATCCTTCCAATTATCGCATTAGCCCTTTGAACCCAAATACCAGACCCCAGAATAATTTCCCAATAAATAAACATCATTGACCACTTACCTCCGATTTCAGCAGACAAATTTGATTTTGTAAAGCAACGATACTTTCGCTCATCTCTTTATTAATAGCTAAGAGTTCTTTTTCCCGTTCGTGCAGTTGCTTTAAATCGTGCTCATTATCGTGCAATTTTTGTAAAATTTCTTTTAATTCTCTATTCAAAGTGTTTATTTTCTCCTCCTTTCTGTAATTCAGAAAATATTAAAGTAAAATTCCAGTGATTGGCGTAAAGTCTTAACTCACAAAGCATTTTGAGTTTGCAAAATTTGCAACTCCTCCAACTGTCCACGCAATTTGGCGGAACTTAACATTTCTTCACTGTACGAATTCTGGATGTCATTGTGCTCCTCTTGTAATGCAACGAAGCTTTCAGACAATTGATTTTTCTTTTAACAAAAAAAAAAAAAAATGATTATTTGTATACTACAATAGAAAAATCTCACACAAACCTCTTGAATCTCTTTAGCTAATTGTTCCTGTAAGTTTTTTATATGCTCTTTTTGTATTTGCGTATCTTTTATTAATTTATCCAATTGTTCGCCTTTGCGTTCAATTTCATGTTTTAATAAAATGGTTTGAGCCTCAAATTCAATTTTAAGTTTCTCTAAAGAGTTAAATATATTAGTGTGCTATCTCGATTTTATAAAATTTTATACATACCGTAAGCTTTTTCCTCCAGTTTATGGGGTGCATTACGCTCTTCTTCCAATTTCTTTTCTAAAGCCTTTAAAGTAAATATTCAGTCATTTTTCTACTGATAGATTTAAAAAAATTTTGATTTATATTACCAGTTTCGCCTCCGTCTCCATGTTTAATTTATTCATTTGATATTTTAACCTGGATTCCAGATGACCATAATCTGATTTATGTTTTTCAGATTCTCTTTGATATTTGCGTATTTCATTGCACTAGGCGAGCAGTCAATTCAAATCAAATTCTGAATTAATTGTTGGTTATAATCATAGCTTACCTTTTCGTCCATTAGATAAGTAACGCGAGACCTTTCTTCTTGTAAGGCGTGAAAACGTGTAGTGCAATTTTTAATTTCTCTACGAGCTTCTAATAATTGTTTCTCTACCATTTCCTTTTCCTTTTTAGCATCTAACAACAATTTCTCTTTCATAGCAAACTTAATAACTGCGGATTCTTTCTCTTTGTTAGCCAAATCCTTTTCTTTGCGAAACTGCATAAGTACATGCAAATGAAAATACTTACTGCGTTTATTTTAATTATTATTTCAAGATGATAACTACCGCTTGCTTTTCCTTTTCCAATATGGTATTCTCACGTTTATATAGAGTTATCATACTGTCTTTCTGCATCAAAGCAGCTTTTAATTGCTCCAACTGTTCCTGGTATTGTACTTGCTGTTGTCGTAATACGTTTTCACAAGCTTCCTGATGATTCGTTCGAGTCACATCTAAACTATCCTCGGTGCCTTCGCCAGCAGCAATATCCACATCAGAAACACCTGTTGTCTCTTTTAATTCTATCGATTTAACATCTTCCGTTGTTGTTGCCGTTGGTTCCGCCGTCGACGTTATTATTGGTTTTTGTTCCGTATTCTTTAAAAGACTTACTTTCACAGGGCTTCCAATTTCTGGAGCATCGGTATCTGTATACAACGAAATTAGCAATTCTTTTTCTGATTGCTCAAAGTTGTCTTGATTTCTCAATTCGTCTAGATCTGCACATCTTGAGACGCATGAAAGTACCGCATCTGAAGATAATTCTACTTCTTTCATTTCGTTTGGGTCCTCGCTCTTAGTTTCCATATTTAAACTTATTATTTTTCCCCCTAAAATAAGGTTTCTTTTATTTCTAAAACTCGTATTAATGCATTTTGTTGTTTTCAAATGCTATCATTAGTAAAATTACAAATAGTGTGGCAATAAAGTGAAATAAGAATGTGACGTAAACAACAAATCAGCTGATGTTTTAAAGGATTTTCCAATACTGTATATACAATGTTATCGATCGACGTGAAAATAACAAGTCATAAGAAAATAAGAAATCAAGCGTTTTCGGTTTAATAATTTGCTTTTTACAAACATTCTTTGTGTGCATACTCATCTAGTGCTTTTTCCAACGTCATATATTCTCTTGAATTTTTTGAAATTGTTCCATCATTTACGGTTTGCTTACAATTTCCATTAAACTTTCAATATCCTTAAGACTATCCTCATCCTATAAATAAATTTTTTATCGTCCAAAATATATTATATCCGGGATGTGTGGAAACCGCAAGAAATGTTACAATTATCATCAACTCAAAAGTGTAAAAGTAAATTAAATACATTTTCTGCCAGGAAGGATTATCTTTAAATCCTAAGAACTCCCGGTACCTTCTTCATTTATCCTCCTTTGGTTCAAAAATTTCGAATAAACGTCACTTATTGGGTTGTACGTTAAGGATCTTATTGGACAAAAGTTTCGAAATGCTGGGCCCGAGAGCATGCAGAGTAGGAGTACACTAATTGGAAAATTAAAAATCAATTCAAATTGATGCATTAGGTTTAAAGTTGGAGTTTTAATACATTAAGTATTTATTTACTTA
>KK502411.1:3138779-3167727 GCA_000688735.1 Glossina austeni | reverse complement strand
CTTTGCAGCCAAAAGTGTGGAACTAACTTGCTTTATTATAAAAGCGAAATTATCTCTTTAATGCATGACGCATTTTTTTTTTTTTTGGATGTTGAGTTAAGATGGACCAAGCCAATAAATTTTGCGGCTTATATGTCCAGATAATAAACAGTAGTAATTGTTAGCAAGAAATGTATATAAAATGCAACAAAAGAAATGCGGCCATGATAGCTGATGCCGATATGTTAAGTGTAATTGTAGATTGTTGAGTTGTTGAAAGTGATGTAAAAAAAGTGTTGCAAACTTTGGCTGAAAACAAAAAAGCAATGTTATAGAGATAAAAAATTATTGAACGTGAAAAACAAAAAAAAAAAAAAATGTGTCATGCATTAAAGAGATAATTTCGCTTTTATAATAAAGCAAGTTAGTTCCACACTTTTGGCTGCAAAGAGATCGAGGAGACCACCATATAACTGGAAGAAGCTAAAAGAACTCGTAATACAATCAAGCCTGTGACATCTGAAGATCAGCAGACTCGGTGCAAACTTCACAAATATCACATTGTATAGCACGAATAATTTTTGATATACTTTACCGTAAGTATGACCGCTCATGAGTCCATAAAGAACTTTGATTTCCCAGGAATTAAAGGAAGCCTCTGATAAGGGTTTAAACTGAAATGTGGGATTTATTTTATAGAATAGGCGATTGGGTTCAACGCGCGCAATTTAAATTCATAATTTAGTTGTTGAAATATGTTGTGAATCGCGTGTATTGCTTCATTGGGCGTGTATTTGATGGGCGAAATTGTCCTATCAATTTGAGCCTTCTTTGCATGTAAGTTAGCATTTTCATTTAACAAAAAGTCGCAGTGACAAGGTATTCAAGCAAGGTGACAGTCATCCACTTGAGATTCATGTAACATCCTGCGTATATCAAACACATATTGATTCTCTGCATCTCTTTTGTTTATTAGAAGTAGAGCCGACTTGCTACCCGAAAAAATAACAAGTCTTTTGAAACCATCAGTAATAGCCACCTTAATAGCATGTCTATTGGCAAACAATTCAATAAAAGTCGAGGAAAGTTCCTCCGCTACTTTGACTGTATGTACTATTATAGATAGATGCTCCACTACCGAGAGAGTAGATACATTGTGTCCGACGGAAGCGTGAGTGGCATATGTATCATAGCCGTTGTTGTAATAAAGAAGAAGCTTTTTTTGACATAAGATCCTACTACAAGAAAAATTGACTCTTTGCTGTGAGACCGTGAAGACTCCACATTTATTGGTAACAAAATTCCAGAGAGGAATTGAATTTATCTTGTCAAAAATATGATGCAGTTCTTCACAACAAAATGTGTAGCTGCAAGAGACAGTATAACTGAGAGATATAACTTTCTGAACAAAGGAAGGATTCATCATCTTGATCTTAATTAACTCCTTGGCAGTACGAAGAAGAGTTCTTTCGGAAATGGGCCGTTTACCAGAAATGATATTGAGAATATGTTGAGGAGTTGAGGGGGTTAGCCCACTACAACGTTTTGACGTTCTCTTTTCAAATGTTTGTATACGTTTCTCAATGTATTTTGGAAAATTACAAGAAGTGGAATGTGAAAATTCAATCTTGGACGTGACTAAAGTTTTGTACGCAGTCAAAGCTTGTTTGGGAGGAAAGCCTGAATGGTTGTTACTCATGAGTTTGATGATAGTGCTGCCAGATTGACAGTCTTTGAAAGCTTTCTCATAATGCCCACGGAGGCTGTCATTTAAAATTCTACCAAGAAATCGAAGAATTTCGCTTGGTCATGAAAGTCAAATATTTTTCACTTGCGCTCTTTCGTTACCATAGATAACATTTCTGAAAACAAACAAATTACCGAACCTACTACATGACCTAAGTATAAGGTAGACTGTAAGAAATTAATTATGTGCCCTGTGGAGCATAATGGAACAGTACTGCATTTCGCTAACGATAACAATGTAGCCAACTGTGGAAGTAGCAATCGCAAATTGTAGTGCAACTTTGACATATACCTTCAGTAAAGAATGGCTACACTCCACGTGCGCTTAGCAACTTCTCTCCGGTAGCACGGCACATACGGCCTAGCCATCTTGTCCATTTATAAGTAACCAATGACGACATAATAATTTTTTATAACGATTCAATTATAATTAAAACTTCCGAGGTTTCTGAGAAAACTGTTACAGAAACTTACCTGGTTAGATTTAATGACAAAATTCAGGTTAACGGAACTATCTACAAGAATCAAAAGACACTTCTGCAAATAATCCCAGGTACCGCAGCTGCTGCGACCGTCAGTATCACATGCCAATAGGAACTATTGAACCTCCTTTACGTTCGTAGACTGAATATTAGAAACATCCGCTACATTGAAGACGTCAAGAGCAAACTTATCAAAGTACTACCGGTTCTGGGCTTGCCATTTTCAACGTGTCCGCCACATTCTACATTTTTTCAAACCACGTCAAGCAAAGATAAAAGAAGGGGAATGTCATAATATTCAAACTCTAGTTAACAGTTACAGAAGAAAGAATATATAGTTGGCGTGTGGATGAGTAGTTTATTTAAATATCTCAATATGATAACAACGTCATGCAGCAATTGATTTAATTAATTCGAAGTCATGTGATTTTTATAATACTGTAATATAGCTGTAATATAATATATAACTATATACTATATAATAATTCTAATTAAAATTAATAAAACCCACAATAAAACTTAAAACTTTGTTTATTTGTAAAGCGCACACGGACACATGTAGTGGATCCACTGCAATAACAACATGGATGCACAGGGGTATCAACATGCGCAGCAACTGGTTCAGAGGACCCAAAATATGTCACCAATAATGCAAACAATTGCACAAATCGCCGTTCGCCACCAAGAAAATTGCTAACTTTCCACGGTAATCGAGAAGAATAGGCACTATTCATTACCAGTTTTGCAAACAGCACCGAGATTGACGCGGATTTAGATTTCTAATACTTGCAATTGTCCCAGACCTCATAAAAACACTGGAAATGTGTGATTTGGTTGACCAGAATATATTTTAAAAAATATTTCAAAAATTGCGATCCGTAGTTTGAACACAAATTAACATGGAGCAGACGGGCAGACATAGATTGATTTAAAAAACAATTGTGAATCTTGTGCGTGTTACATTGTCCGTACAAATTTGATATACCCTGTAGCAGAAGCGGTGTAGGGTATAACAACGCATGCTAAAACTAGCGATAAATATTTCTCTTGTTACAGGAGATATATATATCGCCCGGCTACCCCTTTTATACTATATCTAAAGTACTTTGAATGTACTGCCAAACGCGGGAGGCTATCAGAAACTGTTACTTATGCAACGATAAATAAATCGGAGCTATTTTTTATGAAGCGACGATATGGTGACGGAATTGAAAAAATAAGAAAAATATCTGCCAATCCCGCAATGTGCACGTAAATTGTTTTCTCTTGTCTACTAAAATGCTAATTAAAGTAGTGTGAAAAGTGGCCAAAATTATTCAAGTAGTTCAAATCAATCTAATTCCTGTGGGAAATTGGTATTTAATGTGAAGTTTGGTAAATAATTTAATCCTCTGGTGTTTTTTTTCAACAAAACTGTAATTGTTACCATTAATCTGCTTATTGGACCGAACTTGTGTTCGTGGTAATACAAAGTAATACAAAGTAATATTGCGCCTCCGTTAGTAAAATTTGGTATGCAATATTTGATTTAATAACTTGCGTCTTATATGCTTATTTCCAATTATTTCCAATTAAAATACTGTAAAAAGTGACGTAAATTATTAAAACAATTTAACTCGTGCCATAAATTGATATTTGAGTTGCTAATATTAATCTAGTCCAGCTATTCTGCTGAATTTTCTTCAGGGTTTTTAAAACAATATACCAGCTCCACTAATGTGGTATGCAATCTTTGCAAAAACGGTTTCACAAAGTCGCAGTCATCAATCATCGGTCTGAAATTTGCAAATATTTTACATACTGAATGACCAAAGGTCACTACTATTGATGATCACCTTCTAACTCAGAAAAATCCGGCCCGCAATTTCACTTGTATTAGTTGTTTGAAGTGTTACTTGATCAAGTGCAATTTGTCATCAATCAAATCAATGATAAAGCATATTGTGGAACTGTTGACACACAGCTAGAAAAAAATTTCAACGGCAGTATATCACATATAAAGCACACAGTCTCTAATAATCGACTCGTACATTCATTTAAGAAATCTTCAACGCTTTCACTAGCGTAATATCGTTATTATGGGTTTGCCCGCTTCACTGGGCAACCTGATTGCTCGTCATAAACATCGGGTCTGTTCTCAACATCAATCCATTACCGAACGATATTAACACATATATTTCATTATATAAAGCAGTACTACAGTACAGAATCTAAAAATTAAATATCAAGATTATTTGTTGTCTTTCTGTCCTATTTATTCTTGCGACGTATATTTGTACGTCTTTAGCACTAAGCATATTAACATTCCCTATCTATTGTAATCCATTTACATTTACACATTTACACAACACTGTCAAAATACTCGAACCCAAAAACGATCAAAATGTTTATTCAACTATTCAAATATATGCAATATATGCATTTTGATCAACACAAATGTTATTCAACTATCCTCAAATCTTGATTTCTAGTTACAGCTTATCACCATACCCATTTCACACAAAAGAACGATGCTTGATCCTTGTTTTGAATGATACGCTACTGAATGACATAAAGCGACGTCTGATTGCATCGCTATTGAATTATACCAATGATCACTGCAATAAGAGTAGTTGAACAAATGAAAGAGAAATTAAAATAATGATTTATATTGTAGTAGGAAAGATATAATTTTAAGCTATCTAAAATTTTTGTGTAAACAACAAAAATTGTGATTTCAATGTCAAAGTCCGATTTAGGTGGAACGACATATGCATACATTATTTTGAATACATTAAAATTTGGCTTTTCTTTTCGGCAAAACACAGAGTCCTGCAAGCTGAAACTTTTAGTGCACAAATCATAAATCGCATTTTTATGTCCCTTAACAACAATCTTGGACCTACTTCCACTGCTAATTATTTCAATAATCTGTCTCTAAGTGATGACACCACTTTTCGGATTGCTCATCTAAAAGCATTCACCTCTCTTTTTATTCATCTAAATTGGACATACTAATGTTCTTTATAAATTGACCTTTAAGATTGAGACATAGCTTAACCAACATATTTCCAATAACTCGATCTTAATTATATTTCTTGCCCTCTCTATTAGAGTGGATTATATTGAGTGGATTATATTGAAGAAATTAGCTTTTTCAGAGTGGATATAAATGCCATTATTAGTCGCTTGCGTGCGGTTGACATTTTCTTTTTTCCTAATCACTAATAAACTGATCTTTCTAATAGAATTATTTCATGGTCTTCTGCGCTTTATTTCTAATTCTACTACTAGATTCTCTCACAGGTACGATTCCTGGCTTAACTCTCGTGATATTAAATACTTGCGCTCACTCATAAACATCGCATATCAACATTATAGTCAGCATGATAATAATGATAATTGGCAGACATATTGTAGGCTGTGCAACCGGACAAAAACCATGATACGTTCCACAAAAGAAGAGTGCTATTATAAGATCTCCTCTAATGTGAATTCAAAAACTATGTGAAATATATTGTAGGAAGGGGGCGTTACTGCAAATAATACTGATCTGTTATTCAGTCTGGTGGATATCTACTTTATACAAAGCCAGCTGCAAACCCCACATAGCGATTCTGGTGTCTTTTAATTTTCTGACGGGCCGGGTTCTTTCGTGGCTTTTATAAGCGTTGTAGTTGCCAAAAAAAAAAATTGTAATTAAAATTATTCAACTCAAGCCTGTTGGAAGCATTAACAAACGTAGCTAGGGTTAAATGGATCCGTCGATAACGACGGTCTACTACGCGCCTATGGAAAGGTGGAAACCATTCATTGCAATAAACCCACAATTTTACCATGTAACTATCACATAACATTTTTAATTGTAAGACATTATTATGAACAATCGCACTGTTTTCATGAAGGAATCATCAATAAAATAAGAAGACTATTCCATATTAATCGGCTGCGTTTATTATAAGAATAATGCAGAAATACGGATCATTCCACAAATGCAACCAATACCATACGCTAGACATGCTAGTTTCCAAGGCCCATTCACATATACTAGCATAGACGTTTTTCGTTCATTTAAGACGGTAGCGGGAAGGAGTAGCCAGAAAAGATGTGATTTTGTTTTTCTAGCCTAACGATTCGTACAGTACATATTGAAATACCTAGAGCCTAGAAAAACATTTACCGACCACGCCACCAACCCACAAAGCCACCGCGAAGATGTTCAAGGAGAAAGGTAGAGCAATAGACTTCAACAGGTAAGCCCAGCAACAAGCCACCATTAAATAGACATTTAATCCTCCAGCTGTCCCACCTATAGGCTGAAAATGGGTCCTTTATATCGTTTCAGTGTTAAATCCTTGAAGAGTGCAATGTGTGAAGAAGAGCGCACAGTCAATTCACGTCTGCTAACATTTGTGGCATTATTTAATAACGACCACGATGCTCTCACTCCAACCCGTCTAATCCTAGAATATATTTCTGGAGGAAAACAATATGTAATGATGGCCTAGGCAGTATACAGAACCGACGGAGATTAATCCAAAGGTTCGCTGACCCCTTCTGGAAAACATGAGTAAAGGAATATGCCCCCAATCTTACACGAAGAGGAAAATGTTTCTTTAAATATACGTCTCGTAAAGATGGATGATATCGTCATGATGAAAGGCGTCATAATCGATCACCGATTACAAGTATAATTGTCTCGTCATAGTTAGAGAGCAGGAAAAGTTCCTTTTCTTTTGTTGCCATGAATATAGCGCGTACTTTTAACAATTTTTTTAGAACGCTCTACTTAAACAGATTGAAATTACAGAACAATAATTATAAATTATTTTAAGATAAATTTGGCAAAATTATAGTAAAAAAGATCTGTTTCACTATAAGAAACGTGTTTTCCATTAAATTCGTCAAGCAACACCCATATTTACTTCAAAACAGAGAATTATATACTCTTCTGCTTTGCAAACGTTTGAAAAAATGTGACGTCATATCAAGAAATTATTTACATATCCCTAAGAATCCCCTAATCTCAATTTTGAATAAAATGTTAAAACATCTATGTGTTTCGTTGTTACTGGTAGTACTTAATAATTTTATTTCGCAAATAGCGGCAACGAAATGTTCTATTCTGCATGCATACTAAGCGCTGATTATGTATCTTTTAGTTAACTAGCTCTCATTTGAAAGTCGTACCTGGAAAGTCGTTTTTTTGAGAGTTATGTATATTTTTCGTCAGGGAAAGTATATGCCGCTATGTGAGAAGATTGCAGATACACAATTGGTTACAAAGCTTCGGCTAACTAAAAATATTAATTAAACAGTTGGAGTAAAAAGCGAAAAAAAGTGAATTAATTTACATACCTTTCACAAATTTAAAAGTCTTATTTTGCTTCAGCTGTTTGTAAACTGTTTGATAGAATTCATAATTATATTTTCAGGCCCGCACAAAATCAAAAATGTTTCATAAACCGGTTTCATAAAACATGTACATACGATTTATCTATATACGTATGAATATATTATTCGTAGGTTTTGCGACCACATGAAAATTATCGAAGTAATCTTTTGATTTCTTTACCCAAAGGAACTTATTTCAACGACGGTATCGACATTCCGCTAAGCGCCTCACTATTGAGGCGAATAAGCACGGGGAAGGAAGGGGAAATATTAACCGGCATATCTTCTGCGCTTTCAAATTTCATTGTATTGAAATTATATATATAAAGAATAAATCCGCTGTAAGATATTTTCCGAAAATTAAAAAGTTTGCTTTTATTTATATAACGCAAAATTACGATTGATTTGCAATTCATTTTAACACATCATACATTCTTTATGGGTAAATTTATATTTTAATAGATAACATGCAATTATATGAGTTATATGAAATTATTTCAATTCATTTCATTTCGTCAGAAATTTTACTTAATTTTACGTTTGTGTGATTTTTTTATTGATTGTATGTATCATTGTTAACAAATAAACGTCAAATTTGCTCTTTATTTTCCCATAATTTTTTCGAATGGCGAAAGCCATACATAACTTTCAATTAAATGGTTCTCACAATACGCCTTTCAAATGAGAACTAGTTAACTAAAAGGTACATAATTAGATCCCGGATAAAAATTCGAGACTTGGCTAGTAAAATACAACTCTTATAATATATTACATTTGTAACCTACGATTCGATTTGGCAGCATTGTTCATCATCTGGAAGCCCTGTAGTTTCTAGTAATTTTTCATTATGGTTGCACGTATTAATTTACGATTCAAGGAAAAGTTTTTGTGCTTCATTGTTTATTTCTAATAGAATCGTTTTCGTAGTAGAAAATTATTTAAACTATACAATAAAATGGATTTCGGTACTTTGTTGCATATGGCCAAGAAAAACAGTGAAAATTCCAAAGATAATGTGAGTACCATAAAAGCAAATTGACTGACTTATGATTTCATTATCGTATGCAGAAAATGCAGACAATTTAATTTGTGTGGTTATGGTTATTTCCTTTAGGGTAAATATTATAGTACGAAATTTTCCCCTCCTAAGAAGGAGTCCAAACAGAAGAAACTCTCTGATAATATACAAAAATTTTTGCAAAGGCGTGAGCAAGAAGAGCGAGAACGTCAAAAAGAACATAAGGAAAAGGTGGCAAAATTGTTAGCTATGCGTGATGAGAAGTCAAAAAATAAAATACGAAAAATGTTAAAAGTTACTAAATCGGCAAATAAATCTGTATTGGAAGATGCTATTGATAGCGAACACACAGCTATAACTAGGCAAGGTCCTGATCAGCCTGATCAAGACGATTATGGTTATGTCTCAACTGAGGCTAATGCTTTTTATCAGAAGTACATCGAAAAGGTAAGTGAAATAATCCAAACGACACAATAATCCAAAAGACACGTAGCATTTGCGGTAATATCGTAGGTTAAAGATGTTAAGGAAGATAAAGGTTTTGCTCCTAGTCGCCCTCAATCGTTGAAAGATCTTTCTGGTACAAAAGAACGCGTCAAAGCGGCTTTAACGCAGGAAATAGAAGAGAAAAGTAATCCTTCCCGTCACAGGCGGGAAGTGCTAAACCTGTCTTCTCCGTCTACTTCCAATAGCACTAACACTTCTAATGGGCCTCGTTCTTGTCAAGCATCGTATTTATCCCGTAAATCTCTTTATGATCCCGAAGCAGAAAAATTTGAAGATGAACGTAGGCGTAAAGAAGAAGAAAAAAAGAAAATGAAAAATCGCAAACCTCCACCGCCGCCGATGGACTTCCAGGCCTTATTAAAGCTGGCCGAAAAAAAACAGTTTGAGCCTATAGAGATTCCAACAGAGGTGAAAAGGAAAGAACCTGAGCGTTTGTTGACCTCCAAAGAAAAACGCGAGTTAGAGGAGAGAAGAAAAGCGAAAGAAAATAGAGAACGCAAAGGAAAGCAACGTGGTGATGACACAAATCTCGAAAAAGCACATAAAGAGCAGAATAGCAACACAATGACAACAGATCGCATGGAACCAAATGGACGCATACCGAAGCTTAATAATCAAACAATTAGTAAATCAAACGCTCCCACAAACACAAAAAACATTAATGACGATATAAGAAAATTACCTAACAAATCAATAAATTCTACCAATGCCACAACGAAGCCCAGCTGTTCGAAACCATCGTCAACTTCTTTGACTAATGTTAAACTTAACGCGAATAATAATCCAAGCACTAATAACAATAAAACTCACCAACATTCAAATAGCAAGTCGACTGGTGATGGCGTTAGTAAAAATACTTACAGCAACGGCAATAAACCATCATGCAATAACGCGACACGAGACATGAAAACTCAAAATGCAAAAATATTTCCACATCCACATACGCAAAAATCGAGACATATGCCACCTGAAGATGTTAGAAAAAAATCAGTTGACAGTAGGAACAGTAATAAAAAACCTAATATGGCATCCAAAAGTAAGAGACGGCGATTTAAAGTACTTAATCTTTAGTTTTCATATTTTATTCTCCACTTTAGGGCGAATTTTGGAGGATGATGATGATTCAGAATATGATTCAGAGATGGACGATTTTATTGATGATGGTGATGCCGAAGAGGACTATTCAACACATATTAAAGCCATATTTGGATATGATAAGTCCAGGTTTGAAACACATTATTTATGTTCACTTTTGCTTAAAGTTCACGAATATTAAATTAAACGTTAAAAGTTATATATTTTTCATTGAGAAATACGTTTTTCTCCTATGTTATGTGTATTTTTCTAATTTACTCTGTTGTTATCTGTTTACGAGGGACTATCAATCTCTTTTCTCTTACAGTATTTTTATTTGTTATTTTCTGCTCAACCAATGAATTTTTCTTTTGCTGCTAATAAAATATTAAGATCATAATTCGCTAATAACAAATTTTAACACAGGTTGAAGTTATTCTTTTTAATAATTAAGTTTTTTTTTTAGTTATTAGAAATTGATGGTAAATCAAGAACAGAATGAGATAGTCGCAAAGTTCATAATAGTTCATTATAAACCATTAATTTGATGTGTAACACAAAAGAGAAAAAGATTTTTAAGTTTTATGATATGAAATTTTTAATAGGTATCATGATTTGGACGAGGATGACGCTGCTATGGAATCCAGTTTTGCTCAAGTTCAAAGAGAAGAATATATTAGCAAAAAAATTGGTAATGAAACGTATGTTTTTGAAAGATTTCTTCTTAATTTATTTTTGCTACAGGTATACAAGAAGATTTGGAAGACATGAAATTAGAAGCTATGGAAAAGAAGCGCAAAATGATGATGAAGAAAAGACGTTTAAATGATTAGATAAAATAGAATCTTTTTTCTTGTTAATTTTTCGTGAATTTTTTTAATTTGTTGTACATTTTTTTTCTTCAGTGAATATCGTTTAAATTTTCATTTTCGATTGTAAACTTTGTTATTCAAACGCATAACTGTACACTTAAATATAATGTTAACGTGCTTAGATACACTAATTTCATACTTATACGTATGTATATACATATAAATATATATCAAGATATGAATATTTACAAAAATACGTAAAATATATATATTAATAAATATATGTAAATAGAAATATAAAAATGCATGTATTTGTAAATGTGTATATATTTATATACATATTTAATACATTTTTTTTATAATTTGTCGGGAAATAAAAAAGATTCTTCGAAGTTTTGTTATACGTCATTTTATATTTTCAAACCAGTAAGTTAGTATACGTTAACAGAAAATAAATTATGTTCGAGTTGGATCAAAACGCCTTCATTTAATAATTCGTCGCGGAGCTAAACTGCGATTCTTCTACCCCTTCTGTCTTAAATCAATGTACAAGATTTGAAAAGTAGTTTAGTATCTAAGTTCATATTAACTGATTATATCAGTGTTTTCATTTGGCTCCTGTTAATATTTGTACCAAAGTTGTTGAAGCCAGTATAGTTAGTAAAATTTATTGGTAATAATTTTCCCCAGTTTAAATATAATAGACGTAACACGTAATCGCAGTTGCAAACTTCATCCTTAGCCTTACTACAGACCACTTAGACTCAAAACTCTATTCTGAAGAACTTTAAGAGAGGGTGCAAGTCAAGAATTTTTTTTATGGTTTTCGTGATTTGTTTTATAAAAAGCTTGTTGTGAGAGTTTTACTACGACCATTGCCTCGGAACGCCAACAATTTGATGCAAAATGAAAAATTATGCCAAAAAGCCACATTGTCTTCTCACCAGTCAGTCACTGGCCGGAGCCGATAAGGCTAAGGTTTATCTAACTTTCGATAATCTATCTCGAATTTTTGCGACCACAAACCAACAATGCTAACTTTATTCGTTCAATCAGAATATGTGTCGGTAATCTATTTTGTAACTCGTACAATTGCCTATATATAAACTTTTTTTTTGTTTTTGTGAGGGAAATGGATTAGGCCTGTATGTGTCGATTTAGACCCATAATCCAGTAACGATAAAAAAGACACGTAGGTGCTATGAAATCGATTTTATNTTATCGTATCGAGAAATACTGTTCCAAGAGGGCATTGAATTAACTTTGTTGAAGATGCTACTGAATTTTTTGAAACAAGTAGAGTAGCTACTACAGACGTCATTATGTTTGGAGACAACTTTTTCAAAAAAGGTCGCTTTAAAGGTTTTTGTCTTGAGGAGTTCTTTTGCAGTTACAAGAAGAATTCTATTGTCAGCGGGGAGTTCATGTGAGATAGAATATAGGATTGATGTTGGTGTTGAGGGGGACAGTCCAGTGCAGCGTCTTAGAATTGAGTTTTGAAAGGTTTTTATTTTTTTTTGATTGTATGTGCAGGAGTGTTGCACGATGTGGAGTAGGAGTATTCGATTTTTGATCGAACAATAAATTTGTAAACATTAAGAGCTTTCCTAGGTGGGAGTTCGTTGTGGAGGTTGGTTAAGAGTTTGATGACATTTGAGCCTGTATGGCAGTTTTCGAGGTTGTCTCTGTAATGCTCGTGAGTGGTCAAACTTGAGTTGATTATTCTGCCCAGAAATTTGATAGACGAGGATTGTCTGACTTTTATGCCGTTGACTGTGATGTGGAAAATTTTTTTGAGACCCTTAGCAAAGCGGATGAGTTTTGATTTTTCCGGGTTGAAGAGCAGATTTAGATGCGCACAAAGTCTATAAAAGACATTGGCTTTAATGTTGAGATTATAGACTACTTCTACTAGAGATTTTCCGGTAGAAATAATAAGGATATCATCAGCGCATTGAAATACGTGGGTTGTATTGTCTTGTAATTGATGTAGTCCGGCTGTGTATAGATTGAACACAATTGGACTGAGACAGCTGCCTCGAGGTAGGCCTCCGCAAACTTCAACTGAGTTTGAGCCCATAACAAGGGTTCGCGATGAGAGAAAGTTTAGGATCCACAGTCTACATTGTGACGGTATTTTAAAGTCTGTTAGGATTTGACCAAGTTTCCCAAGATCGACGCAGTCGTAAGCTTTGTTGATGTCTAGACAAAGCATAACTACCTGTTTGCCGTTTGCTTTCTCACTTGCAATTGTGAAAAGGACTTCGTTTAGACACATGCCGGTGGAAATGTTTTTTTGATAGGCAAAGGATCTTGAGGGGAGTAGGAGTGAGTTGTGCAGAAAGTTTGTAAGTCTCTCTTTGATCATTAGGTTTGTTATTTTTAAAAGTACAGGTAGAAGGAATATTGGTCTGAAATTAGTGAAGATTTTAAGATCTTTTCCGGGTTTAGGAATGGGTACTATTTTGATGGTGCGCCAAACTGTGGGAAAAGAGTTGGTCATCCAGCGATTATTTATTCCTAATAGAAGAGTTTGGAGGCTTGTCAAAGGGAGGGCCTTTATCATATCATATTTAAATAAGAGAAGGTAAATGAAATACTTGGAATCCTTGAGGTTATTAAAAATTTGACCTATTTTGCGTATTGGGTATTGATTTACACCTACTTTATAATCGACGTCAACGGTGGACCCCGGTCACTTTTGGCCACTTTGGTAATAATTCTTTCTATCTATGGACCTTACCTAACTTTATAGTTATGAATACATTAAATATTCTGCTCAAAAATAGATGGAAATGTGGCCATTGTCTCTTCAATTTGGTGTCTATTAATAATAGAAATGGTCGCAACTATGTTTTAATTAATTTGATCCAATTCGTCGAAGTTATTGCCAAGGTGACGTATCAAAGTTCTGTGTATGAAAGACACGCAACTATCCGGTACAACGTAAAGGCCGTCAAAGGACCAAACGTTGTTAAATTTGACATGGACCCGGGATTTATCTCCCAGAATGACCATGTGCCGAGTATAGGACCGGAAAATGATATCTGTAGATGTTATTTTGTTACACAATTTAAGTTCATTGAACAAACGTTACTTCAAATTTAACAATTTCCCTTCCATCGAAATTTTTGCTTAGTAGCGGTCAGAATTTGCATTTGTGCAAATGTTGCATTAAACATCAAGAATTTTGAAAATGCATAATCAGAATCAACTTTTTTCATTTGATTTGTCGAATTTTTCTGTTTATTATGTTTGTTATTATTAAATCCGGCGTTAGGACTACATTCCAAAAGAGAAGCAATGCACATTGTTGCTACGGGACCGTACCTTAAATTATACTTCAACTATGAACACAAGCGACACTCGTTCGCAAAATGGTTATTTTTACCACAACGTAAACATAACCCAGCAATACTCGATTGCTCATAATTGACATTACGTTTACGTGAAGCCTTAGGACGAGTTGGTATTCTTTTTTCATCGAAAATTTTGTTTATAGTTGCACTGGATGAAGTTGTCGTAGCCTGCGACAGTTCTTTCGCATAAAATTTCGCTGCCTCAAGTGTCAACGCCTTTGACACAATGTTTTTAAATTTAGATGAATCCGATTAAAGCAAACAAACGTTTGCATTTGTATCCTGAAAAAAATTCGCAATAGTTAATATCAGTGCGAAGTATTACTGCAAAATCCGTCATTGACTGCACTTCACTCTTTCGATAAGAATTTGTGTGGTGCTACCAATATATTCCTCCTTGGAGCTAAATAATCTCTTAATAGCTTCAACGATTCGTCATATTGCAGGTGTGTTGCTAATTTTGGTGCCGCCAACGGTGTTTCCTTATTAAAATGCTTATTGCCGATCGAATTGAGCAGAAGCTTCGTATAATATCTCTTATTGCTGCCAGCGCCTTTCATGTTTACATAATTTATAAATCACTTTATGTAATTCTGGTACGTTTACTTGCCCAGCTCAAAAATGTCGAAGTTAAGAATCAGCGCCGTGTTGATCATTTTGCTGCTGCTACTTTGCACTGCACCCGAAAAAATTGCGCCCAAAGCCAGCGGAGATAATTGTGCCTCCGCGTTCTGCTGATTTTTCAAGAAAGCTGGAAGCATAAGCTTGAGCATAAATCTTTTTTTTTTCTGATGTAAGCTTGCACTTGCTTCAACAATGCCATTTGGTGGACATATAAGCCACAAATTTATTAGCTTGATCCACCTTAACTCAACATCCCAAAAAAAAAAAAATACAGTGCCATTTGTATAAAAAGCTGATTATTTGAGCGAATTTTACTCTCCTCGCCAAACTATTGTATTTTTGGGAGGTTTTCTTTAGCGCTGTTTCATTACATATTTAAAGATCTATATTAAAACTTAAAATAAGAGAAAGAAGAATTTATGCGCGACCATTCTTGTCTTGCCAAAAAAGAGAAAACACAAAAACATATGGATCTCTAACTGTGTTGCCATCTGGTTTGCGTTGTGATACCATAAACGATAATTGAAATATTCCTGATATATATTGAAGTGATTAGACGCGTACACGGAATACACATTTATTTCCGTAAGCCCGCGCGAAATGAAGAACGTTTCTTAAATCAAAAAGGCAAACTGTAACTCTCTAATAGCTACAATTCCCACAACCCTGCAGAAGTTCGCGTTGTTAATCTAGGGCGTTGAGAGATGATTGATGTTTAGATGACGTTTACGAAAAGAAAATAAGAAAGAAAAAAAGGTTTGGTTTTTCGGAACAAGCACGTGCAGGTAAACACTTAAGGAAATTTTCTTGAGAATTTAAGAGGAGCAAATAAATAAAATCGTCATAAAAATAACAATTATTTAAAAAAAATAATAAGAGTATTTTACAAAACAAAAAGTGATAATTATAATAAATGATACAAGTGATGTTAAATATATTGTACAACGGCAGGCGATTTTTTTATTTTATATGTATAATGAGGAAAAATTAAAATACTAAATGAATTATGTATAAAATGTATTATGATGAATACTGATATAAAAAAAGGAAAGAAGTATTGTCTTCAGAAATTTTTATTCTGCCTGTTAAATTAAGAAAACCATGGAATAATATGTCGTTACTCTAGAAGAAAAAGGAAAAATGTATAGTTACTATATTGTATATTGTACTGACACACTTGGAGCAAAGAAATGCAATTAATAAAAAGTGAAAATAAACCGTAAACAAGAACAAATGCTTCAATGATATCTTGCGACACCATTTTCGCTATCGATATAGAAAACGATTTCTTTTAAGAAATGAATAGAAATGTACTTTACTGATTTTATTGACGTTTTTCTATCATCCAAACGCTGATAGACAGAATTACGCTTAAATAGAACATAAGTTAACAAACCTTGATTCATGTAAAAATGTCTGTTAAATATTAAGAAATATATGGAATTTGAAAAACAAGGCACATAGCAATCTATCGTACATGAAACAATTTTTAACAAATCTACATATTACCAATATTTGTAAGTGAATGAATTGCGTGAAAGAATTGCGTGACACTATTGTCATTTATTATTTTACAATAAAACATAATTCAAAACTTACTAGAAACTGTACATGAATTAGTTCTTAATCATAAAATTATACAAACTATAAGAAAAGAAATAAAAGAAAACAAAAAAAACAAAGTAACTTATGTTTTCATATAAGACAACAATAGAACACGTTCAATGTCCCCTCTTCTTCCTCCTTTCATTTGGCATTTGAGTATGTTTTAATTTCTTTCACGTTAGGCATACGTCTTACGAATTAATATACATATATAGTTACTGTTCTTTGTACGCTTACATCTGGTCTGTTCTTTGGTCTTGCTTGGCTTGTTTCAAATCGCAAATTTTAAATTTGGAGTACAGTTTATTCATCAAATCACAATTGTATGTATATATAGAGTTATTTTGCTATTTTTACTTACCTTCAACTTCATTTTTCAATATTTATTTATATGAATGTTTGGATTTCGTTAATGTTTAAAACGACAAATTTCAATGTAAAGCTATTGAATTTGACAAAAATCGTTTTTTATTTAGTACTGTTAATGTATTTTAACTTATTTTCCCGGCCTGAGTGGCCGAGTAGGCAAGAGCCTCGACTAGCAACTCAATGGTCGTGGATTTAAATCTCAAATCTAAAAATCTCTGCGATCGAGTTTTTAATAAAACCGAAAGCCTTAGATGCTAGTGCTTTAAGACTTTAGTCTTAGAATTTATTCTTTGGCTAAATTTATAATTAATTTATAATACTTTGCTGCTCTTGTGTACTTTTAGTTATTCTTCAATATTTTTGGTGTTGTAATGTACTTTAATTTACATTTTTAACATTTTACTGTTTTACTTTTGCTTAATTTTTAATTTTAATTGCTTTTATTGGCATTATAGATCCGTTCTAAGTCTTTGTCGAGTTACACTACGTTTACTTTTCGAAAAAAAGACTTTTTAATTCTACCGCGACAAGCAGACTGCCTGTCCGATCTTTCACATCAGTATTTTTGTCATTATCGTAACACATTTGCATTAGCAAAACCCACCCTCATGCTATTAACGGAACTCCGTCATTTTATGGAACACCACTCCCCCGTAAACAGCAGAGAAAAAGCCGACCGACCAAAACATCCTTCTGCATGGTAATAAAAATTGTTTTTTATAAAAACTGCCAAATGCCGAGACTATGTTCAAAACAGGAATTAAACTCAGCTGTATTCCTTATAATGCAGATATTGAGCTACTTATCATCAAAACTATTAATCTAAAACCAAATGTTTTTTTTGCTGTGTGACGCTACTTCCCATCAAGTGTTGACGTGCAAACCTTTCGTGATGAGACTCAGAGATTGTATGATTTTCTTGATTTTAACAAGAGATTTTAATGCTAGGTATTACTCGTGTGGTACTCATTTCTCGAATCATTAAGGCAAAGCCGTTGTAAATACAATCAGCATTAGCAGAAAACAATGACCAGCGCACTTTTTACTGCAATCGGAATGATTGTACTACGCCAATTCAATCTGTCGTCCTTTCATTGAAATACTATGAATATTTCGATTGGTGAAAGCCACCACTCCTTCATCTTTTTTTTTAAACTTACAATAATCCTCTGCAAAAAATAGTAAACAGCAACAAATAACTGTTGCGATTCTTTCTGAAATTGTACCAATAATCGTCGATAAATAAATAGCAAAACAAACAGTTCTGTTGCATAGAATGAGCATGACAATAAGAGGTACCTAAAGGATTATATTCCAAGTGGCAATCAAATTGAAATGCTGTTACGGAAATCCCAAATCTAGTTCGTTACAGCTAAGTAATTTTCCCAAATAATAAAGTCCCTAAAAGAGGGAAAAACCAAATGCACATACGCGGCGCGTCATGCAGCTGCCGGCCGATGCAAACGATTAGCGGAAAAGCAGATAGGGATTAAAAATAATAAATTTGGGTACAAATGCTTGTAAAAATGTATATATCTGCGGAAGAGAGAGTTAGTAAAAAAAGAATACGTGTGTTGAGCAGTCGAAAAGTATTGCTAAAAATAAATTGTAAATAGTCCTACATTTAAGGAATATAATAGAACTTTGAAGTGCATTTTCCTTTCAATATCCTCGATCTAGTCATACGGACCATATCGAGCAGCGAAAATTTGTAACAATACTTTCAATCCCATTTACTTATTTTGATAACACACCCTTCTTCTTATATGGATTGACACATGTTCTGCAATCCCGGAATATTGAATCACTGCCCGGAGGAAGCTTGGCTGTCTCGCTACATGCAATTAATCATTGCTGATCTAACAACACTGCCCTCTTTAAATTGCAGTGCATTCAAGTTGTGCCTATTGCTAGAGCTGGTAGGAACCTGCACTAATTCCAATAATCGTAAAAATAATTAACCAACGGAAATCTCTTCGATTTCTGCGCAAAATATTACATTTTTTATGAAGTTAGTTTTCTAATTCTAAAGTTATATTGTGAAATATCTGAAGAAATACGGTATGCTCTCTCTCTCTCTCTTTCTCTCTCTATCTCTTTTGAGGCAAGAGAATTATCTCTTGCATAGAATGCAAGAAAGAATTATGAAAAGAGGAAAAATTCAAAGTCCGCCTGTGTGACGTGAGAATACTTTTTCTTTGGTGCTTTGATATTGCTGTTGGTTTTTTTTTTGTCGAAAGTCGTTCGTTGTCATTCCAAGAGTCCGCACTTAAGACGTCGAAGAACATGTAAAAAAACATTTAACTAAAATAAAGGCCTGTGTCAAATATAACACAAATTGATAATAATTTTAAGTAATTATTTTAAAATGGCAATTCTTTAATGTAACCGCAAATATACGAAAAAACAAAAACCAATCAAAGGTGCAACGGGTTATTCCAAAAAAATTAATAGATTGTAACATGTTTAAGCTAAAAAAAAGGAGGAAAAAAGAAACTATGTAAACAAAAGAAAAAATATAAATAAAAAAAAATAACTAGAAATCGAATCAAACCTATTTAAATGTTTTTTTGCATAAAACTAACTAAATAAATTGGAGTTTTATTCTCAAGAAAAAAAGAATAAAAAAAAAAAGTATTATGCTGAGTCATTAACAAGTCTATGGGAAACATCCTTTTCTACAAAATCTCTCGAAGATCTGAGCGTAAAAGGAACAAAAACATCAGATGGTTTTCTCTTGCGGAATCGGATTCGATGGGTCACGATACGGGAAGCATTGGTAGTGTGCCAGCAGCTGTCACAAACAAGTCGTCCCCTAAGTGGACAGCGGATATTGTGTTTGGATTTTTATTAGATTTGCTTATGCATCAATGTTCATATAGCTTTTAGGTTACTGTTGATTACTTGCTTATTTATTGCATCAAAAAAAAAGAAAAGTAAATAAATAAAAAATAATAAAAAGGAAAGAAAAGAAAAAAAAATGAATGATGCTTAGTTAAGCAGTCTGCAGGTACCGCTGAGAAGGAGTATGAATGGGGGGGTGCGTGTGAGTGAGGGTAAGGGCCAGGGAATACGGACTAGCGGACCAAGAAGGAACCAGTGGACAGCGAACAGTACAGACAACGGGCCTTACGGACGGACTTACATCACGTGTCAGGTTACGGGTTGTGAGCGGAACACCGTAAAGAAAAATACAAAAATGTGATGAAAATGCATAAAAGTAACTAAAACATACAACATCGCAAAGCGGAGCGGGAACGAGTTTTTATTGTAGCATCAGAACAATATTTTGTTTACTATCTACTTTACTAGGATACATATGTTTTTTTGAGGCGGTCATTTGACAGCTCATGGTAGAATTAGGTATACATGAAATGTCGGTAGGTTTAATGTTAATGGGAGATCAACACATTTCACAAATTCACCCCTACTTATGATAAAATGTATTTAACAATAGTTCGCGCCGTGTCAAATGACATTTCTAAAGTCCGTAATACTAGAGAATCTGCTGAACGCCTCATTCTCATATGTCATAAATTTCGTAATATGAGACGGTACTTCAGCCTTTTCAGATTACATGGCGGCCTCTTTAATCTGATTAAAGCAAAAATTGGTCTTCGGGGGAAATAAGTTGTTTTAGTAAAAGAGCAAATCTGCCTCTTTTTACTTATGACAACTTTTTATCATTTCTTTTCTTTAACCTTTAGTTAACTTTTTTCCCGCTAAATTTATCTCTAAAGTAATCGTATTTTAGCCATACTTTAATCTTACATCACTATTTACCCCTTAACATTTTGGCCTGTTTTCTTAATGTAGAAAAATATATTTACTGTAAATAATCATCAAGTTAATTAACTATTTATAATCTGGACATATAAGCTACATTTCTTATTGACCACTTAAAATCAAGGTACGCCCAACAATTATTCAATTTACAACAACCACAAGAAAGAGATCATTCAACAAACAAACGTCTACAAACAGTTGATTTACGGTTTCAACAAGAGATAGTATGACATTCCAAAGGAGTATTTAAGTTATGAGATAAATTATTGGAATTTTATTTTAAGAAGCTAAAGCAGCAAGCAGCAAGCACGCAATTTACTTAACCAGGAACTATGTGGCGCAAAAGACATTAAGACTACCAAAAACGAATGTCACAAATTATTGAAGGAGTTGCTTGATTTACCAAAAGAGACATCGGAAACCAATGAAGGGATGGTAGACACTAACACAACGCTAATAGATGAAGATAAACCTTTACCGTTCCATATAAAATTTGCGATTGAACAAAGCGACAGGTGCTTCAAAAAGAGCATAACCAAATTTCGTTTACAGGAGCAAACGAGAAAACAACAATGTACAGTGGAATAACGCAACGAGCTTTTAGCACAAGTTGACCAACTTTAAGAAAGACAGCTATTGCTGAACGCACTATCTTTGACTTCCACGGTCGTGATCATAATCAAGAAGTGTTTTGTTCTAAAGACGTAAAACGAATTAAAGACCAAATGGTGTCTTTTAATTTCCATAGGTGCGACATTGCCTTACCTAAGGGATAGGATTAAAAAACGACATAATCAAATATTCTAACTTCCACTGCACATCGCAGAACAAGACACGAAAAATTTCCTTTCTACTCCTTATCACAGTACATTATGGTACAATGAGAGCAGCACAGCAGAATCATTAATAACATATAGCACACAAGAGGAACCTTCTGAAGGTTTACAATAGTTTGCTTCAAAAAAAAAGAGGAACAAGTGTGGCAGCAATCACAAGAATCTGAGCTAGAAGAAAATTAAGAAATGGAATATTTTATAGAATTTTCGGACAATATCTATGTCCATCTTGATATATCTTTTAAAGACAACTTTTACGAAAACAATTTTAATTAAAATGTATCTCCATTTAAGCCAGTATTTATGCGTATATATTTGATTTCATTTGAATTATATCAACTCGGAATTGATGTTTTGGTATTATGAATGATACCTCCAAATAATTATTGTATTGCACTTGAATGAGATGAAAGTGACTGATAATATATAAGTTAATAGCTACATTACACTGTAAAGACGCTACTGCTACTGTTATCTGGCGGCAAAGCGAAATTATCTGTACTGAAGGAGTCAGATGTTTCTTCATTCTTATTGAGAATTTCCGCCTCTTTTCCAATTTCCACAACTCCTTCGGGTTGCGTATTAGAATCAACAGCTTGTGTTGCTACTGTAATTGTTTCGCTGTTTTCTTGAAAGTTTTGCGAACATTCAACTGGCTTGTCGTCCGAATGCACGTTATTGCCAACCGTAATTTCTTCTGTGGATTTATTTTGGAATGTTACAGAAATCTCCTCAGGTAGCTTTATATCACCTGAAGGATTTTGTTTATCGGTGCTATCACCGCAATTACCGGAAATGACAGATGACGAGGTAAGCTGTGTCGAAGGTATAGTTATCGAAGACCACCAATTAGAAAATGCACCCTTCGCTTGAGAGATCGCCCCACCTGTACAATAAAAAAAAAAAAGACAACGAAAGAAAAGTAATTGCTTTTATAATTCAGGCTTTTGGGACTAGGATTTACTGACCTACAGCTCGGCTGGTAGAATTTACAGCCTGGTTTATTTTTCGTCCACTTTCACTGTTCTGCATAGTCCTTAAAGTTTATAACGTAAAGAGTTGATATTCATTCTGTAGTTATTTAAGCTTACTGTGCAATTTTCAATTTCATATCAGCAACTGAGAGTGTACCAGCAAAGGGATGACCAGCTGGCAATGCTTCGAAGAAGTCAATCTCCGGTCTGACATCGTACCATTCTTGAAAACATTGAGTTTTCTTGAGAGCGTGCATAAAATTGGCATTGAAATGATCGAAATCTTTGGTACTTCCGTCAGATATTACAGCTGTCCTGAGCAAAGCTAAAACATATCCTTGAAATTGTTCTCTTATCCAATATTCACTACCTTCAGCGTCTTCCTTAGGGGCCTGAACATGTCGTAACAGATAATCCATAAAACGTAAGTCTTCTGTACTTAATATCAATTGCCGTCTTAACTCAGCATCATGAGTATCGAAATTGCCATTTTCAATATCTACTAACACATCGGATAAATGTCGTTTTTGCTGGAAAAGCACATTTGAAGTTCCTACCACGTAACTAAGTACAGATCTGTCTGTCAGTAGATCCATATACGGCAAAGAAAGATAAGGCAGGCACAAATTTCCACTTGCAAAAATTGAAATCGGAGCCCTATATTCGTCAGGATTTATGGATGCCAACACTGAAAGGGTGGCTGAAAACGATACGCATTGTAACTTACACAATCGAACTAGTAATACAATCTGCACATTACTTACTCGATAATGCATCTACACTACCCTCTCTTGTGAGAGAGTTGCTGCGATCAGAACGTTTAGTCTCAAGTATATTGCTGTCCTTAGAATCCGATAAACTCGAACATTTCTGATATTGAGTCGAGGAATTTTGATCGTTGTTACACTGACTGTGCGTTACTGATGAAATCTCGCAGCCGCCCTCCAATCCTATGGACTGGGTGTAATTTTGAGTATCATCAGCGCATTTATCGGCTACATCCATATACACGGACGATCGTATTTTTTCGATTTCCCCGAATTGTTTTATAGTCTCTGTATAATCTGGCATCGGTGATATCGGACGTGAAGTACGAACACAAGCTACTTCTTGAAATCCCTTTTCCAAAAGACGTGGCACCAACGAAGCCATACCGAGAATAAGAGCACACATGTTACGTACAGGAGAGCCGAAATAGATGACACGACGTTGAAGCAACAAAAGCTTAAACAACTGGAGCATTTTATGGCGCCAATGTAAGACAATCGCCCGCAACGATAAACCCAAATAAAAATGCCGTTGTGGACGATGTATTTCATCATCCATGAGGCAAGCGTTTAGTTGCTGGTAAGCTCTTTGTAAAAGTTCTGTATTCGAAAAGTCGCCTTGCTGAAAAAAAGCATCAGCAATAAGAGATAATTTTACTTCAATGTATCCATAGATAGGCTGGCGAGCCAAACAGCAGACTGACTTTTGAACTGTGCTTCGAGTCATATCAGCCGTGCGCAGTTTCAATCTTTCAACCGGTATTTGACGGTAACAGGAAACACCGTAAATGCTCTCCGTGGGCTCACTTAAGCTAGGTAAATTGAAGAAAACTGTGTCCTCCACAAAGTTGTGCGAACCATCAGGCAAAGCTAAAGTTGATAAATATTTCCAACCAGATGGACATTGATTTTTTCCATCTGAGCCGGACACCAGGGGTGGAAAAGAAAATTCCACCTAGAGTAATTTTCACTGTTCTTAAAACTATAAGTTGACCATAAAAATTTTCCATACCTGGCAGCCAAATTTGTGATGAAATCCTATCACTACAATATGTAATATTGGTGGTTTATTCTCTACTGAACCCATATTAAGGGTTTAGATTTCTTTATTGCATTAAAACTCCAATCGTAGTAATCAAAACTTTTCAAGATCTGTGCATAAATTGCAGATTGCAGTATTCTACCAAAAATCACACCTTATACTTATCGTTAATTGTTTCAAATAAGTATTCAATTTTTCAACAGAATACTATCCCAACTGTTCGTATCGTTTTAAAATAACACAGAGTATTCTTTTGTCGACTACACTTCCATAAATTATTCTTCTCAATACACTACTACTCATTGCAAAAACAATATTTTCTACAGGCAACAAACGACCAGTGTTACCGAAGGTTATACTACATTGATTAAAATATTGCCTTATCGTTGTTTTGCAAATTAAATTATGCCTATAAGGGCGCAAGACAATGAGGCGTTATTTTCTTTTTCGGGTTAAAAACTCCCAAGTGAAAGACACAACAAACAGCTGCGCTACGATGTTGTTTTACAGAAAAATTTAAACAAGAACATATGGTTTTAGAGCCAAAACGAAAGGAATCAACGTAAACGTAAAATACATATTTATAAAAAAATGACAATAAGAAAAGTAGTAAGCATAAAAGTAAAGCTTGGTTGTTGATTAGTGAAAAAGCCTTTTTTTTGTGTATTTATTTATCCAAAATTTGAAAACTACCGTTTATCACTCTCTAAAAAATAATTTAATGAATATATTTTAATTTTGGAAAAAAACGGTTTTTATTACTTGTTTTCCATTTCGTCCAAAATAATGTCTAGTGTAAATCCAAAATGCAAGTCATATAATAAAAAAAAAAAGAAGGAACATTAATGCAAGCTAAACATATATCAGTTAAATAATTTCTAAATTTAATATATTGTCCTTATTTCTTCTTGTACGTTGTTTTCTTTTCTTTTTTTTTGTGTGTGTACATATGCACAACCATATGATTTGTTAATTTGCTAGAGTTTTGTAAAAGTCGGCAAATTTGAAATCCCAACCCTCACTGCGTGAGCCACTCATTTGTAATATTGGGGTGAAATCTTAGAAATTAAGGTTTTTAAAAATAAAATAAAAATGACAATTAGCAAAAGTTGAAATGTACTTCTAAGTATTTAGGCAATACATATATATTAAAATACAAAGGAAAGTCTATTGTTTCTGGTTACTTCCCATTAAAGTGGAAAAAATCATTTATTATTCCGCTTTTCAAGGATGCTCGTGAAACGGATTTTTCTGATTTTCGGGCTATGGTCGCTAAGCTAAGCTACTTTCCCAAGTTATTTGAGAAAATAATAATTGATGGGGGCTGACACAATGAGGCGTTATTCCTATTTTCCGGTTGGTACTTCAACTTTGCAGACTTTTTACAACACTTTATAAGAATTGTCAAACTATATTGGTTTGCATTACACATACAAATAAAACAAAAAGAAAAGACGCAACTCTAAAAGAGAGATTTGTGATAATTTTGCTTGAGTTACACTCAATACTAACGCAAATTTGTTCTCAACGACAGTAATTTTATTGTCGCCAGATTTGATTTGACTCAGAGAGCGCATTTTGCGATAATCGCCAGCAAATGCGCCAACATGATTAGATTCTCTTGACGATGATCGCCTACTTCGTCGTCGTATGCTCACATGGTTATCTCCTCATCCTAAAACCATATGTTTTTGTTTACATTTTGCTGTAAAACAATATTGTAGCGCGGCCGGCCACTATGTTTATCACTTGAAAGTTTTTAACCCGAAGTAGAAAATCACGCCTCTCTGTATCTGCCCCCTTTAGAATTCTAGAAGTTTTTTGCCGGCATTCTTAGTTTTGAATTTTATTCATTAATCTGAATTCGAAAAATTATTATGTTAATATCCATAATCTACTTATATTTTATGACACCACAAAAAGCCTGTTTTCGTTTTAATAGCTCCATAATATCAAAATTATGATTTATTACTCTGTAATAAAACAACTTGATGAACATATTTCAACTTTAAAATAAGCGGTCTTATCAATAACGTGCAAGTTTATAAACCAGATCCTTTTACTGATCTTAGAGTGCTGTTTGATAGAAAATTGTCTTTCAATGCACACATTAGTATTACCGTTAATAAGGCAAAAAACACGTTGGGCTTCATCAAGCGTTGGGCCAAAGTGTTTGGTGTTTCTTACATTACTCGGTTGCTGTACATATCGCTAGTGAGACCTATTCTGGAAGACTGTTCGATTTTGTGGTATCCACTACGTGATCGTTATCATAAATAGATTGAATCCGTACAAAACCAATTTTTATTGTTTTGCCTACGGCGTATGTCCTGGAACCCTAACATCCGCCTTCCATCATGTCATTTGTTCACAAGCTGCTGACTGGCATATCTGGTTATAAGTACTTATTATTTAAAATATACTTAAATGTTCCACAATGGGTGTATAGGCATTTTGGATTGCTTAATATCAATTAGTACAGGACAAACTATGGTAACAATGACCCTATCCGTAGATTATGTAAACAATATAATGATAACTACAATTTGATCGACTTTGGCGTGAGTGCCTCTACCGTAAAGTCAAAGGTTATCAAACACTTGAACATGCTGTAATGTAAGACCTTATTCGACCCGGTTGGGAATTAGCCGAAGTTCGGCTATTTTCATGTTTAATGTTTTCCTAATTTTTATGCTTAAGAATAAATTTATGATGTCGATAATGTTTAACTATATGATACTTATAATGGTTGAAATGCGCATTGTAACCAATAAATAAATAATAGTAAAAATAATAGCAATTAAATGAACACATTCGTCAAGATATCAAAATGCAATATATTGTCGTTGCAAACAATTTAAGAACTGAGTAGTTTCACGAGTTGTTTCAGGGAGTCAAAGCTTATGATTTTCTACCCCACATCATATATAAATTTCATATAATACGGTAGTTTTAATCGTTTGTCATTTATTTGACGTAATGCATCTGGATCGTACTTCAATATTTAGTAAGAATAATGGGAAAATCGAATAAATTAGAATACTAACATGAATGCTATGCTATGATCTGTGCGAGCAACATTACCGATCGTGCAAAGCAAGCCAATATTCCCTAAAATTGAATATTGATCAACGTCGATGACGTTTTGAGAGATCGTATTCCACCTCAATCGATCATAAAACTCAAAACAATGGAAAATTATAGTAGTAGTAGATCATATATTTTGGAGTTTCATCTGCAACTAGGTATTATTTCTTGATGGAAAATTTTATTTTGTAATCTTTTTCCTTGCTTCATACAATCTATGGAGCACGGGTTAGCGTTTCGCTTATAATCCAAATATATTTCGACAGATACGTCACTTATATTCTAGAAAATACGGTACAATAAGCTTTCGCAAAATGAAAACGCAATACTGTCTTATGTCTGTGTCAGACAACAGTTCGTAGGCGAAAGAAGCTAAATAGGAGAAGTTTACTGTCACCAATATAAGACAACAAAAGGGTGAAGAGTAAACTAAATAAAAAAATAAAGTGGCACAAATACTATCGTTTTTTCGATATTCGGGCGCGTTAACACATAAAATGTATTTAAATAAAAAATCTATACAGATAGATTACATATATAAGAATTCTAAAGAACCTATACAAATACAAGCACGTACAAATTTGCATATGTTTATACAAATCTTCAATAATTGTTAATACTTAAACTATTAAAATAATAACAAAGAAAAAAATAAAAACAAAAGAAAAATATTTTTTAATAAAAAATAAGAAAAATAATATTTTTCTTAAGTCTAATTGTAACTTTCAAAAAAAACGGCAACTCTGCTCGAAGTAGGACGTGTTTTTTATTTCAGTGCGGAAACAATTTTTTGAAAAACTATTTAAATTTAAAAAAAAAAGACTCTTCTTCTTCCTACAAACTTGATTATTATTTTAATCCGTGGATAAATATCGAAAACTACATCAATAACTAGTGTGCTGCACCACCTGCCTCCCGCATCATCTCACCAACAAATCTCACATTTCTACCTCACTTACATTTGCACATGCAGTGGCGGCGATATTTGTGGAATTCATATTAAAATACCAGTTTCTTTCTGTTTTCTATCGCTGTCGGCTTAAACAGCACCCGCTGTTCCCCACATCTCTCCCTATATACGGTAAGTCAGTTGTTTTTTACCTTTTGCCGGAAATCCAGCACGAAATTTAAAAAGGGCCCGCCACAAAGATTCTGTCTGATAATGAAGACTTCGAAAAGTTCATGAAAACCAAGCACAATGAAGTGTCTCTTAAAAGAAAAATTTTATATCAAAACAATATTGCCAAAAGAATTATTAAGGATAAGTTTTCCAAAAAAAATATCATTGACGGGAATAATCTACCCGCAAAAGATCTAACTGTGGATGTCAACACTTTCTCAGCAAACTCTTCGATTGCTCCTTCCGTCAGCAATCCAATTGCTATGGATACAAACTCTGTCCCATCGTGCACTAGTCCAAATCTCTACGGCGATGACGAAACTGGGGAATCTTTTGTTTTCGTTGAGGTGTGCCCCAACGATGCAAGCAAGCCATTTCGTCTGAACTC
>KK502411.1:3110099-3135451 GCA_000688735.1 Glossina austeni | reverse complement strand
TGTTTCAAAAAATTCAGTAGCATCTTCAACAAAGTTAATTCAATGCCCTCTTGGAACAGTATTTCTCGATACGATAAATGCATTATGGATCTAAACCTACTAAATTCAATCACCAATTCCAAAAAAAAACCGGTCAAGGTCTTGTCTTCGGACCGCCTGTCTGCAAAAACTCAACTACTTTATCGAAAATAACTTCAAAATATACGCAACGGACGGATCCCTCAATCCAGACATTTCTAGTTCTTCAATCATAGAATATCCAAATCTTCTTCTAGGAAAATTCAAAGTTTTGCGGGAACTATCATCCACGTTCATCGAACTTCTGGCCATTAGGCAGGCAATCCTCCTTGCAACTGAAAATAATTTAAAAAAATTTGTATGTTTCTCTGACAGCAATTGGGCTTTGACATTAATCAAGAATAAAGACCCATATAACATGTACGTGTTTGACATCTACGACCTCTTAAAAAATCCAAGCATTGAAAAATGCCACCTCTTCTGGATCCCAGGTCACTGTGGTTTCGGCATCAATGAAAAAGCTGACTTTTATGCACGTGAAGCTCGGCTTGATGGCATGGTCTTGTCTATAAACTACCCCCCCAGCGAAGCTCTCCTCTTAATCAAAAAACTCGTCGTAAAAGAACGGAAGGATGAATATCATGCCTTAGCTAGAGAAAAAAGCAACTGGCTTTTTTACAGAATCTACCCTTTCCTTACACCCAGACTTCTATCAAAAGGAAAATTTACAACATGGGAATCTAAAGTTCTTTACAGACTCATGTGTAATCACACCTATGACAAGGTATATTTGAAAATGATAGGAGCCTCCTCTACTGATTTGTGTGAAGAATGTAACATCACTGAGTCTGCCGAACATCTCATCTTTGAATGCAGGAAGTTTGACATCCCCAGACAATCTTTCACTATATTCAGCCTGTACAACAACTTATACGAAATTTTTCGTGGTGGAAACTTTAGGCATTTGAAGCAACTGAAGCAACCATTTCCCTCAAACAACAAAACAAAAAAAAAAAAAAAAAAAAAAAAAAAAAAAAAAAATAATTGTAACTTTTATATATATCTATAGTAAGACTGACGAAATATTTCAATGTACTATATTACGCATATGTTTGCAGCAAAAGTTAGTATTTACGACTTCATTACATGATGTAAAAATATTTACAACAGCTAAGTTATTTGACCTATATTTTAAGAAACGTTGCTGCCGTTGCTCTCATTGGTTTGTGGTAGTCTGACAAAGCTTTTTGGCTCTTCATGATGGCTCGGCTTTACAGATGTCAACAACTGACACCTGTGTTGACAATGCGATGACAGTATTGATGAAGCAGGCCCTCCTGTTGTAATTTGAGTTACTGTCGAACTTTGTTCTGTTACATAAACCGGTCAAAGATCTTTTAGAAGAGCGCTTTTCGCATTTTTTAATTTATCCAATCGTTTCAATAAGTGATTATTTGATGTTTCCAATTCTTCCAACTTTTCCATAGCTTCACGATTCTATTTAATAAGAGAAAATTAAAAGTTAATTTAGATGTTTACACGTTTACTTCCACACGTAGTAAAATTAAATTTAAATAACAATAAATGCATGCCCTTTATGTAGTACATATATGTGAAATGTACATAAAATTGAATTGGTTTTAGACATTTGCTTATTTTTACACATATGTTAGAAATCATCTCTACATACTATATAGCGGACTTGGATATTGCGGATAAGTTAGCAAAACTTTAAGTAACGATAGTGGCTGAATGAACAAACTTATACATATTATCAAAGAATATCTAACGTAGGACCTCGCGTATGGTACCGTGATGTCAATTTAATACACTACTTCCAAGCTCTTTTTCTATTTCTACTGGCAATGACATTCATCCCAATAGTGCGCTATCAGTAAATCCTGCTTTAAAAGGGATCAAGCGAAATTATTCATAAAGTTACGCAACTTTCAATTAAGATAAAGATCAAAGTTTTCTCTAATTTTTACCTCTCTTTGTAGTTTCCTTCTTTCTATTTTTAATTCAGCCTCTGCTTTTTCAGCAGCTTCTGCGGTGCTCTTATACCGAATAACTTGGCTTTCTGATCGAGCTAAGCTAGCTTGCAGATTAGCAATTTCTTGTTCGGCCTTTTGTAATTTATACTTGTAATCAGATATGATTTTATTAGTCTCTCCTTAAAAATAAAATGAATCAAACTTATAATGCAACAAGGACAGCAAATACATCGATTATACTTACTTTGAGCTTCATAATCGTCTTCGGTACTGAATGGACCATTAGTTGTATTAACGCGTCCTCTTCCCGAACTTTTGAACGTCTCTAACTTTTCTTGGAGAAGTTGTAAATCAGCCTGAAGCAGCTGCTTCTCTTCGTTAAATTTTTTTAGTCGAATATCTAGATTAAACCAAAAGCAACTACAATAAGCATTCGATTGTAACTCTAACATTAATCTGATTGTAATTCTAATGTAGATTCCGACATTATTAATGAGTTAAACCAGAAAATTCTGACGAATTTTTCCGAACAGAAGCGTCGCAACCCCACACACAAATATATAATTAAAAATTTCGTTTGCTTTGCGTATATCATTACTTCCTATAGCTTGCCGCATGAATTGCCAGAATACATATGTAATGGTATCACCGTTACTTACCTAATGAACCTTGTACAGAACCTAACAATTCTGCATTTTCAACACTGACTAGTGCTCTCCTGGCATCGGTACCGTCTTCATTTTCAATAGCAACTACAACCAAGCCTTGCTCCGCAATTAAAGTGTCTCGCTCACATAGCTGACCTTGCACCAATTTTAGATCTTCGCTTAACTTGTCTATAGTGCGCTTTAGTACATTGCAGTCTCGGGATTTTTCCCTAAATTCACGTTGCAATTGAGCATATGATTCCTCCATTTCTTCCAATTTGTCTTTCAACAATTGAATTTGGTATGTGTGTGAGGCACGTTCATTATCCAGTTGAGCGTTGGCTATCATAGCTTTACGAAACCTCTCCTCCACTCCCTAAATTTAAAAACTGCTAACAGTAAGTTATTTTATGTTACTTCGATAAACAAACCTTTAGTTCGTAACGTATATCTCTTAAGCTTCGCCCTTCTTCTTCTAATGAATCTTCGCTACTACGCCTAGAAGACATTGAGTTACCACGGGCTGTGTTAAGCAAACCGCTGATGGGCGAACATCCTAAACTAATCCTATTACGCGATATTGTATCAATTCCCGAGGAATTATGCATATCAAACACGCGATCCGCATTCTGCTCTTGTTCCTTTTGTTGCCTCTCTAGCTCACGCATACGTATTTCGCGTGCCTCAGCTCTTGCCTGCCTTCTTGCTGCCAAACGGGCCTCCGCCTCGAATTAGAACAATTAATAATTAAATATATAGTTGACCAGCGCATGCCCGTCACGAAAAAAAAAAATGTGGTAACGTTAAACTTTACCTCTTTGGCAATTTGATCTAACGCCTGATCTTCAGCATTTATACGAGAATTAACTCGTCGCCGTCCTACGACATTTGAAGTATCCATTTGAATATTAAATAGCTAGGTATTGAAGCTTTAAATTAAGTGTAAAGAAAAATAGATAAAATCATGCATAACTTTTAATTAAAAGTAGGATTTAACCGGCGATAGTATGCATTCTTTTAAGCAGATTCCCATAATTAAAAACATCTCATTTATAACAAATCTCATATATATAAAATAGTACATATATTTTTGTATGCACAAATCTCATCCGGTTTGATATAAATTCCTCTAGCTCTAGTGTATGTACATGTATATCCATACGTATAAACATACACATATGTATTTGTTGTGTTGGCGATTACCTTACAACGCATGCTATCTAATCTCATTAATAAGCAGAAAATTTACCTTATTTGGGTGATTATTATTGAGCGACTTGTATGGCTATATGGAATTGCAAACGACGCGTCTTTAGTCAGGATAATATTATGGCTAGTACAATTTGTTTTTTATAAAAAAAAGGTTTTTTAGTCCCCTCTTTTTAAGCAGTTATTTCGTTTTGCTTATTATAGGAGCTGTTGTGTTAAGAAGAGAAGAGTACAAACACCTTCACCTTCTTTTTAATCCGATATGTTCTTTTCTTCGTCACACTGACCACTCGTGTAATTGCAGCGACAACACATAATATATTATAATATACTTTCTCATAACTTTATTTAATTTTAATTTAATATGGAACAAACAATAATATCGTATTTACTTCTTTACTAAGGGCAAATTTATTTTAAAGATATTTTGAGCTTTTCACTTCTTTCTAAAAAAGGATTGCAAAAAATTTAACGAGCCAATGTTCCTACGTTTAAATGCTAAATTAAACGATAATAATAAAAAAAATCATTTATAAAAATGTAAAAGCAAATATATCTCGAACATATGCCTTGATTTAAGATGCAATCTTTATTTTATTTCTCGTCAATTTCTCCTAACTTAGGATTTTCGTTTTTCAACTTTATGCTTTTGTTTTTTCTAAATCGATGTTTCCTAATTAGTCAGAATCTTTTAATAGTTGCCACATTGTACTCATAAAGGGAACAAGCCAAACTATTCGCAAAATGCGATGTTACGTTAAGAGCTAATCACTAATCTGATATAGATAACTTTCCAAGGAATGTTGTAATTTGCGAAATTAAGTTTATACAATACTTTTGCATTTCACTAATATTACGTTACCGCGCTATTCGAGAGATTTGTTTTTAAGGTCTCTTTTCAAGAGAGCTATCTTACAATACAAAGCATATATGCTATTACATTAACTTTGTTTATGCATTCATTTTATTTAAAATTTTTTACTTGCGTAATCAGGGTTACATCTTTTTCTATTATATTTATTAATTACATATGAAGCGAAAATTATTTACTTTTCGTTAAGCAGGAATATGGCATCTCCACAAGGTTGACTCATCCAAGTAAACTTGAAAAACGTCTAGTATGTATAATTTCCTGCCATTGTGTAAAAGAATTTATACAAATCTACGGTTTTCGACAGAAAACATACATTTAAACTATAATGAAATTCGTGAGTCTGGCAAAGCCGAACTCTGAATAATAAACTGATGAGAAAATTTTAGAGAATAAAATAGAGCTGCGTATATATATAAAGAAAAATAAAATTTGCCAAACTTTTAAATAAGTTATGTGTGTGTGATGCGATTATTGAACATAACGAGAGTGCACAGAAATTGATGAAAACAAAATCAAATTAAATTAAGAATAAGAAGCACAATTACCAATTAATTTCCAGTTCCGACAATGGCAAAGAAAACTTACGATCTTCTCTTTAAACTGTTGCTGATAGGGGACTCCGGTGTTGGGAAAACCTGCATATTATTTCGTTTTTCGGATGATGCTTTCACGTCCACATTTATATCAACTATTGGTAAGTTAAAGATAGAAAGATGGAAAATGAAAATGCGTATTTATCAAAAAACTGGACAAGTAGTGGATGCGCTGGCACCTGATAAGGGTGTGGTGTTAATGTATACATATGCATACATTGGCTTCAATTGTTTGCAAATAGTTCAGTAAAATGTAACAATAGTTATGATTCTTTTAAAATTTTGCTCTTTGGACTTAATGTGCACTTTTTTAATAACTTGAAGATGTATAATATAAGCACAAAGTCATGCTTGTCATTTATCTATATGCATAAATACGTTTAAAGCCATTTTCAAAATTGTGAAGCTTAAGCGGCGTAATAAATGTTCGTACAAAATTAATCCAAATTATATGTTCATATATTTTTATATGTACGCAGGCACGATTAAACTCGTAGATATAATATAAAGATACTTTGGTGCTAATTAATGTTAAAATTCTAAGAGATGTGAAAATTTTTCGAAAATCACAAATAGAAGCGTTCAATTACTTTAAGTTGTTATTTAATTTTAGTATTGTAATTTGATTTAGTTAGTTAGTTAGTTCAATTAAGTCAACCAATTTTAATTTTCTAAGTTAGAATAAAAATTTGTTTAATTTTTAGGAATCGATTTCAAAATCAAAACCGTTGAATTGAGGGGAAAGAAAATAAAATTGCAAATCTGGGATACAGCAGGTCAAGAGCGTTTTCATACAATCACTACATCATATTATCGTGGTGCCATGGGGATCATGCTAGTCTATGATATTACAAATGAAAAAAGTTTCGAAAATATAGTAAAATGGCTACGAAATATAGATGAAGTAAGTTGGTAGCAGAACTGTTTATTCTTATATTATTTCAAATCCAATTTCACTTAGCATGCTAACGAAGATGTTGAGAAGATGATATTGGGCAATAAATGTGACATGGCAGATAAGCGGGTTGTGAGCAAAGAACGTGGGGAAGCAGTAAGTATAGCAAGCTTAACAAATGATCACACCTTTTTCACGTATTGTTTCCTGTTCAGATCGCCCGAGAACACGGTATACGTTTTATGGAGACCTCAGCAAAATCAAATATAAATATTGAACGAGCGTTTTGTGAATTAGCCGAGGCTATACTGGATAAAACTGCAGGGCGAGAGTCAGCCGAAAATCCGGAACGTGTCGTAGTTGATCGTAGAAACAACGAAAAAGCTCCTGCATATAAAAGTTGTTGTTCTTAAGATCATTTAGATCTAGTTCCCTACTCATTCGCAACAATTTAAAGTCCATTTCATACTTAAACCTCTCAATGTTATCCTTATCCTCCTTTATCGCCATCATTACATACACATAAATCTTTTAATCTGTAATTGTACGAACGCAAACATAAACTTATATATACACATTTATAAGCATGTTTTATTCTTAAAATGCGGCCACATCGCTTTTAAATGCACAATGTAAGCACGATATATATAAGCACAAATTTCCATCATATGTTAGTAGATGCAATCAATCAGGTTGTTTATGTTTCATGCGTTCATTGACTTACTGATCAAATTATTATTATTGATATAATTATTATTAAGAAATAACGCTTTTATACTTTTCTACAACCCCAATATTTACCTGAATTGTATGTACGTCTATGCTGCTTTTTATCTTATTGGCTAGAAAATTCCGATATTACTGCATAGTAATGAGTATAATTAGGAATCTGTATTTTATATGTCTGTAGTTCTTAGTTTCCGGCTTTCCATGTGTGGTATCATTAAAAAAACAATAAATAAATATAAACAAGAGAGAAAAAATAAAGGACATCTTTCACTTCGTCTAAATGCGTCTATTTTTAATAAAAACAAAAGCAAGATAAAATTATAGGAGCACATTTTATTACAGCTATAAGCAAGTACATAGTTAACAAAAGGGTTACTAATGCCTTGCAGATTTTTAAATTAAAATACCAATACAATTCTATTGGAGCTTTTTGTCTTCACTTTTTTTTGGAAATCCTCCTGAACTGACGGTTTCTTCTTTGAAATGTAAAAATACAAATGAGAAAATGAAAACACCCACCATCATTGAAAAAGCGCTGGTATAGTAAGGGAAAGCGCTGGGAATAAATCTTTCGTACTGTGTATGTTCCAAAGGTCGAACTGATACCTGTGTGATATTATATAAATGAGTGTAGCCAATACGGTCATAGTTAACTTTAAACTGATAAACCCCGTAAACATCTGGAATTTTAAATTTAGCTTCGTAACGTTCTCCTTCAACCTGCTTCAAAGTTATTCGTACAAAGGGATCAATGCGAACAAATTCGAGCTGAACATCGTTTGCTTTAAAGGGAAACCACTTATCATGAATTAACTCTTCAATTTTAATTGAATAGACGACTGGATCTGTAATTGTGTACGCTTGATCTGGTGGCTGCATTTCACCTTCTCGGTGATGTTTCACTTCAGCGACACGAAGGCGGCCACTTTCACCAAAGACCCATTTACTAATAGCAATGGCAGTCGCTTCATTTCCCGCCAACTTATATGACACACCCGTCTGAGCATATTCTACAGTTTTTGTGAATGCTTCGTCGGAGAAAAAGTATAAAGAACCCGAAAAAACAACTCGGGCGTTATTTCGAGCCTGTAAGGCTGTAATTAATAAAGTATTGCGGCCCACAGCATGTGGATAATCTTCAATTGGTTGCTCAGGATGGTAACTATACGCCGCAGTCTCGGCTGTCAATAACTGTAAAACCAAAGAATTTTCCTTATCTGCTAGCAAACCAGTACCACGGTACAATAAAGGCCTCTTTTCATCTCTACGGCTATCACCCATGATGGCGGGTGCATCCAGTAGGTTACGTGCAGCGGTGAGGATTGTTGTATGGTCACCTGTGTCATCAATGTCATAGTGTAAATGATCCATGACAGCAGCACCAAGTTCATCCATTTCAAAACCACACTCTGATGCGAACTCGCGTAAAGCATCTCCTGACTTTTCACTGCCTGCAACCAATACGTTACCACCATCGTCCACAAATTCAGCTAGTTTTTCAACACTTAATTCCCCTCCGAACTCCTCCACACTAGGAGCAAATACGATTACATTCTTAAAAAGATATTCTTCATAGCGTGACAACAACAAACTAGCATCGTCAGCCAATTTAAAGGTAAGCTTAAATCCCCGTTCTAAAAAAACTTTTATTAATCAGTCATTGGTCCACGTAGTACATTTCAAATGACTTACCTTGCAGGGATTTAAAAAATATGGAATGTGTTTCACGAATAGCTAAATTATCGAGGAGTACCAAGGTATCGCCCTCACTTTCTAAAATTGCTACATTTGATTGTATGAGCAAAAATATCAATGAAAAATATTTCCACATTTTAAATACAATAATCATGAATAATATGACTGATAAAATGAAGCCGGTCGCACGAAATGTTGGAAATGTTCATACGAAGAGAATGAGCAAAGATGTCAAATCACAAAAACAGTGAAATGAAAACTGCAGTAATATAAAAGCGGAATTGAAACATTCATATTGCTCTCGCAATAGTGTGTACATATATAAAATTGACTTAAAAATTTTTATAATATATTATTGTTAATTTAGTCAGAGAAATAAATTTTAATACTAAGGTTTTTGAAGCATTAGCCTCTAAAAAACTATCGGCTTTATTCGAAACCCTGCCGCACTTGAGTTTTGAACCCGCGATCATTAAATTGTTAGCAGAAAAACTTTGCCTACTCGTCCACGAAGATGCATTAAAATAATATAATATTTAATTTAAGTTTAATACAATGAAATATAAATGTTCATATACAAGTTCTCGGATAAATTTTCATTTAATAAACGATTTCGATATGTTGTTTCTTTTTAATTTATTTTATATCAGTTTTCTAAAGTGGAAGACAAATTAGACCATTTTTCTCGATAGGGGCACTGACAAATTTAGGCATATTGGAATAACACGTTGCGCACATACAAAATTTTTATGGTCCCCTTGGGCGGTTGGCACGATAAAGCGTTATTCTGATTTTTGCGTTGGGACTTTATAGGAATTAATAAATAATACGTTTATGCATACATACATACAAATAAAATAAAGATAAACAACGCACAAGAAGAAATAAAGATAATTTATTTTAAATTTAGAAATGATTTATCTACATTACATTTACCTTTACTAATGGTCAATTTTTTTTTTTTTATTATGTGATTTGCAATTTATGTTTATAGATTACATTACTTTGAAAGAAATGGAAAATAAGCGATAAAGACCATTTATTTTAAACTTGATATATATTTATTAAATTGTTTTTTAGAGAGTGATAAATGAATAGTTTCTAAATTATGGACAAATAAATACATAGAAATAAATCTAATGTATACATCTACCCATTCTTCTTTTTCGCTAATCAATAAACAAGCTTGTTTACTTAATATTAACTTTCCTATTATGTTTTTTTTATAAAATTGTTGTGACGTTTACGTTGGCGTCTTTATTTTTGATTCAGAAGCCATATGTTTTGTTTACATTGTTCACGTAAAATAATGTGGCAGCGCGGCTACTCATTGTGTTTATCATTTGGGAGTTTTTAACCTGAAAAAGAAAATTATGCTTCATTTTGTCACCCCTGCAGGCTTTAAAAAATAAAAGAAAAACTTCGGTGCCTATAACCAAATAATTAGACCAATTTATTATGCTTATTATGCTTATCTTCGACTTAGATGAAGGAAAGGTTTACGTACATTGCGCAGACTTACAAATACAGCAAATGTCGGCCGAATTTTTTGAGAAATCCTTGAAGTGAAGTTCTCCACACATATTCTTGTGCCGACTTAGTTGGATACAACATAGTAACGTTAGCCGCCATTTATGAAACATTCCACAGGGATATATGGCAACACTATAAATGTCGACAAGGGATACCCAAATACCTAAGCTCGACAATAGAAATTACTTTTTTCTAAACAGCTACAGAAAGAAAATATACCTTTTTATCAATAATTTTCGTAAAACAAAATGGAAAATATTGCTCGTACACATGAAGGTAACATAAAATATATTACTACTCAACGTAGTAAACAGGATGAAATTTTTTACATATGTTATGAAATGAAATACGATTATATTCTGTACATTTTGCTTATCATATCATGTATTATTGCAGACATTGAGGCTCAAATAGCCGATATTCAATCAAAGAAAAGTGAACTCAAGAAGAACGCAAACGAGGGCGTTGGTTTGTTGGACAGTGGCAACTTCTATGATACTGACTTGTACGATAATGACAAAGGGTCGAACCGCTATAAGGGCTATAATACTTCAATTGCCGCGAATGATGATCTTGATGAAGACGAGGATGATGGTTTTCCAGCACCTCAAAAGCGAGCATCATATACGGCACCTAAATATCTGCTGAAGGATGCGGTTCGAGTGAGTTAAAATCACCCTCATAAGTTCTTTTCGTAGTCATAAGAATGTTTTTCTCCCATTCCTTTAGGGCAAAGAAGATGTGGACGCATTGGCAGATCGTAGACGTGGTACCATAGCCGATAGAGAAGAAGAGTATAAGAAACGTCGCAGAGCTATAATTTCTCCTGACCGTGCTGATCCATTTGCTGATGGTGGTAAAACACCCGATATAGGATCGAGAACTTATACGGACATAATGCGCGAGCAAATACTGAAAGGAGAAGAGAATGAATTACGCCGCAAAATTATTGACAAATCAAAAGATGGATCGTTGGTAAAAACGACTTCGGATTTACCGAAGGAAAGCGGTCGTAAGCGTGGACGCTGGGATCAAACAGTTAGTGACAGTTTTGTCCCAGCTAAGGTGGTTTCTACTCCTAGTAGTTTAGCGACACCCATTTGGGAAGATGTATGTAAAATGCAAGGATGTAAGAATTAAACGCCTTTAATCAATTATTAACTTCTACTTTTAGAAAACCCCAGCCGATCATCGATGGGATGAAACGCCTGCGCACAAAACGGGGAGCGAAACGCCGGGTGCAACCCCAGGTTTAAGCACGCGCATATGGGATGCAACACCAGCGCATGCGATGACTCCTGGTCACGAAACCCCTGGCCATGAAAAATCTGTGAGGCGTAATAGATGGGATGAAACTCCCAAAACGGAACGGGAAACTCCTGGTCACAGCGGCTGGGCAGAGACTCCAAAACCGGACCGTAGTACCACTGACAACATAGTGATTGAGTCTACACCCGGTGCTTCGAAAAGGCGATCGCGTTGGGATGAAACCCCATCAAACACTACACCATCAATGACTCCCTCAGCTGTGACTCCGAATATGACGCCAAGTATAACGCCACACGTTACGCCAGGCCACGCAACTCCTCTGCTCACGCCTAGAGGTACAACTCCTATCGGTGTGAAGGCTATGGCAATGGCTACGCCCACTCCCGGAGCTCTAGCCGCGATGACACCGGAGCAATTGCAAGCCTATCGTTGGGAAAAAGAGATTGACGAACGAAACAGACCTTTTACAGACGAAGAGCTTGATCAAATGTTTCCTCCAGGATACAAAATTCTGCCACCACCAGCGGGATACGTTCCACTGAGGACACCAGGCCGCAAACTAATGGCTACCCCTACACCCATTGGAGCTGGAACTCCGGCTGGGTTCTTTATTCAAGTCGAGGATAAAAATGCGAAATTTATGGATAATCAACCAAAAGGCCAAAATTTGCCTTTTATGAAGCCAGAGGACGCTCAATATTTTGATAAACTTTTGGTAGATGTAGACGAAGACACCTTATCACCAGAAGAGATGAAGGAACGCAAAATAATGAAGTTATTATTAACTATCAAAAACGGTTCTCCACCGATGCGCAAATCGGCTCTGAGACAAATTACAGACAAAGCTCGAGAATTTGGAGCGGGCCCATTATTTAATCAAATTTTACCATTGCTTATGTCGCCAACATTAGAAGATCAAGAACGTCATTTATTGGTAAAAGTGATTGATCGCGTATTGTATAAATTGGATGACTTAGTGCGACCTTACGTGCACAAAATACTTGTTGTAATTGAACCGTTGTTAATTGACGAAGACTATTATGCTAGAGTCGAAGGTCGCGAAATTATCTCGAATTTGGCTAAGGCGGCTGGCTTGGCTACTATGATTTCGACAATGCGCCCTGATATAGACAATATCGATGAGTATGTGCGCAACACCACTGCTCGGGCATTTGCCGTCGTCGCTTCTGCCCTCGGTATACCGTCGTTATTGCCATTTCTTAAAGCTGTCTGTAAGTCGAAAAAATCTTGGCAAGCTCGCCACACTGGTATTAAAATCGTGCAGCAAATTGCTATTCTAATGGGCTGTGCAATTCTACCGCACTTGAAGGCCTTAGTAGAAATTATTGAACATGGTCTAGTAGATGAACAGCAGAAGGTACGCACTATTACAGCCCTAGCTATAGCCGCTTTAGCAGAAGCGGCTACTCCTTATGGTATTGAATCTTTCGATTCTGTACTAAAACCCTTATGGAAAGGTATACGCACCCATCGAGGTAAAGGTTTGGCTGCTTTCCTTAAAGCCATTGGGTACTTGATTCCACTGATGGACGCTGAATATGCTAATTACTATACTCGCGAAGTGATGCTGATATTGATTCGAGAGTTTCAATCACCTGACGAAGAAATGAAGAAGATCGTGTTGAAAGTAGTTAAACAATGTTGCGCAACAGATGGTGTTGAAGCCCAATACATTAAAGAGGAAATACTGCCGCATTTTTTTAAATTTTTCTGGAATCATCGCATGGCTCTGGATAGACGGAATTATAGACAGTTGGTTGATACGACTGTAGAAATTGCTAACAAGGTAGGCGCATCAGAAATCATAAATCGCGTTGTAGACGATTTAAAAGACGAAAATGAGCAGTATCGGAAAATGGTAATGGAAACTATTGAGAAAATTATGGCTAATTTAGGGGCAGCTGACATTGACTCTCGACTCGAAGAACAACTGATAGATGGCATATTATACGCCTTCCAAGAGCAGACTACCGAAGACGTTGTTATGCTAAATGGATTTGGAACCATAGTGAATCAGTTAGGTAAACGAGTGAAACCTTATCTGCCTCAAATATGTGGTACAATTCTATGGCGTTTGAACAATAAATCGGCCAAAGTGCGCCAGCAAGCAGCTGACCTAATCTCTCGGATTGCTATTGTCATGAAAACCTGTCAAGAGGAAAAGCTAATGGGCCATTTAGGAGTTGTATTGTACGAATATCTGGGTGAAGAGTATCCCGAAGTGTTGGGTAGTATTCTTGGTGCTTTGAAAGCCATAGTGAATGTTATTGGTATGACGAAAATGACGCCACCTATTAAGGATTTGTTGCCTCGTTTAACACCAATTTTAAAAAATCGTCACGAAAAAGTTCAGGAAAATTGTATAGATCTGGTTGGCCGCATAGCCGACAGAGGCCCAGAGTATGTGTCCGCACGAGAATGGATGCGCATTTGTTTTGAATTATTAGAGCTACTCAAAGCTCATAAAAAAGCAATTCGTCGTGCGACTGTCAATACTTTCGGTTATATTGCTAAAGCTATTGGTCCACACGACGTGCTAGCCACACTTTTAAATAACTTAAAAGTGCAAGAGCGTCAGAACCGGGTGTGTACTACGGTTGCTATTGCAATCGTTGCTGAAACATGTCGTCCCTTTACTGTACTTCCGGCTTTAATGAACGAATATCGAGTGCCAGAATTAAATGTGCAAAATGGCGTACTGAAGTCTTTATCTTTTCTTTTCGAGTATATTGGCGAGATGGGCAAGGATTACATATATGCTGTGTGTCCTCTACTGGAAGACGCCTTAATGGATAGGGATTTGGTTCATCGTCAAACGGCATGTGCTGCTATTAAGCATATGGCATTAGGTGTCTATGGTTTCGGCTGTGAAGATGCTCTTATACATCTACTCAACTACGTGTGGCCTAACATATTTGAAACATCGCCACACTTAGTCCAGGCCTTCATGGATGCAGTGGAAGGATTGCGTGTTTCTCTTGGTCCAATTAAAATTTTACAGTACACTCTACAAGGCTTGTTTCATCCTGCTCGAAAAGTTCGCGATGTCTATTGGAAAATCTATAATTCTCTCTATATTGGCGGACAAGACGCCCTAATTGCTGGCTACCCAAGAATAACAAATGATCCGAAAAATCAATATGAACGCTATGAGCTCGATTATACTCTTTAAGTAAATAATGTACGCAAAAATACATCCACCAATTTTCCTCTGTAGTTTCGCATTTAAATTTAATCGAAATGAACCGATGTTTTTCATTCAAAAGAATTATTTTATATATTTGCCTTTTCTTCTTAACGTACACATTTATAAAAAAAAGCGAAACTCCTGCCAAAAAATCAGATATAAAACTGCAAGATATTCATGCTAGGTCATTATTTGAAGCGCATATTAACGACTAAGTAAATCCTCAATAATTTTGATTAAATTTTGTAGCCCGAATATGTAGTTAGTGTCGGGCGACCCATCACTGGCTGGGAACACATGTGCAAAGTCAATCATTCGCACTTTAATGTATGGTGAGACATTTTGAACATGGCGGGCCGATGAGATAGCTGTTGGTGCTAGGTCCTCATACTTAAAATTGCAAGCATCATTTTGTGCATTTCCATTTGGTAGGGATTCTCTTGTACCGTTTTGCGTGCTTCCAGTTAAAAACCGCACAGTTTCATAGTCATATACCACTAATAGTGAACTTGCATAAAAATGAAACAGTCTCTGTTCGCTGAACCAATCACGTATTGCATAAAGTTGACTTAATAATTCTTGGACGAGAGGCCAGCATACGACTTTCTGACATTGTAGAAATAACGACACTGTTTTACGGAATTCACTGTCATTTAATTGTCTACCATAGTCTTTGCCGTAGCGTAGGACCACTTCTTCTTGTGTCAACGGCGTTTGTGAATACACCTGAAAGCCTGGTAAGCACAAACCCAATTTTTGTTTACATTGAATATATTTTTTCTCTTCAACGTCGCGTTTCTCTGCTGTGGCCAAAGGATCCCACGTACGTTTTCCAATTTTAATGTCCATAATACAAGGCTTTTTTATGCAATGCGTGAGATCCTCAAGTTTTAAAAAAGTATGGTCGATAGTGTTAACTCTTAATTTTATCTTTTCATAGAATTTTGGTATTAAGGAACGCACTTTATTTAATATAGGATCGTTACTATCTGTCACGCTTTCGTAAAAAGCTAACTCTCTTTCGCCACATTCTGGTTTGCCCATGGGTTTTAAAACACATCCTAGAATTTCATTTTTTAACATTCCTAAAGCCTTCGCATCGGACGAGAATGTGTGACCAGCCACTTGTGTTTCCAAAAGGCAGAAACCTTTAGGCAGCAAGAGTTCTGAATTCATTACTGTGTTTTCCATTCAAATTTTCCCCGTTTTCATTCAAGAAACACAGACGAATACCTCGGAAGAAATTGTAAATATGTGTATTGATGTGTCATCAAACATCCGTTTTTGCGTTTCTATATTGAACGATTGTTTTTTTATTGCTTTTAATAGTTGTGAGGGTAGCCGTGTGTCCAAATTTCGATAATGGTAAAAATAATTCTAATTAAGAAAAGAAAATCTAGGGGTAATCAGGTATCGGGAAGTTAGCTTCATTTTTGAGCAACGTTCCAGTATCGTTTCAGGATCGATCCACTATATAGGATCCATATAAGTAATTCCCGAATTGCTCATTTCGCATTTACAACATATCACAGAGCGGCTCAGTTAACAACATTCAGTTTGGCTCAAAGTTCGACTAATGATATTCTCCTTCCAAGCGTTTGCTTGTTGCGGGGATTACAAACCTCGGGGCGTTTGGGTGTTTCACACTCCGTGTGCCATCGGGCACCGTGGGATTAAACATACACGGTAGCGTACCCACGTTAAACCTTCAGAGACACGTATGTGTCTTTGTTCTATAATGTATTAAATCTAGCTATTTCTGCATCTGCTCCGATCAAGCAATCTCGCCCTCTTAGCAGGGGCCCGCCCCTGTGGTTTAACAAGACATTTAAATTTTACAAAAATAGGCAAGAAAATGGTTCTGCTTACGACTATTTTGCCCATTCTGCATCAAAGCATAGATTGAATGACCTCAACTACCAATGCTATTGCAGGTAACTTCAGCTGATAAAATCCTTACTGCTTGTTAATCCTAGCTATGTTTTTAAGACTATTAACTCAAAAAAAAAAATTGTGTTTCTTTCAATGGCTTTTAGTCTTCTGATAACAGTAAAACTTCATCATTTCTTTGCTGAATACTTCGGACGAAATTTTTCAAATTTTTAACTGCTAATTCCGATTCAACTGTCAACTATCCGTATCCGATATCTGACTTGGTTTTCATTCCTAACTTGGTCATTTCAGAAAATGGTGCTTTAGATGGTTTAATGTATTTAAAATATAGTTTTGCGCCTGGACCTGATGAGATTCCATCATGTATTCTTAAAATATGGTCTGTCGAGCTATGTGGTTAAATGTCCTTAACCGCTTCTCTAGGCACTTTGTGTTCATTAAACTGAATCAATGTAAATATAATTATCAGCTGTTTAACCCGTTTAGAGGGGTTTGCAGAAAGCTAAATGTCTATGATGTCTATCACTTAATCTCAATGGCGGACTCTTTAAAGCCTATTAAAAGAACTTTGCTTAATATGCTCGAATTTCGTATTTAAAGTAACTTTTAATCTTATTATTAATTATTATCGTTAATATTAATTTCGCCAGAGAAATAAATTCTAAAACTAAACTCGTAAAGCACTAGCATCTAAGGCTATCGGCTTTTATTAAAAAACTCTACCGCATTTGAGCTTCGAACCCACAACCATTGAGTTGCAAGTCGAGATTCCTCGCCTTCGGCCACTCAGGCGATTCGAAAATTAATTTGTGTTGTTTACTGTATCGGCTGTCAAGCTTTTGCATGTTTGTGAAGGCTTAGGGATTTACTTGCAATTTAGTTCTGTGCTGATTGCGGGTGTGCCTCTGTGCTAATTGTGTACATGCTTTTTTTATTTATTTTTTTTCTATTTCTTATTTATACATGAATTATTTATTATTTAATAATTATAACATTTTTTTTTTTTTTCCTTATTTCTGCTTATATACTTTATAGTAGTCTTTAATATTAATTAGTATAAGATTTACTTCTCAGAGTCAATTGAATTGCACTGTTCATTTGCTTTAGTTGAGTTTTATGTGTAAGTAAATAAAAAAAATAAATATAATGGTTGTTAAAACATTCCCTAAAATCCAGATCTTGCATGCATATGAAGGATTAAAAGAATAATAAACAAATAAATAATAAACTTTTTTAATAATAAAGTTTTTTGCCAAGTCTCAATGTATGATGCACCACGGCTATCTCATCAGGTATTGCCTTGGATAAAGGAGAACAGACTTATGTTATATACTTGGTCAAATGAAGACTTTTCATATCCTTGAGATCCTTGAAGTCCCACCTGAATGTAAATTGTATCAGTTTCGTTACGTTTTAAGTTCGAACCCAATTTAGCGCAATAGCTATCATCATAGCCGTCAGATTTAAGAATTTGCAAAAACTTAATCAAGATTTTGTTGCGATTTTCCCTTTTAATGTTCAAAGAAATACTTTCACATCTTCCCTTTCTTGGCGAACTATTTCTCCCGCAGCCTCTTCAGCAGCAACTATACTATCTAGGTTGTTTCTTTCGTTTTCTTCGACAATCAAATTAAATTTCGGTTAACAATCATTTCTCTTTGAAAGGCAGAGTTGCCAATTCACAGGATCATGCGTAAGTACTATTTTTTATATATATGGTAGAAATAAATACATATGGCAGTACCTACTTCTGGTGAAATGTATACATATCCACCACAACAAGTATGTGCGAACGTTGTCAAATTATCTCAAATTTTTTTTAATTGGATAAAATCGCAAAATAAGTCTACGATCTAATATCTGCTCAATGAAACATTATAGCCATTTATCGTTTTTTTCGTAACATGCTATAAATGCTGCCATTAGCGATTGCATTATACTTCTAATTCAATTCTAACTTGATTTTCATTGCAAGACAGAAGTCCTGTTCCTCTTATCATCGAATCTTTTGAATTCTCGGTGAAAGTAGTCGAAAACTCTACATATTTTAACATGCAATACTTTTCTGCCACCAATAATATGGTAATTTGGTAATATATGCTAGTAGCCAGTATATATGCACCACAGAAATTCACTTTGGGTAAAAATAATTAAAACACCTTTATTTTATTAGAAAAAATTCTCAGAGGACCGGAAAAAGCGTGCTAGCTCGATAGCTTAAATAGGGTAATGATAAAACTTTTAACATCTAAGGCCCTTATCTTCTAAACATTAACTTTTAATAATTTGTTAAGCACCGATTCACTTTCCAACACAATGGAAATAGGCACAAATGACAATGGTGCCTAACCCAAATACATCAATTGTAACGAGTTTTCTTGGGCGGGGTAAGCTCAGGGCTCCACCAGGACTCCTTCCAAGAAAATTTATAATACTTTTTTATAACACCTTTCGGATCGGTGATTAATAGTTGGAAATTTGATTTTATTATTTACTAGCGATTTTTATTAAAAGAGATTTGGGTATAAAAAAAAAACCAGCTTGGTGACCCGACTTTCGCTTCTTCGTTTCGTTCGATTATTATTTTCTTTCCGCGTTTTCCGTATTGCGAGATCTTCTGAAAATAAACGGAACACGTCGCGGGTGTTACAGCAGTCAGCCTTGGCCTGCAAGGCCGCTTGTCTGTCCCTAATCGTTTCACGTCATAAGAGAGGGTGTCCATAAGTCCTCCAGGGATGACGGCTAAGCCAAACCTGCCATCCCCTATCCGTAGAGGTTAATGGTCCTATTAGTCCTTCAGGGATGACGGCCTTCAGGGATGTCATCGCCTATCCGTAAAGGTCAGCAATCCTAGTAGTCATGCAGGCTAACCCAAAGCCAAACCTGCCATCCCCTATCCGTAAAAGTTAACAGTCTTATTAGTCATTCAGGGATGACGGCTAAGCCAAACCTGCCATCCCCTATCCGTAAAGGTCAGCAATCCTAACAGTCTTTCAGGGATGACGACTAAGCCAAACCAGCCATCCCCTATCTGTAAAGTCAAAAAAAAAAAAAAATCAAATTAGTAGTGAAGTCAACTGGTAATGTAGTCCGTATTCACTTACCTTGTGGCTGCTGTAACACGACTAAAAGGCTGAGTGTGATGCGACGCGCTCTTTTATAGTCGCGATCACCATTGCTGTCCCGTTACATCGATGCTTTGGGTTATATTTGTGTTACAACGTCAACACTTACTTGCCTGTGTGTTGTAACAATATTCTTATGCTATCTACTCTTATGAGAGCTAGCTGAGGTCTGATCAAACATGTTTGCCTGCAACCATGTTATCATCTCAGCTTTCCTTGTATAAGTGTTATTCTGCTAACCTATATATGTACATTTTATTATTATTACTACCTCATCTGATTGTTGATGCTGGCTTAGGTACTAAATCGAATGATTTTATAAACCGTTAAGCATGCCTTCATGTAATGTGCATATTGTTATAAGCTCTCCTTTTTTTTCTTCACAAACGTCTGCTTGAATGCCTAACTTATGCTTAGTCGCGTATGCTTGCTTGCATCTACTAATACTACCTTACGTACCGAACCGAATGGGTTTATTGTTAGTGCTGGCTTAGGTATCAAATCGGACGATTTATAAGCCGCAGAACCGTTAAGCATGCCTTCATATCCTATACATCATATCAACATGTATAATTTTATCGCTTAACTTTTTTTTCGTCATGTTTGTTTGTTTGCCTATCCTTATGCCTGTCTTGTTATTATCAACATCATTGATCGAGGTACCAAATCGTATGATTTGCTAAACCGTTAAGTATGTTTTTTTTTTGGAAACCACAAAGCCGCTAGGCTTGTGCTTTTGCAAATGTGTGTGGTTCAATAGCTTGTTGATAATTAAGGGTGAGTTATTGGCATGTTGCTTAACGGATTATAACTTGTTTCTCTACAATGTTTATAAGGCCCTACTTATATATATGTTGGACAACGTAAAGACTTATGTGCCGTGTTTATCTATGTGCTACTTAAGAATATATTTTATTTATATACATTTTATTTATATACATTTGTGGTCACTGGCGTGTGCGGGAGAAGGATGGATGATATGTCGACATAAGGACAGCAGACACGTAAGGGGTATTTAATTTCTAAAGTGGAGAGGCAATTCAGACCCACTGTTATTGGGGCCTACGGGTAAACATTTACACGGACGGATTTATTTTTAGTAAGGAAGCAAAACGCTTCCTTACACGATAAATGTTGTAAGCTCCTGTAGACCAGTTACTTCACTGGTATCATTTTCTAAAATATTTAAATGAATATATTTACGAAAACTACTCCCAGTTCTATCACTGACCGCCGCCTCGTTTTTGGGGAATAAGCATGATACCACTTCGCAGTGTCATCGCGTTATTTCGTACATCAGAGCAGCTACTGAAAATAAAAATACTACGGTGTTGTATTTTTAGAGGTAGAAAAGGCTTTGGATTGTGTGTGACATAACCGGCTACTTCCCAATTTCCAAAAATTTCTTCCAACTCCAATGTTTTTGGTACTTAAATCTTATTTATGAAACCCACATTTCTATGTTAAGCTTGAAAATGATAGCTCCAACATATATAAATCTATAAATATACCTACACAATTTTCGCTTCAGATTTTCCAGACGCTGACAATATCTTAGCCGCGACTTTCTTCACTATTTTTGAATGACATAGGAATATTCCTATCACCACCTATCAAGTGTATAAAATATCTTGGCTTGCATATTGACTAAAGATTCATATGGAAAAATCATATAAAAGCTATTCGTCAGCAATTTGACTTGAAAACCAGAATATCCTATCGGATAAACGCAAATCTCCAAAAATTGGATAAATCCAATGTCCAAACTCTCAACTTACTCTAAGAGATATATTCATTTTTTACGAGAATATCCTCGCGCCTATTTGGCCCTATGGCATAAAAGTGCGGGGAATTAATTTTAATATTGCAACACTTCAAAAATATCAATTTAAGACTCTCCGTCTTATTGTTGATGCCCCATAGCTCGTTAGCAACCATTGTCATGATGACCTATATTTTTTATTCGTCAAAAATCTAATCCAGCACATTTCTTCGAAATGTTTTGTCGGACTGAGTAACTGGCAGATTAATCCAACGAAATAAGAAGACTGAAAAAACATCATACACTGGACTTGTTATTAACAAATTAATTTACTTTTGTTCTTAAATTCTTTAAAAATTAAATTCGTTTGCCAAAGATTTCATTATTTCGCAATTGCCTCAAGCAAGTCACAATAAGACTTGGCTGCCGTAGACGGGCTTGCTTTCAATACAAGAATATGAATGAGTACATATATGAATACCGAAATACATAGATGTTGCAACATTTTGTCCAAAATTGAGTTTAATAAATTCTTAACGACTTGTTGTGTATACGTTATCAATAACAATAGTAACGCAGTTTATTTAGCAGCCATTTGTATGCTTGCTCTTTCTAATTCTAATTACTTGTACGGGCACGGATACTGTTAATGTTTCTTGATATGACGTCGCGTTCTCTCAAACGATTTTAAAGCAGAACACATACAATCCTGTGTTTTTAAGTGAATATGGGCTATGGTATGCATAAAACTGACTAAAGAAAAGACAAACAGAAGATATGTATGCAGCAAATATAATTTGTTTTCTTTTTATCGTTTACTTTGAAGAATTGCAGAATTCCAAAATCCACGTCCGCCAAATGCTTTGGCAAATTTCAATGAAAATTTTCATATCAAGAAGTATAAAAAAGTTTTTTATTAGCAAAAAAAATTATGTTTTAATTTATATAGAATTTATCCTTATCCAATTTACTTATTTTATTTATATATTTAATAATCTTACTTACATACATCTATATATTTGACATGAGTTATTCTATATGGCGCCTATTCATATTATATTATTGTAACATTGTTTATAATCCGGAATTCAAAAATTAAATACACGAATAAAACATTGAAAACTAGTCATTAGTCCCAGCGTATGCAATTTGAATTACTTTTTATTTTTGCTGATATATTGATTGCGAGTCTTCATATTGTTGAGTCAACGAAAAATTGGTTTACCAACGACGATGATTTAGCTTTATTTACACTTTTTATCTGTTTCCAATGGGTATACGCCCACAAGCGGGCTCTCTCTTATTTCTTGTGAACAAAGCATAGCCCAATCTCAAAACATATCTCATCTCTCATCTCTCTCAAACGTTGTTGAATTGTAGACAAAGAATCTTCATGGACAGTAATCTTGCCATCAGATATTTTATGTCACACGTTGACGGATGTACGTTATTATCCAACGAAGATTGCAAATTTTTCGAAAAAATTTTCCAAGCTATCCTACTCTTATTGTCTGGGTAAAATAAAAATTACTTATCTATATACACTAAAAATAGATTGTTATGAAAATAAACAAATTATATATTGGGGAACTAACTTTTGATAAGATTACGATTACGAAGAACACGAGCGAGCATACACGCCACTTTGTGTGGTCAACTTTACATTAAAAGTCTTATTGTACATAAATTCTAAATCCTCGGACTTTTTGCGGCGGTTTATGGTATATTATTCGAAAAAATAAAAAAAACGGTTCAAATTGCGTAAACTAGGATTAATAACTTAATAGTTGTTAATATTTTATTCATTTATTTAAATGTTTAATTCTAGAATATAAACAATATGATAATAATACAATATGAATAGGTGTCGTGTAGAATAACCCATGTGTGATATCGAAAATTGGATAAATTGGATATGTCAAATATATATGTGTAAGCAAATAAAATTGATGGATACATAAATAAAAACAAAATTAAAAAAAATATATAGATAAAATAAGTAAATTAGACAAGGATAAATATAAAAAACTACAACATATTTTTTTTTTCAATAATAAAAAATCCTAATCTCAATTTTGAGGAGAATGTATTTCGTTGGCTCTGATAATATATAATCTTTTTGCTTGAAAGCAACCTCCGTCAATATTTACACTCATAACCAGCTTCTATTTTTTAAGGGAAAGGGAAAATAGACAGAAATAAGAAAGAAGCAATATAATAATAACATAAGTGGTCCGAAATTTTGGTTTCGAGCACCACAAAGCTATACAACTGTATTGGAAAACATTTTACCTTGATTGTGTTTTTAGGATTGTGATTTTCAGTTTTTTAAATTCATAAATTCTCAATATTTATATAATTTGTATACGTATGCATGTATTATATACATGACTTATAAATCTATAAAATTTAGAAATTAAATGTCTACCTCAGCTCTGGGAATGTAAGAGAAACTTCAATGTGTTCTCCTCACACAAGACGCCTCATTCTCATTTTCATGTTAAAATATACAAAATTGTGAACACAGTGAGAAGCCACTTTACAATATTATTTTATAGCAAATGTGGATAGAAACGTATAATTTTAATATCAAAAGTGAAGATTCACTATGAATGTAAACAACGAATATATGAAAACCACAAACAAAGACACAAAATATTAATCGTATAACAGAAAGAAAACTCAAATTAATACAAACGAAACACGAATTAGATAAATAACTTCTAAATTTAAAATGATTTTTCTACATATTTCCAAGTCAGAATGTGAATAACGAATCATTTTGTCAGCCGTCTAAGAGTTAGCAGTAATTATTTAAAAGAAAAAAGCACAAGAAGAAACGATGACCGCCCTTTCAAATTTTAAAGTTATTTATCTAAGTTATGTTTATCTCTTCCCAATGTTTATAGCATGTATTATTTTGTAATAAATGAAAAACAAACAGTAAAGACCATTTAGTTTAAACGTGGAGCAAATTCTTTTTTAGAGAATGGAAAATGGTACTTTCCAAATTCTGGGTCAATTAATACACAAAAATATTACTAATCGATCTTCTTTGTCAATACTTATTAAATATGCTTTACTTTACTTTTATGTTAACTGTCTCATTGTTATTTTTTATAAATTTATTGTTTACATTGAATTCTTTATTTTTATTTCTTTAACCATATGTTTTTGTTTACATTTTCACGCAAAATAATTCAGTAGCGCGGCTGCACATTGTGTTATCACTTGGCAGTTTCTAACCCGAAAACGAAAGCAACACCTTTGTATCAGCCTTCTGTGAATTTTACAGAAGATATAAATAAACAGCATATTGCGTATTGCCAGTTTTCATTGAATGAAAAAGAAAAAGAAGAAGTGACATATAAATCTAGCTAAACTTCCATCACTAATTTGTCTTAAAATTTGTATCACTAATTTCGGAATACCCGTGGTTGTAGTGGTGTATTCACATATTGGAATTTTCTTTGCAGAAAGGCATTTTAAGAGTTATCTTTTTCATTAATTTTCTGTTCAAAAATTTTAAAATATTAAACATGACCTTGAATCCTCAATATGAAGACATCGGAAAAGGGTTTGTTCAGCAGTATTACGCCTTGTTTGACAATCCTGTTCAGCGAGCGAATGTGATTAACTTTTACAGCGTGAGTATATTTAGTCAGTTTATAAATGGTGCAAGGTTTTCGAAGAAATATAATAAATCGTAAAGGGTCATAACAAAAATGTGTAAATTTGAACTTTTAAAAAAATTCTTAAAATCGGCTTACTTGCAAAGGCCACACCCTCGAAAGGCGAAAATCTAAAAACTATATGTACTGAAACTTTATATACAAAAAATACACACGTTTTTTTGTTGAGATGCGTTGCTTAACAGTTGGGAAAAGCTTGTCAAGAATCGCAGTTTT
>KK502411.1:3019392-3109796 GCA_000688735.1 Glossina austeni | reverse complement strand
TTTAATTTCGCAGAGCCTTACGTTTCAAAAAATAACACGTGTGATAACTGCAGTGGACTCACAGCCAATGTTTGACGGCGGAGTTTTAATAAATGTTCTCGGCCGTTTACAGGTAAGTACACAGTAAAGTAGTCCAAGAAAATTTCAACGCCTTTGTTAAATATGTTGATATTTGCTATATAGAAGAGAAGTGTACCATTGAAGTAAATATATAGCATATATATATATATATATATATATATATATATATATATATAATATATATATATATATATATATATATATATAAATATATATAATATATAAATATATATATATATATATATAGGAATAAGAATAATTTTCTTTTCATAATCACGCTGAAAAAATGATGAAGTATTAATATAAGTTAGTTTTCTGTTTAATAAAAGAATGGACCTACATGAATAGCGATTATGAATTAGAAAGTTAAATTCTCTTTGACATACACACGTATATACAATAAATCCAATGAATAATGTATTGTTTATAATACAAAGCTTATTTTCGTATTTTTTTATATTTTATATTGAATATTTTGCGCTCACCATCAGACGGATGAGGATCAACCACATGCGTATATACAAACATTTGTATTGAAGCCAGTGGGTGCTAGTTTTTTTGTGCAACACGACATATTCCGGCTGTCATTGCACGACGTGTAGCGTATGAAAAGGCAAAAAGAAAAGAAATAGAAAATGCGAAATTCATCAATATGGTCAATGCTGAGTCTTTGCTTTTACTTCCAATTCTTAATACGTCCCATTAAAAGCTTAATTGTATATCTATATGTTTCATTACTACAAGACCATGCTAAAGATATTGATGAGCGTTGCAAAAGTGTGTTCTTCTCAATACAATTCTAAATTTTAAACCACAAGAAAATTTAATCAACTAATGTAAAAAATGAAAAGAAAAATATGAAAACTCAGGTTATTGATTTTAAAAAGTAATAATTAAGTCTTTATATTCATATTATTCGCAATTACTCAAGTTTGCCACTGTTAATATTATCATTGCTTTAAAACAATTTTAAATTTAACGGCCTTTCATATTCATATGTCTCAAATTTCCTTACGAGCATGATAAGTTCGTTTATAGTGATAACAATAATATTCTCGCATGTCTCAGCTTAATAAGCATTTTTTATTCATATAAATATTGTTGTTTTCTATTTTCAGTGCGACGAAGATCCTCCACTTGCTTACTCTCAAATTTTTGTTTTGAAACCCATGGGCGGTACATTTTTTTGTGCTCATGACATTTTCCGTTTAAATATACACAACTCCGCCTAAGTCAATGCTCCTTCTCAAATTTAATATTTTCCTCACGTCTTGCACCAACATGAAATAAAAAACAAAAAAATTATCTAAAAATTCATAGTTTTTTTCTTGGTTGTATTTATATTTAATAATAAGTACAAGTACCAGAGCATAAATGTCATTACCAGAATTAAGGAATTCAACAATTATATAATTAATTGTGCCCTTTTTTAATAAATGAATAAAAACGGTGAGAACAAAATAGAAGCATAACTCGTTGGTAGAGGCTATTTTTCTTTTTTGGTAAAAGCTTAGTTAATAATAAAACTTATGTATAATTATGAAGATATATGAGTATAACTATTTAAATGTATGGCAAATGAGATATATTGGTGATATAAATCTTTGGATTAATTTGTTTTTAACCCTCCGTGTACTTCTGTCTGGTTAAAGGAAATAACCGATTTAAGTAGCTAACCGGATAAGTAGCTATCACAGATATTTAAAGACAGAGTCCATATATGAAACAGTTTAAATATTGATTCGAAATCTTCTCAAACGGTTGTTACGTGCCGTGGAAAATCCTTTCAATGAACGCATATTTCGATGAAAACTTCTTTGATTTGAAACTATGGAAACACGGCCGTCAACATTACCACGATGGTCATCTAAAACAGAGCACGTCACAATTACACTTAGCACAGCAATCACCTACAAACCAGGTAGGGTAATAAGGAACTCTAGAGTGAGATAATATAATATTTACCAGAGTTATAATTATAACGACCGTATAAGTATGTACACCAGCTGTAGGCTTATTGTCAATGTCTCTTAAAGCCTTCACAATGAGCTCATGTGTAGGATTTAATTCCAAAGCTAAGCGGTAATAATGCAACGAACCTTGAATATCTCCATAAGTCCTGAGAATTTCGCCTAGCATATAATATTGTGGCCATACTGTATGTGCGGGACTTTGAAATTCAATAGATCTAAACACATTTAAAATAAAGCTCAATAAGCGAATAATCTATGCATGTGGACTTACCTACGTGTCATATATATAGCATCGTCCAAATACTGTAAATTGTACAGCACTTTACCTAAATTGAACATGACTTCTGACTCCGTAGGAGATATATCCAAGGCACGACGGAAACATTTCACTGCCTCTATAGCATGGCCCACAATTCGCCAATAGTTGCCAATATGATGATACACTTTCGCTGAGTGAGGATTATCACGTTTCGCTTGTTTTAAGTGGGCTTCTAGAGCGGCCAAATTGAAATTTTTATAAGCATGCTTATCATGATTGCGCAAAAAGAAATATGCTACCTAGAAAAAAGATATATGCGCATTCATAGACACGTACACAAAGTCAAGTAGAATAGAATTTTTTGATCCTACTTCTGGTTCAGGCATTAATTTCATTTCCTTATGTCTATAGTGGTCTCCAATATTTGTGATGTAATCATATTGCGTGTAATTAAGAGGTTGCCCGCAATCTAATGATTCTTTAATTTTTAAAGGTGTTTTAACTAATTTTTCATTATGTGCGTGTTCCATTCGTTGCTCTACAGTCAAATTGTTACTAAAACTTTCCGTTGATATTTTACGGCCGATAGACATTTGTATCGGAGAATGTAGTATTGAGGACTCCAACGATTGTTGCAACCAGTCAACGCCATCGAAAATGCGGTTGGAAGTTGCAATTATATAAAATACTGCATCTTGTTGGTAAATATCTGACGTGAGATCAAGATCATTTATAGTCTTGTTATCTGCGAAATAAGAATCTTTATTTTTCGCTCCAGGATCGTGAAATTGTATTTTTCCGGTAGCTGAATTCAGTTTCCACCTTGTTGAAGTTCTGGAATTCGTTAATGTAATCAGAGACCAAAGAGCTGTCATAGCCAATGTCGCTTTCAATATGACCTTAGTTTGCATCATTTGTATTTAGACAGAAATTTGTCAATTGCATATATAATGTGTACTATCGACGCGACGACCACCAAATTTTTGTCGATTTGTTCGATTAATCCATTTTTAATTTACTTTCATAATTAAACTTTCTAATCAAAACCAAAAATAAAAATTTGTTACAAAATTTTTTTACGACTATCGAAAATTGCTGTCAAAACAAGTACATATGTCGTCTATATATAGATGTACCTACGCATAATTTCATTACAAATAGTTACCAGACATTTAACAAAAATCTAAAAAAGATTGCGTCAAGGTAGGCAGCATTAAAGTTGTAAAGAAAATTTTTATGTTCTTACATATTAATAAAATATAAGCCAAGCTAACAAGATGTGCTAAAGGAATATATAAAAAAAGAGATTTTCCGCCTGTGCAATCGGAACAAAAGGGTATGCTACATTTACCCTTTCATTTGTAAAATTCAGAAATATACATTAGACGCTACATTTTTGATCAGCATAATCTTCGGAGTCGATTAAATCAACATTGCTTGCGTGCGGAAGGGACACAATCATCTACAGCATACGTATTGTATAAAATTTGATGCATATATTTAATATGGTTATCTGAAAGTTTAATATAGAAACGAGGATATTTAATTCAAAAATATCCCGAAAATACAACAAAAAGCTACTGCCATAAGATGTTAATATAAAGTTTTGTACATATACGGCGAGAACAATTTCAATGATCAGTGCAAAAATGATGCCAACCAGTTCGCAAATATGACGGCTGTCACATTCTAAAGGTGGTATCAAGATTCGTGTATATGACTTCTTTAGGTCGTTGATTAGTCGTTGTTTTGAAATGCCCTCCACGCGATCTTTAAAGATTGATTTCTTTCGTAATATCATATCGTCTTGATCGTTTTACAACGAAATATTTTTCATTCTTGTTGTATATTATTTTTTTAATTTAATATTCGTTTCACAAACGCATGCGCATTGAACCGAATCCATCAACCATAGCCGATTATTTACGCAAAGTTTTACGCAGAAAAATAAATTTAATCTTTGATTTTTTTTCTAATATATGAAAATAGTGCAAGGATGTATTTTTTTATTTTCTCTTTGTTTTTGAGTATGCCAATGATTGTATTGTGAGAAACTTTGTACTGCTTTCGGCATGGAAATCCTTGCTTGGGACTAATAATCCTTTTCACATCTTCGCCGAAAATAAATTTGTTTGAATTAAGATGCTTGGGGCTACTTTAGCTTTTAATTCCTAAAGACTATTTTGTAAAGCTGGGAGTCCACTTTCAATTATGATGTTGTTGATGGGCGTCGTCCGAAAAGCATAGGATGTTGACATTAGATTTGCAGGTATTGCCATAAATTATCAAGCCATTGGGTTCTTGTAGACAGGTTGGTCTATGCACGTGTATACCTCGTATGGGAAACGTGATTATCAATTTTTAAAGCCTCTTGCTGTAAGATAGCGGGTTCGCAAACAGAGAGACCCTCAAGATAATTGGTTTTTATGTGAAGAAATTAATGTAGCGGACGACACTACATTAGCGTTGAATTGATTCTTTTAGTTCTACTTAATCATTTGTTTATCAGAATTTATTTAAAAATTTAATATCTAATATTTTGAGCGTTTTGAAATTTTAAACAGAATAAAAAACAATTAAGAAAATTGAATTCGGTCGGGACCGAATCTTTTATACCCATCATCGTTATCCTAAAAAAGACCAAAGAAGTAAAAGAACAAGAAGCTTATTTCTGCACTTTATAAAGGTATTTTAAAAAAAAGATTAAATTTTGATGCACTATAATAATGGATAGGCGTGGTCTATTTTTCCCATTTTTGTATGCAAATGCTACAGCATCGCCCATAGAATATGCGTTCAAATTTTTATACATTTATTTGCTATAGTTTATGAGTAAGAAGCAACCAATTTTTGGTGCAACCGTGATTGTCGCTTGGTTTTTTTAGGAGACAGTTGATTATCGCCAAGACGCTTATCAGGTACCATTGTCGCCAGCTTTCCAATATGAATGAATGAAAATGAATAGAAAATGATGTAGAATTTGTGATAGGCTAGACTTAGTTTAATTTACCTCAATATTTAACAAAATTGAACTTACTTTTGCCAAATTTTTTTATTTTCTCTTTATAATTCACAAATGTAATTTCGGACGCTCTTCATTTTTTTTAATTATTTAACATTTTTGAATTAACAATTCATTTTCTAACAGCTGTTTATATTTTTCTTTTGAAGCTGTTTTTGTCAAACGCAACTCTGAAAGAGAGTTTTGTGGTAACTTTGCTTCATTTATACTCAAAGCTATCGCAAACATTTTTTTTTTTTGAATTTTACCATGTAATATCCTAAAAGAGCACTAGCGCATCGCGGAAATTGGGCTTCGCGAAATCCGCGGTTACTTGGATTTCGGGATTAACAGAAACTCCAAAGCGAATCAAATGACCACAAGTTTTCTTTAATTGAATTCAATTATTATTTATTTATAAGAAAGTGTAACTTATATACTAAACTGTAACTACAAGCAATGCTAAAATTACTAAAAATTAGTAAATAAATGCTTATGCTAGTAAGAATTATGTAAATACTTATGTTAATAATAAAAATTAGGTCACTAAAATATGTTAAAAATAAATATATTGACTAAGATTAATCGTACTAAAATTAAATGGGTATGTTAAATATATTATAAAAAAATTTTCTTTTTTACTTGTATCATTTTGCTTATAATCAAAAAATTTTTTTTGTGTTATGAATATCATATAATGCGATTTTGTAGTGCAGTGTATGTATTTTTGTAGTTCTTATGGAATAGTATATACGTATAAGATAACTTGAATCCATATTATTTGCAAATGTACAATTGTTTTAATGGATGGTGTTTATAAAAGTAACATACAGTATATACTAAACTATCGCGCCGGATTTGATATTTAAGCTTACTTCTTTTTTTACTTATTTAAGTTTACTTATTTAATATTAAATAAGTATATACAAAGTTTATTCTATGCGGTTTATTTTGCATAGCTGATCTTCACTCTCTCTCTCTCGAGTTTATATTGCATGATTTCTGTTGATTGTTATGAAACTCCTTGGATGTGTTATCAATGCTGATAGTGAAATTTATTCCGTTTGCTGCAATAATTTCGTAGGTTTTTCGGTTTTTTTTTTCAATTTTTACTGAAACTAGATGTGCAGTTTGTAACCTAAAGGATAAACATGTTTAGGATTGCTTTTTAAAGTTCTTTTATTTTTCTGTATTTCTATTAGATTTTTCGATTTTAGATTTTTTCTAGAGAATGTTGCAGTCTAGCTTTTAGTTTGTTGATATAATTATCCAAATTCTAGTTCTTGATATTTGTCATTATGTTATCGTTTGGGAAGTAGGGTAATTTTTCAAATACCAACTTATAGGTTGTGTAGTTCGCAGTTACGTGTGGTATAGTATTGTATGCAAAACAATAGTAGGGTGTCCAATTGTCCCAACTGTCATAAATTGTGAATGCTAGCAAAAACTCATTTTGCACCTTGTGATTTCTTTCAACCGACACTAATGCTTGATGGTGGTACCGAGTAGAAAATTATATTTGATATTTGACAATTCACATATGTTATTTAAGAGTTCATTAATAAACTCAATTATCCTCTCGGATTTTAGCACTTTCAAGTGGCGAAATTTCAAGACGAATTGTTTAACATTTCTTTTCGCTATTGCTTTAGCATCTTTTCTAGGGAAGGGATGAGCTATTACAAATTTCGTTAATTCTCCTTCTCTAAATTTGATGTAGTCTTCTTCATAGTCGAATCGAAATTCGCTGCATCTTATTAATACGTTCTTTTGTTCTATTCTTATTTCCACTTTCTTTTTGTTTTTAAGCTCTTCGATAAAGTAAAATTTAATTTTATTTTAAATTGTTGACATCAGAAATAGATGTCCAATCCCATATGTAAAGTTTGAGTGGGGTAGGCAATTCTGTTTAGTAAAATTGCTAGCTTTTTATACCCGTCACTTAAAGATCAGGGGTATATTCATTTTGTTAAAACGTCTGCAACACCCAGAAGCTTCAGAGATCCCACAAAGTATATATATTCTTGATCAGCGTCAAATTCTGAGTTAATTTAAGGATGCACGTTTGTGTAATGAGTCTTCTTAAATCAATCGAAAGCCCATTTTTGTGTATTAACTGTTCCATAATTTGAAAATTACCGTTTATTACTCTCTAATAAAACATTTTGATAAATAATTTTCAACTTAAAAATAAATGGTCTTAATTGGTTGGTTTTTATTTCTTACAAAACAATGGATGGTATAACCCAAAATTCGAAATCACACAATGTGAAGAAAATGTATATTAGTATAAAATAAACACAAATTAGATAATTGTAAAATTTAAAAGAAACGATTATCATTTCTTTTTGTGCGTTCTTTTTGTTTTATTTATATAAACACATGCAAAAACATATGGTTTGTCAATTCCCATAAAGTTTTGCAAAAAGTCTGCAAAGTTAAACCTTCAACCCTAAAATAGGAATAACGCGTATTGTGTCACTTCATACAGGGTAACTTTTCTTGTTTTTTTAAAACATAAAAAAAAAAAAATCGAATTGAAGAACATGTGGAAAATGTTATGCTTGCTATTATAAAAGTAAGTGAAGTCATGAACGAAAAGCAAAATTTTGGAAAACAAAAAAATAACGTCTAGCGGGGGAGTATAGAGATCACTATGCTAACAGTGACGAACATTTGATATGATGTAAATGATGTGTATGCGATAATGATTTTAACGAATATAATATGCTATACATATTTAAAATGCAAAGTAATAATATATGTAAATAATGTATTGTAATAAAATAGAAAGTAATAATACATGTAGCAACATTAGATTTTGATAAAATTTGAATTACATGTTCTCTACGTCGATTAAAAAGAAGGACCCTGCTAGAACTATGTAAGTTAATGTTTTACCGTTTGAACATAAAAACTATACAGTGACGTGTTATGCATATTGCATAAAATTTATTAATCGTATCGTTGATAGAAAAATAAAAATTTTTTAAAAAGTAAGAAAACAGTTTGTATAATTATTTGAATCTAAAATGATACACTAAAAAATGACTATATGACAAAAATGATAACCTTCCCCTGTTTGATGGACGATGAACGTGATTAAATAAGAATACATTCCGTTTAAACCTCATGATCGTCTAATAAAAGAACTTTCAATTTACAGCGCCTTGAGTGTTTGGTGGTCGAATTATATGTAAACCAGAGAATACACTTAACTTATAAATTCGGGAAGCTTTAGTTCTGCAATATCAACTTTACGTAGCCGAGAATTCAGCGAACCCAGCCAATGTGTAACTTTGCGAATTCAGGGATCAAAGACCAAATGAAGTGTATATTTATCATAATACATTTGTTGTCTAATATCAGAGAGTTATTAATATTAGAATAAGAAAACTATTAGAATAGAATACGGTTTAAGTAATAAATTCATAAATATAAAACGATAAACTTAAATAGAAGTTTTGTTTTCTGTTGAGAGGAAGATAGCTTAGCGGTCGTCGGACACAGCTTCAGTCTATTGCTATTTACTTTTATCATTTGTGATGCCTTAAGCAATAAATTGCCACATGTTCCTTTGCTCATTTTGCGTTATTTGACTATAGAGGTTGTCGAGGTTGGCGGAAGAGTAATCTTGTGAAACGTTAAAGTGCTCTGCGGAACACTTCAAATCCTCTTAAGTTATCCGAAAATGTAAGTAAATGATTTTATATATTTGTCAAAAATGTAAATTAAAATATACGTATGTTACATCGCCCATATGAGTAACCAGTAAGCAAACTAACAACCCAATCGTGGCAGATTCAAATCCGAAAAGCGATAGTTTCCAATATAAGCGGACATATCATCTAAGTTATCTGGCAGCCGTTAAATCCACACTTTATAAGTTTAATTACAAAATATATAGTCAATAAATGAATAATGGTGTTACGTGCAAAATCGGCGCGACTAACTTTTGACACGTTGTATAAAAAACGAAAATTAACTTATTCCTAGTATTTATTGAAGTCATTGGAGGAGTACGCGGAACCCACGTTTTCGGAAGCCTGCTTACAATTAAGAATGTTTTTGCATATAAAAAAAGAAAGATTTTATCCGTAAGGTTTGCGACCGCATGAAAATTATGGCAGTAAACATTTGATATCTAGGATCGAGGCAAACTTATTCTGAATTGAATAACTGAACCAGCGTGTCTTCTGCACTTTCACATTGAATTGTATTCAAATAAAAAATATAAGAAACAAATTCGCCTTAAGATGTTTCGTGAAAATTAGAACGGTTAGCATTTACTTATATGATGCAAAACTAGGATTGAACTGCAATTCATTTGAAGAAATTATACACTCATATGTTAATGTATTAATATATTATATGAAATAAAATTCAAAATTCACGTTAACAATTCGAAGTTTCCCTAACAAAAAAAATTTGAAAGTATATGAATTACATGAAAGTATTAGTATTAGATTTTCTTTATAATTTCGTTATTTACTCGTAGTACAGTATACAATTCACAATTCCTCTAAGGGCGAAAATAACTGTATTGTAGCATTTCTATAGTGTACACAATAAGGACGAATAAGTATCAGTCAAATTCAAGTATAGACCATTTTATCACAAATTTTACATCATTTTTGTTTTTATTTTCGTTTATATAATTTTATTATTGGTTATATCAATGTAGACCAGTAAGCGTCAAATCTGCCCATTATGTTTTCGAAATAAATTTCGAATAACTAGCGCCCTACATAACTCACAAACAAATAGCCGTCTAAATGATGGCTACTTAATTAACATATTTTTAATTGATTGTGTGATGTGAAAAACAAATTCCTTAGGTGATTACGTTATGGGCAAAATCAACAAGCAAACAAAACAAGTTAGCAACGGCGTTAAATTTCAAAAACTTTTTTCAAAACCTCTATTTAGCTTGTGCGCATGTACAAAATGTAAATCTACAACTAGTACTACATATAATATTTGCTAAGACCATTTGAAATTTCAAAGAAAGAATATAAAGATGCCCACCAAGAACAACGAGCTCACTATATTCAATTAAAGCTTGCTGCAAATGTTTCCCATTTACCATAAATGTAAAAAAGTTGAGATTGTCCAACAGTACAATTTTTACATACTAGCTCATGATGATGACCAGGTTTTCCCCCAAGAGAAATATAACGTTCTTAATTTTAGATGCGCGTGACTAATAAATCAAGTAGAGGAAAATATGCAATAGATAGATCGGTTCAATAAAAAATAAGTAACGTATAAAGCTAAAACATAAATTTGAGAAGCAGATGCTTAGATTTGCCTTTGAAGATAATATACGTTTTTTATTTTCTTTAGAACCATCAATGGTGAAGGATGATTGCTTACCATGTTTAGCTTCATTTAGAAATAAACGAACATATGTTTGGTTAGCGCGAGTTTCAGAATCCGATTTTTTCTTTGACGATTGCAATTAAGGATAAGATTGAATCTCCTTTTTATGGTTTATTGAAATTGGTAAAGTAAACCATACAATTGTTTGAATTTATAACAGCCCTTGCATTTCGTTCATAAATTGTAAATAGGCGTCATCTTTAGAGGCGGTTTTATTGGTATCTGTAATGGAGTTCATATGCTCACAGGCATATGGTTTAGAACGATTTTGATTCTTGCGACTTTCTTCGCGTTTCACCCGCAAGGTTGAGGGTACAAAACGAGTAACATCGGCACTTAGATTTCTAAAAATAAATTGTTGACACATAAGTCAGATTTTGGGTACTTTGTGAAATCGTTATGTACCTTATTTGAGGCTTTGCAGATATAGTAGTAACGCCCTTGCTGTCTTTGTTTTGATGTAACTGCTGGATGCTTTTGTGATGATGAGGTAAACGTGGAGGTAGACCTGGAGGTGGCCCAGGGATCCGTATGCCTATTCGTGGGAGGCTACTCAAAGCAGGTGGACGTGGGCCTGGCGGAGGACCAGATGGTATGCGGATGCCAAAACCATGCATACCTGGCGGTCGTGGAAGCGGCGGCCTGAAAAGCATAGGTGGCGCTAAGCCTGCCAAAGAGGGAACAGGAGGTCCTGGTATAGACAAATGTGCTTGTGTGCTAGCGGTGTTCGGCGCCAAGGCTACAGGAAGTGCTACTACAGTTGTCGTTGTCGCATTTCCAGTTGTGCTAGTTGATGACTGCGCCTTATTTTCGTTTGCTATTTTGGAATCTACCTCTTTATTTTTAACCCTATCTTCACTTGGCTTATTTTTCGAAATGTCATCGCCTTCTGCGCTTTGAGAGATCTCTTTATTTGCAGCAGCCTCTTGTTCTTTCTTTTTATGAACGTTTTCCATCTCTCTCATGAATTCGTCAATGTTTTGTCCAGAAATGGCTAGCATACGTTGTTGTAATGAATTTGGTTTAGGCACTACCTTAGATTTTGGTGTGTACTTTTTTAAGATGACTTCGTCATCCTCGGCATCCGTATTGAGATCGGGCATATCGAACAAATCAGGAGGCGGTCCGATTGGAACGCTTAAGGGATCTTTTTTCTTAACTTCTTCAAACTTTTCGAGATTCTTAGTTATCTAAAATTGTGAAATAAAAGTTGTCGAAAATATGGATATAAAGAATGTTAAAACTTGTACATTTTCATTCGACTTTTTCAAAGTTCCTGGTGGCGCTCCTGGTGCAAATGGGGGCAACGAAAGTGCTATTGGGGGTGGAGGTAAGCGCTTAGGACCGGTAAAATTTATTGCGGCTGGAGTAGGTATAGCAGGCATTTGACTCGTGGAAGGTAGTGGAATTTCGTCAATTTGTACACTTTGTGCATGCTTCACACTTTCGTAATACTGTTGCTTCTTAAGGCGCTTCTTTTCATACTCCACTTCCTTGCGCTTAAGTTCAGACCAGTGTTCAGGATCGTCGTTATGCTTAAAGTAGAAGAATTTTTTTTTAGCTTTTGTTTTTTAGATTACGCTGTATACTCTCTTCTTACATAGAGACGCATAACACGATCAAACGTTTCTTTTAGTTTCTTTCTTTTATCTCTTAGAACTTTCTCATTTAGCGGTGAAGGTTGCAAGACATTGTACTCTAGCGAGATGGAAATAGTTTTTCTATGTAAATTGCTTTCTATAATCATTAGACAAATGAAAGTTTGTACCCATTTCATCAATTTTTTCCATTTCTTCAAGAATTTGACTTGGATCCTTATTTTTCAGAACAGCCGCTCGAACCATTTGACGTTGCTTTTTATTTTTTTTCAACTCTTTCTTCCGAGCTTCTTTTCCTAGTGGATATTTACAAAAGCTTGTATAGCAGAAATTACTTATAATAATGGCGACAATTCACTTACTGGCTTGATCGGTAGGATTCATATATTTACCACTTTTAGTGGTATTTATTGAGCGGCGTCCCATTTTCCTTCAATTCGATATATAAAGTTTCTTATTCTACTCAGTGCTTACCTAAATTGCTTTTAGCCAATTGCAAGGACAGCTGTTCCTATCTGCTTATTTTAATTTCATATAACGTAAGCATGCCACATAATTTTTAATTTCGGGAGATGCCACGCTATTAATATTTTGATTTCACCGGACGAAGCAAAAACATTTTCGTAACGTTTATAAAAAAAGTGAAATGTAAGATGAAAATGTCGACATAAAATTTTTTTAAAGGACTGCAAATGTGGACTAGAGTAAATCTAAGGAGATCTTAATACTTCTGATAAAGAATATACCGTAAAATAAACGGAGTATATAAAAAAGTAGCAGTTTTTAGCGGGCTGGCAAAATAAGACGTTATTCCTATTGTCAGATTCGGACTCTAAATTTTATGTGAATCGACAAATCATATGGCTTTGCCATATGACAACAAAACGAAAGTACATAAAGAAATGATGATCCTTTCTTTTACATTTTACGGTTCTTTATGTAATTTATGTTTTTCTTACACTAATGTTTTTTTTAATATTATGTGATTTGTAATTTTGGTTTACATCACACATTATTTTGTAAAAAATGAGACAAGCAATAAGGATAAAAAGAGGTTCTGGATGGTGTTATAAATTTTAAGCAGGTTATGACGATTAACACAATTGTTTTTACATAAATTTTTTGTTTATGTTTACGTTGTTTTCTTCATTTTTGGTTCTAAAACCATACGTCCTTGCGGACATTTTGTTGTATAACAATATAGAAGCGCGACTACTCATTCTGTTTATCACTTGGGAGTTTTTAATCCAAAAACGAAAATGCAAATAGTTTTTCTTGCTGTTCATATCCAGTGGACCCTTTTCGATTACATCAGATTGAGTTAATTTTTCATTTAAAACCAATGCATCCTGAATTGTCAATATTTGACTCTGTCAGTTTTATTATTAGTCTTATTTCAAGGGCTGTAGTCATATGTACGTATACGAACGTGATGGAGTTTTGGGTTTATGAAAAGTAGCAATACGTTAGTCTCTTAAAGTTGTACTGCCTTATTCTATGCAAATTTTTAAGCTAATTATATATTTATGATATATTTACATAAATTTTAACTTAACTTAACTGTTAAACTGGGTTTCGTTGTAGGTAGGGTAGGTAGAAGGTAGAAGAAGAAAATTGGTTATTAAATTTTATTATATATAGCGAGTTGATTCAATTTTTATTTATTTTATTTTATTCTTCAACATAAAGTACAAGCCCGAAAGTTAATTGCACTAAGTTAAATTAATTTATTTATATATAACTGCAAATATAAATGCAGACATCAGGTCCTCCCACTAACATAATTACCCGTTAAGGCTTCCCAGCCAATGATGTACGATAAGGAAAATGAAGAAATATCGAAGAAAATCGGAAAATACATTAGTATCTCATTGTAGTGATTATTCTAGACTACGAAAATAGTCCTGGACAATTCCACCAGCGAGCTACACTTGCCACAAACGATCGCTTAAAACACCATTTATAGATCCTAGGTATAAAGAGTTAAGAATTTCGGCACAATGCAGAAATCTAAATTTCTCGAATAACACCAAGGGAACACCACTCCTCATCAAACTGTAGAACATAACCAAGCCACGATAATTCATGTAATCGTTGAACGAACAGCAAAGAAACTTTAGGACGCGAGGAGATATGATCCCTCAGTTTAACCATCACTCACAACCTATTAAGTATAGTCGCAGCAGCGGCCGAAACAATCACAAGCCAAATAAAAAATTTGTGACATACGAACAGACTGGTCTATTTCCAAACTCATGTGCAGACGTAAATACACATTCGTCGACTTGATCACGTTAGAAGTGGAATCATTATTAAACAATAAGAACACATCATCTGCATATAAGAAAACCTCACATATCCCAAGCTCTCCCCACAAGTACAGATCATTCACTTATACAACAAACAAGACAGGTCCCAAACCGATCTCCTGACACCTTTGAAATTGCGACCTATCACGAAGGTATGATGAATGGTGTAAAGAGTTCAAAGCTTTAGAAAGATGTAAAGATAGTAGAGCATTTGAACTAATAATATTATTGTCCGCCCTAACAGAATCAGTAACGCAGAGTAATCGTGAAGCAGCGCTATACCATTGCCGGAAAGCATATTGAGGTTTATAGATGTGTGCCGTCGTAGCGACAACAATTTGGTCTTTGATGATATGTTCGACAAATTTAAATATCGCCGGGAGGATAGAAATCGGTCGAAAATCGTCAAGATTGTTGACAATTCTAGCCTTGAGTATGGTAACGGCAGGATATTCACTTGTTTGGACAAACTGTGGCTGTGACTTTTCTCAAAAACACCTAAGTCACCATATGGTAGATAAACTACACCAGAGAAGACTTTCGAGCGATCAAAGTACAACAAAGATCGATTTATAGTGGCCCACTACCGTTGTTCTAAAAGTTACCTTAAATCTAAGCTTCGAAGAGACAAAAATCCCTACGGACCCACCACTTTATGGGCGAGCATTTCTACAAAGAGCATAGTCAGGAAGGTTAACACGATCAGAAATATGACAGCCATGTATCCAAGGCAGCTAACATATCCAAAGCTCTGTCCCCTAAAATCATTTCTATCTCATCCAACATAACAGAATTTATGGAGGGTCTACTGTTCCAGGAATTTAGGTGACCAACCTTGAGTCTGTCGATATCATCGTGAAAGAAGGTCTTCAAGTAAGAGCTATCAGTAACAACAGTATCCATATTCTCACTAGAAGACGTCAAACACAGTAACAACCATTACGGTAGGGGGCCATAATACTATCTGCCAAAGAAAAATGCATGTATGATAAAATCCTTTGCTTGATACATCGGCCCGTTTAATGCAGTCGATACGAACAGGAGACCATATCAAATCGAGTAGTTCAGGTAAACACTACATGAACTCAACACGACAACTTATAAAATAAATGTAGATAATTAATTCAATCCATATAGTAGTGAGCTAATGCGGCCAAGTCTCCATAAAAGTTATAGAATGAACTTAATAATAGCACACAAAATTAGAAAAGGGAATGACAGTATAAACATCAACAATTTATCCTTTCTGTAGCTCCGTGTAGCGATGAATATCACGTTCGGAAACAATCCCATCAGGCAGCGTTAGCATTGCAGTTGGCTTTGTAGTGCTTCCAATTTTATATTTAAGAATTCATCCGCCTCCTCGTAATTTCAGCATACCGCGTTTACCTTTCCAGCCGTCGGAGAACAACGATCATTGAAGAATATTCGTTTATGCTGCACACTACCCGTCATTTCACGATCAGTTACAAAATTGTAAGCAGAAAGTGTGTTAGCCTTTGTAATCTTAAATTACAGATTTATTAATTCGTATCTAACAGTTTATTATGCTATTCGATTTGTTCGACCTTTTATACAATGCATATACTTCTGCCTTCAGAGTTGATATCCTACTAGTTAGATCGTGTTCAACTTTTTTGATCGAGTCGTTATATCCATCCACGACCGATTTCAAGTCATGGATGGAGACAGTGAGTTCCGTTCTCATAACACGGACAGCTCTATCAATAGACTGCTTAAGTTCACGTTTTATTTGCTGAACTGCATTATCCACAGACAACTGCCAACGGCCTTCTTAATCAGATCTGTGTATGGGAAGCACCTGTTACCAAATTTCGTCTCCAGTGCGTCATCCCCGCACTCACGCAGCCCACAGTGATTTTACTTATATCATATGCCTCTTGAAAATCGTCTTTTTAAAGCTCACCACGTAATCAAATTTTATGGAAAAGGGATCGAAACTTATACACGAAAATTTGAAGAAAATGCGGGTTTTTTTCGGAGCTTACTTTCTTCTACATTGTGGGATATCAGTTTAGCATTAGTACTATTAAGCTAAATAGGCACATTTTTTTATAGCGTTCTACTAGTCGGGATCGATTCAAGTAAATGGTGTTCGTCACTTGGATATTTAATTTGATTAATCAAATTTTTATTAGGACTGACGTCATCCTCCCTGTATATATTGATGATCGTGAGAGGGTGGCCGCAACAAGTAGTCACGAATTGAAAAAGCAGGCTACAAACGCAGTAAAACGCGTGCGTCTTTAATAACGTAAAAAGTCCTTTCAAGTGCAAGTTTCAATAATTCTTAGAGGGGATGGATTAGAACAAATGGAGGTTCATCGCCTGAGAACATATGACCTACATTATGTTGGTAATGCATATAGACAATTTTGAAGCAGTGCGTCATATTGCATAATATTGTAATATTAAATTTATGTAATATTAAATTTGGATTCGTAAAGGGGTGGTCCAAAGAGCTGGATGATCCTTATATTACTAAAAGGCTGTACACGTGTTTGGTTCGACCTATACTTGAGTATGCTTCTGTTGTGTGGTCTCCCTCATATAGGTGCTATGCAGATTCAATTGAATCTGTTCAAAAGTAATTCTTGCTGTTTGCCCTGAGGAATTTGGGTTGGGATCCGATTCCCTCTCTTCCCCCCTATGAAAATAGGTTGCTTCTGCTGTCCTTACCGTCTCTTGAGAAACGTAGATTTATTCTTGGAGTCTCTTTCGTTATCAAAGTAATAAACGGTGCTATTGACTCGCCGTCATTACTTGTCGAAATAAGTTTCAATGTTCCTAACCGCTCCTCTAGGCACTTTACCTTGGTTAGGCGTAGCCAATGTTAATATAATTATGAGCTGTTTAACCCGCTCAGAGTTGTTTGCAAGAACCTAAATGACGTCCTTCATTTATTCTCATTATCGGACTCTCTAAAGTCCATTAAAGCCACATTGCTTAACACACGTGGTCTGCCTATGTCGTTTTTAAACCAACTTTATCCCTAAAAAGTCATTATGACTCGAAAATGAATTGTTGTTAACTATTATCGGTTGCCAAGCTTACGCATGTTTGCGATGGCTTAGGGGTTCATTTGCAATTTGGTCATGTACCGGTTGTGGGTGTGGCTCTGTGCTAATTGTGTACATGCTTTTTTCTTTTTTCTTTTTTCTTTTTTTTTTTCTTTTTTCCTTCTTATTTGTTTTACTATACTTATACTACATTTTGATAATAATTAATTTAAGATTTACTTTGAGAGTCATTTGAACTCGACTGTCATTTGTTTTAATCGAGTTCCTGTATAAGTAGAATAAATAAATAAAAACACAAAACACATAAACTAAAAAACAGTAAATAATGGAAACGGTGTGGTAACCATGTCGTGTCTTGTTTAAGTTTTTGTCTGATTTCAATTTAGCGATTTTCGTATTTTTTCGATTATTACTTTTTATTGCTTGAGTAAATAGCTTTTGGGCATTGCATATCTTTGTTAAATCATGCAATTATGGAGGACCATTCATCTTACAATTTAATCCAAGCCGTGGATCCAAGAAAGATAAATATTCCCATCAGTGATCGTAATGTTTCCTATTTTCTTAGAATGGAACTTTCATCTTGATTTAGCCTTTATTAGGTTTTGCCAAACTAACGCTGTCTTCTAATAAGAAAAACAACCCTGATGATCGTAAGTTCTTACATGAGAAAAAGGGAGAAAGCGCGAGTCGGAGTCTCATGGAACAATTTTCATTGGTGCAATCAAACAACGAAAATGATCTGTTGCCGGGAAGTGGGAGCTTAACGAGAAACTCTGACAGTGATGTAAGCTACATGGAACCGCTGTACGTTACAGAAAACTCTACACAGGAAGGAGGATCATCTAAAATCTACGGGCGACCTGATCAAAAATCTGCGGATTTTTTGAACAATACTCCAGAAGCTTATATTCTAAATGAGAATATTATTTATCTTTCCTCCGAACCCTCTTTCGCGCCCGAAGAAGAAATCGAACAATTAACAGAAGAGGAAGAGGATGTTATTACCGTTTCAGATTCTTCCCATAGTAAAAGTGATCCCAGCAAAATGGTAATATCGAGCTTGACATTGAGCCGTGACACAAACAGGAAGTTTCTTTCCAGCAATGTCGATAAGGGAAAGGCTAAACACATTGAAGCTTTCCTACGCGACGTGTCAATAGAACGAAAAAAGACAGCAAATCAAATAAATAACATAATGGAAGACACATTCCTTGATAGGTTGCCATTTAAAATGGAAGCAATAGAAAAAGAAAACCTGGCGGAAGTCCAAGGAATAGCCACAGCTGACACAGAATCCATGATAATAGAGGATAGCTTTAATGTTAAAATTCCTGCCACTGAAGGTAAGCCAAAACGGTATATAATAACTTTAGATGGTAATGTTTCGGCTCTGACACCTGTTTCTTTCTATTAGAATCCAACAAAAGTATTAATGTAGAGCAATCGAAGGAAAACCCTTCAAGCATATCTAAGTTGAATCAAATGTCTTTAAAAATGAAATCAAAAGAGGTAAAGATTGGAAGCAAAGCTCAACTGGTAGCAACGGCGGACACCGAATCAATGACACCAGAAGAAAATTGCAACATTCAATACCCTAACTTTGACAACGAACGAAAAAATCGTGTGCAGAATTTAGATAGTACCGGTTCGATGACATCTGCTGATTGTTCCCCCTTTGAAGTACTCTCAGATGAAAACATTAATCAGAAGCTATCTAGTAGATGTGCTGGGTTCAATTTATCTAATGGAAACAAAGTCATTCTATCTAATAAAGCGAATAGTTCAGTTGATTATTCCGTAATTGAAGAAAGTATAAATGTTAGTTCTTCTTCAGAAAAAGCCTACCAATCAAGGGATGAATCTGTCATTATATCAGAAACTGATGATGAAACGGACAATAATCATCAACTAATGTTGTCACGGCCGTATAATAATGAAACGGAAAAAAATTCTTCAGCACACTCCAATATGTGTAAAATTAATAGTGGAAGTGAGAGACGTGATTCCGTTGCGGAAATAAACGAGATATCAAATAAGTTTGGCAGCATAAATATTTCTGCAAGAATTAATATTAAAATTCATATTCCTTCCGATTCATCTGATACGAGTGATGCTGAAAGTGCAACCCCTATTACCACAAGTTCTTTTGAAAACGACTTGTCTAAATCGAATTATGGGACCAAAAACCGAAAAATTAATGTAACAAGAAGTGTGCACAATAGCTTAAATTGTAAAGACGTGGAAAACGAAGTGTATCTTCCTGAAGCAGAAAAGCTTTTAACTGAGTTATATGGAAACTCTTGGCAAACTCCGGATATTTTGCGTACACTTAAGCGCAGCAGTTATCAAAAAAGCAATGAAACATTACAAGGAATAACAATTCCACAAGGTAAAGCCAGATCCAATTGTGATTACTTTGAAAAGCATGTCGAAAAAAATTAGCAAAATTTAACCGAAGAAAGCGAATTGGTTGATTCTATTCTTTGTTAATTGTGTGTTAAATTCATTATTTTGAAGTTTTTTCTCATTTTGTTGTTTAATTCTAAAGTTCGCAGAAATATTTATACTGACTTGAATTCGATTGGCATTACTACGCCAAACACTTCGAGCAACACAAGAGTTGTTCCAAAGAGGAGTGGTAAGGTTGTTGGAGAAAATAAGAAAGAAAGTGCAAGCTGGAGACAATGTTTGAATAATGGTAGTGATTTAGAGTGTACAGACGATGCTTCCGACGACGATGATGCAGATGAAACTGAAATTAATGAAGACTTGACAGATTCTAAAATGAAGAACCATTCCAAAATAAGCAGTAAAACGCAAACTCAGAATCCAACTCGGCGGACATGTAAAGACAATGAAATTATTTATTTGGACTTAACAAAGGATGAAGTTGAAGTTGAAGAGGAGATTGTGCATAGTCCACCCGTCGATACAGACAAAAAGTTTATATCAAATTTGGAAGAAATCTTGCGCACATGTCGACGAAATGAGAAACCTAAATTGCCGTGTACTCCACAATCATCAAAAACAAAACGAAAATTATTCACGCCTTGCCGTGACTATGAGGACTTTGAAAGTGAGTCTGAAAAACAAGCCTCTTTAAGCAAAGCCAAGGCTCTTTTAAATGACGACGACGATCTTTTGCATGATCTTGCAATTGAGCCTTTTGACAAAAGAGGGACCTCGAAAAGGTTACCCTTAGTTAACAAGCAGTTGCAGTCGGTGAAAAGCGGAAAACCAATTTTCGATATACAATCTCAAGAATTTAAAAATTGCAATCAGGCTTATAATCCTCTTGTTCTTAGCGCTCTTCAACCGAAAAGCTTATCAGAAAAAGGAAAAACTTTGACCTTCACTCCTCCTTATAAGTACACGTTTCTGAAATCACTAGATGGTATTTATTTCAGTTTACACTCTCTTTTAACCTTAATTCAATGCATTGTTCAATTTTAGTTTGTGTTAGCAAAAGCTTTTGTCATCCAGAAGCTCTGAGCTATCGTGAAAATTATCATACGCAAAAGCAGGAACTCTCAAAGGTTTTATACGATCTATTTAATGAAAAAGTATTTAATAATAAATTGGAGGTCCAAGTGATATGGAATAAAAGACTCTGTAGTACTGCTGGACGCTGTTTGAATAAGAAAAAGTATGAAATAATATAATAAATAAGATTAAAATTCTTTCAATAAACTTGCTATGATTGCAGAGCGGGAATAAGACTAAGTTTAATCGAGCTAAGTGATAAAGTATTGACCAGTGCTGACAGACTTCGCTGCACGTTAATACATGAGATGTGTCATGCGACTGCATGGATATTTGATGCTGCAAAAGGCCATGGTGCCGCTTGGAAACAATGGGCTTGTCGCGCAAACTCTATTTTCCCAGAACTACCAAAAATTGGCGTGTGCCATCAGTACGATATCGAGTACAAATATACGTATAAATGCTGCCTATGTGGCGCAAAGTAAGTTTCGCGCATAATACAATGCTCGAATATTTTAAATTTTCTGAATTCCATTACTTTTACAGATCACATGCTCATTCCACTTCAAGAAAAGTCGAAAACATAAGATGTTCGTATTGTCACGGAGCAATCGAGATATTTTTAAATAAAAAGGATAAAGGAGGTAATATAATACCCACTCCTCTGAGGGAGCCGACTGGTTTTGCTAAGTTTGTTAAAGACAATTATAAAAAATACAAACAAATTGACCGAAAACACTCAGAAATTATGAAAATTTTGAGCACTGAGTTTGCCGCGCTGAAAATAAATCAAAAGAATTAAAAACAGATGAAAACTATGCTTTTAATAAATACACATCTCTTAAAATTAATAAACTAGAATTAGAATGTTGTTTTGGTTGCCAAGTATGAAGTAATTCCCGGCAAAAGACAAATTTTTAAGGAAAATTTTATGTCGTTGGTCTGCTCAGGAAAAGGCAGACTTATTGATATTGCAATTGAGCGTTTATCAAATATGGCGTAATGTGCATGTAGACTTAGGCTATCTGCAAGACATTATATAATTTAATGAAATATTAATTTGAAACCAACTGGCTAGCGTCATAGTTTTGCACAGGAATTCCTGTACTAGAGGGAAACTGTGTAGTATTGGGTTAGACTTCTAATGTAAGCTCTAATAATCGCTCTCGGAGACCTGGTTTTGTCGGACGAATGCTCTCGACAAAACGTATTGAAATTTTCCGATTGCTCTCACTAAACCGCGATTTTCAATATAATCGACAATTTCTTGATTTAAGCTATTTATCAAAATAAAGAATAAATTCGAACTCTTAGGGCTGCTACGTGCATTCAATAGACCATCCGATAGTAAAATTTTGTACATGTCAACGAATGATGTGTTGAAATTGTTTGGGTTGGTATTTTGCCAGAGTTATGTCACTACCAACACTGGTGCCAGTATGTAAACCAATTCGTTGAGAATTACTTACTAGGTACTTGGTATTATTTGAATTAAATTTATTTTTTTACGAATTTTATGCCCACCATACTTATTTGCAAAACCGTCCATCCAGAATGAAGCTTCGGAAATTCTATAAAGCATCTAGTAAGTCTGGATTGATCTGCGCATGTTTACCTATGTGAAATTCTCTTGTGCACATTCTGTTCGTCGCGAATTTCAAACCACCGGATTCAATTTTAGTCAAAAAAAATATTGAAAACTTCCCAAAACGACCGACATCGATCGCGATTGGAGAGTTGTAAGCAGTAGTCTTCAAATTTGTTCTGTAAAATAGTTTCGAAACGGTAAAATTGAATTTAAGAACGAGAGTAAGTATTTAAAAAAAAGTATTTAAAAAAAAGTAAATATATAAAAAATGGCAACGCTACTCAGTGTAACTGGTCCAAATTTAAATTAAAAAAAAAAAAATTAATCTTTAATCTAATCTATTTCTATATCATGTAACAGCTTTTAGAAATATCAAAATTTACATGAAGTTTGCTTTCAGACTCATATCCAAAGGTGGCCGTAATGAAGCTGTACTTAAATTTTTTTTTAATGTTTTTAAATGAAGTTTAAGAAATCCTCTAATAGTAGAGGAGCTAAAATTCAACAGGCCCAAAACAGTCAAGGAAAAAATATTTGGCGAATAAAATATCGGCTAATGTTTCACAAAAGCAGAACAATTTGGTCTTCTCTGCACATGAGAAAAAATGATTAAGGATATAAAGAAGACGAGCTGTATCAAATGTTTTTTGTGGTCATATTATAACAATAACTAATTACCCCGCCTACCCTACGTCAGCATGAACGAGAAGGAAAAATGAATCGAATAATCGAGGCCTGACAATCATACATTCCTCTTGAATATATGGATTCGCTGCCTCAGAACTATCTTTTTTCTCCTATCAACATCAATATGGACTTTAAGAGTTCTCAGGTCATCAAATTCAGTACGCATACTCACCACTATGCTTTTCGCATTCGTCTTTTTATCTGATCTCGCCGGTATTATTAAGAAAAAATTAATTACGGTGTCTACCATATTCACTTTAGAACTAATCCACTTTTAGGCAGATAATGTATTTTCATTTGAGGAATGCACAAAATAGTTTTAAACATTCCATCTTGTTTGCGTTATAACAAATAAGCATAAAACCTCAAAAAAGTGAAAAAAATAATATTTAATCACTTGTAACTTTGTGTGGGCGTGTGCCGATTTTTTGGATTTTTGCACGTAAAGAGTAGTCGGATTTGCAGAATTATTGTGGAAAATGTCAGCCTTGTACCTTTTATAATTCCTAAGTCACGAGCAAAAACCCACAAATTTTTGTTTAGATAAACGAGGTCGTGTCCAGTTTGCGCTCCACTGCAGGCTTCTGCTCTGACCAATTTGGGTCATTTTCAATACTAATCTGTGCTCACAAACTTACAATGTTTTTACCCAATTTGAAGTCGATATCTGCATCTTTGCCAACAGGAGAGTGCCAACAATAAACACCACGCAGACATATAGACTAGACGGGCAGACAAGGTTTAATCAACTCAAAATTTCGCGCTAATCAAGAATGTATATACTTCATAGGGTCTCTAAACCTTCTTTTTTTGCGTTATGTAAACTGCTGCTGCTGGTCCACCCTCTTTCAACAACAAAAACACACAAAAACTTACTTACGGTATTCAAACAATGGCCGTTTCGCCATTTGTCCACAATGGAACCCTGATTTCTTGACAAATAATTAAAATTGCGATATGGACTTATTCCCAAAATTCCTAATGAGGAATGGAATGACGACATGAACGTTTTTTAGTTTTCTTTATTTACACCTCCGCGTCCATATGAACCCAATTACACAATGTCAAAAGCAGCTGTTTCTCGTTTTATTTTGATTTTTCTTGATTTATTTTATAATCAGTGTGCGGCCTGCAACCTTGATATATTAATGTAATATAATGTGTTAGGACGACTAAACAATAGGAGTGAGAAACATAAATCTTCCTAGGGATTCTCAGAGTATGCCTCGCAATATCTTAAGAAGCAGTTTATATGACGCTGGATTTAGTATTATTTTTCAAGTAAACATATTTTCTATTTTCTTAATAACGGTATAAAACTATTTGGCTTTTTCGCTTCTACAGATTCTCTGTCGTATAGTCACTTTTGGCATTAATGCATTCATTATTCGTCATGTGGGTCGGGAAGTTTTAGGCATAATGAACGTTCGTCTATTATTATTGGAGAGTACGGTATTATTCTTGTCGCGTGAAGCTGTAAGTAGAGCAGCGCTAAGTGCAACATCGCAAAAACGGGAAAAATGCACATGGTCACAACTTATTAACCAACAATGGCTAACGTGAGTCTCGACATGACGTGAAATGAGAAAAAATAAATATATGTGTCTTTCGTATCGTAGAGTTATCATTTGCATTTTTGTGTGCTTACCGTGCTGTTACGTGTGGCTTCATTGTCTTTCCTCAGTGGATATCGTATATTTGGACCAGTATCGATTTGCATGCTACGCTGTACTGCTCTCTTGTATTATTGAATTGTGTGCAGAACCTCCAGTTTTTGTTAGTCAAGTGTTTTGCTTCGTTAAACTAAAAATTGGTCTAAATACTTTGCATATATTTGTTCGTTCTGTTATTTTTCTAACGATCGCTTTAACAGATTCTACGGCAGCAATTTATGCCTTCGCCATCGCTCAGTTAGCCAGCGCGGTGACTATTGTTCTTAGTCATTACGGTTTTTACGCGTACTATATAAACAGCTTAAATCTGTATAAACAAAACAGAAATCCAACCAGCAGTTGTTTTCTTAAATCAGATTTCGGAGATTGGAGAAAATATTTCTTTGAAAACATGGATGACTTTCCTTTGAAAAAGTTGTCGGAGTTCCTTCCAGGTGTAATGGAAAACAAGGTATTTATATCAATGCATGTATGCGTAAAATTGTGGTAAACAATGCTCACACACCTGTTGATTTTCAGAGTAAATTTTTCAACTCGGAACTGCAAATTCTTACTTTGAGCTTTTTTAAACAGGCGGTCTTGAAGCAAATTCTTACGGAAGGTGAAAAGTACGTTATGTCTGTGAGTCCAGTTTTGAATTTTGAACAACAAGCAATGTACGACGTTGTTAACAATTTAGGAAGTTTAGCAGCCAGGTTTATCTTTCGTCCTATTGAGGACAGTAGTTACTTTTATTTTACACAGACAGTATCCCGCGACGTTCCTTTGAAAGATCAAGACAAAGTAAACAGAAAATATTAAATACAAACTAAACCTGATAAGCACGCTTTGAGATCATTTCAGACCAAAGTTCAGGAAGCAGGTATTGTTTTGGGGCATCTTTCGATGACAGTCATCTCTATCGGCTTATTAGCTTTGTGCTTTGGCCAAAGCTATTCGCATACTCTCTTATATTTGTATGGCGGTGCCGATTTTATAGCAGGAGGGCTTCCTGAGATACTTCTAAAGTGGCATTGTTTAGCGATTTGTTTTTTGGCTATCAACGGCATAACAGAAGGTTACATGTTTGCCACTAACACCAGCCATGACATCGATAAATATAACTATTTATTGGCGGTATTTTCAATAAGTTTTCTTCTGTTATCCTACCTTCTTACGACAATATTCGGGCCTGTGGGATTTATATTTGCCAACTGTATTAATATGTTTTGCCGTATATGTTACAGGTAAGATTATACTCGTAACAATTTTGTAACAATTTTTGTAACAATTTTGTATCGTTATTTAATATTCAGCGCCCGGTTTATATGGCTGCAATACAAACCACTTGGCGTTAATCCTTTACGAGATTTTGTCCCAAGCAAAATGTTTTTATTCACTGTTTTCGTCGGAGGTCTTCTATGTAACTCTGCAATGGTAATTAATTTTAATTAATTGAAGATGTATCAAAATATCCTTTTTTCTTCCATTTAAGAAATATGGCTTTTCCATTACCGTTTTAGTTTAAAATTTCTATGACGTCACACTTAATGCTTGGCTTTGGATGCGTATTTATTGTTTTAATGACATGGGCATACGAAAACAAGGACCTTTTAGACGTTTGCTGGGCATACCGTAAAAAGCTAAAATTTGAATAAATGTGTTTTGTTATATTTTTATCCAATACATATGTTTTGACGAATGCCTGTATATTTTGATTATACTTTAAGAAGTTACATGAGATATGCGATTTGGATGGTGTGGCATAGATCGGAATCGGGAATTTTCATAGACTATGAAAGGCAAATACGAAACATAATGTGAATGCCAGGGTAGGCTCATTGACATCAATGTATAAAAAAGAAACTAAACATAATCAACTATTACTGTAACGGCTTTAATTCAAGTCCTTGTCGATTAGTCAAAAACGGGTTACTATGAAAACATGAATTCCCAGAAGTATAGCTCTATGAATGCGAAATGTTAAAATTTAAAAGTGAGCAGAATGACATATAAATGGGAGTATATATATATGGGGGATGGAGGGTGCCATTCAATAGGTTTTTTTTTTTTTTTTTTACTAACAAACATTGAAGAGGAAAAGTAGTACGTTTAAGATAGTATCTTAAAAACCTGTGTTGAAGGTTTAAAGCAGCTTTTGTGTTTTTAACGACCAGTTTCTAAATTTGTTGCGTCATGAATAAATTTCTGTTTTTTTATATTTTTGGGTCCAAGTTTCAGTTTGCACTCCTTGAGCTTCTTATTACGTTAAAAATGTTACCGTAACCAAAGCAATATCTGCGAATCTCTAAAGTATCAAACTGTTTAGTATTTATAATTTAATTTGCTTGTATTGCATAAAAATGCGTTGAAGATATTAATAAATAGGTTAGTCCAGGTAGAATACAAACGCATGCTTGTAAACACCCAATTTTAGCCACACACTCGTATATGAACGGTCAAAACTTGGAAATAAATCATCAACTGCTCTCTTATTTCTTTTGTCTCCAGCTTTATGCAATGCCATTATAATCGAGATCTCCAAGATCAAATAAAGCGTCATATGGGAAGTGGTCAATAAACTGGCCCAATCCGAACTTTTTTCGATAGCATTTGTGGTTGGGCCAAAACATATCGGTATTCATAATTTAACGAATACATCTCAAAAATTGCGAACAGAAAATAAATCTGAATTGATCGGTATAGTAAAAGGTGGGCCGCCGTAAGTTCTTCTGGGTGTTGTATACATTCGCTAAAATTTAATATACCCTTGTGCCGCAAGTATTATAAGGTATGAACTAAATGGAAACGTTACACTCAAATAAAACGATGACTTAAAAAGCGTCGTTTTACCTTTTTTACGCAGGTCTTTGCTTCATTTAAAGAAAAGCAATTGTGAATACATGGACACAAAAATTGCGATATCTCGTATCTTTTTCATTCATTTCATGATTGGTCTTCAATAAGTTCAATAAGTTGATATAGAAATTTGGAAATATTTCTTTTAAAGTTTTCCTAAACGCTATTTATGCAATTCTTCTCATATAATTATGCTGCTGATGTGCTTCATAAGGAAGAATTTTTTATAGTCGGGGTAAACTCATCGGTTTATCAGATATTCCTTTCAAGAATATTTCTTTGAACTTGAGACTTTGTTGGAACCCTTCACCTACCTATTATCAAATCTCTACGCCAGTGTTACGAAGTTACGTAGACTTGGGATATGAGGTCACGTTTAGTTAAGCTTCCACGTTTTAAATGGTTTAGATTGTTTATTCGGATTGTAAATCGGAAGTGCTACCTTCAGATGATTATTTTATTAACAAACTTAACTCCTAGCAATTTTTATTATTCCACTTAACTCGTAGTAATAGCAATTTATAAAATTCGATTGAACGATATAGGAGGGGATGCCCTAGTTAATCTTCCCATTTGACTTACGTTAACGTTTGTCTCGGTTGACGTTTCGTACAAGGAAGGAAGGACTGAAATCTTAAGCTCACTTAAACCGAAATTATCTAAAATTTTTAATGAAATGAAATAATTTCATATAATTGATAAAATTTCATATTTTTCTTTGTTAAGAGAGCTTTGAATTGCCGACTTCAATTTTGAATTTTAATATATATTTTTTTATTTTATATAATATATTAATATATCAACATACGAGTTTACCTGTAAAGACTGTATAATTTTTTCAAATGCATTGCAGTTCAATCCTACTTTTGCATCATATCAGTAAATGCCAACTTTCCAATTTTCACGGATTTATTCTTTATATCGTTTATTTAAATACAATTCAATGCGAAAGTGGAGAGGATACACTGGTGCACTTATCCGATTCAAAATAACTTGGCCTTGGCTTACGGCCGTAATTTTCATATGATAGCAAAACTTATGAATAAAATCGTTATATATGTGTATACGCAAAAACATGATGTATACAGATTAACTTACCACCATTCCATTCAACCTATGCTTGCCTTTTCGGTTTATGAAACATTCTTCATGTTATGCGGGTTTACGAAAACGTGGGTTCCGAGTACTACTTTAATTTACGTTGCCTTTCCTCCTAAAATCCTTTTCTCACATATTAGCCGATGACGTAAGGGAATTTGAAGGGTACCGCAAAGCCCTTCTACTTCTTGCAAGATACCGTTTTCGCCAATCTCGGTATTCCTCCTTTGCCAAATAAAGTGATATGAGCAAAGGGGCTATTCTACTGGATGTATATATATTTCTGAACATTACTTAACTTTTTATTTAATGACAATATTTAACAACAATTTACTTAGCTCTCTCTTGCCAAGTAATCGGGTATGCGATGATTTAGTAGAATGATGAGTTTTTTACCGAACGAGTGTACCTCCAAATGGAGTCAGGTAGTAATATATTAAGAGTAGAATGTTTTGTACTGCGGAGTAGAATTCGAGTGGGTTCGATATGAGTGTAGTTAGAACGGATAGGAAATCCAAGACGAAAACGCAAAATTTGTGTGGGGGCGATGAAAAACGAGAAAGTAGGTAGACAAAGAAAAGAGATAAAGTTAGAAAGAAAAATCGGCGGTTTTGAGTGAAGCAATTAGTTCTTTCAGATCAGAGTAATCGTGAGCACAAAAAATATCAAATACGTTGTTGTAGATACAAAAAAAAAGGAAAAATTCAGTCTGACATTGTCCCAGCTTTTGCATTTGAAAATGAGATGTTCAGCGAATTCAGGTATCAAGCATAGGTCGCACGTGTCACTTTCAAATGTTCGGATCCTTTTTAGATAGGGTTTGTGATAGGTATGGTTGATCATGAGTCTCTAGAAAACTTTGATCTTCCAAGACGAGAAAAGAGAGTCCGGTAGAGATTTAAACGACATGGATGGAAATACTTTGTAGGAAAGAGGATCCGCTTTTCTTCTTCCGATGTTTATGTATTCCTCATTAAGTTCATGGATGATGGTTTTCAGATTGAACGCAAAACTTCGTTCGGCGGTTATTTCATAGATATAATTTCACCATTAAGTTGAGCTTCACGTGCATCAAAGTTAACTTTTTCGTTAAGACAGAAACCGCAGTGATCAGGAACCCAGACAAGGTTGCTTTGCTCAATGAAGGTGTCGTTCAGCATATCATGAATGTCATTGACATGTTGACATGGAGATTTAATGGTTAGATTTAATTTTGGTTATATTGTTACAATTTCGTTTCGTAAGGATCTTATTGGCCTCTTCATGAATCTCTCTAACGTTTTCAGCCAAAGAAGCTGAGTGGAGAGATGGGAGGTTGCTGTCGCATTCATTTGAATCAAGGGATTCATAGTAGTTTTGAGAGTATTTTTGTCGGAACTCTATGAAAGAAATTTTTAAATTGTCATTTTTTAATTGTCAGTTTTTAATTGTCATTATCTTATTGGCTTGCTCTGCCGGGCACGAGTATTGTGGGGAGTATAGCCACACAGGCGACATTTAATGGTGTTGCATTCGATCGTGCGTTCCAGGGAGCTTCCGCATTTAACACAACGTTAGTTTTGAGTTTTACATAACTTCGCTATTTGGCCAAGCGAACACAATTAAAGCATTGTCTCAACCCCGGCATAAAAAAGGTGACTTGTAGAATGCAGTAGTTAAAAGAGATGGTTTTTGGCTTTAAAGCCGATTTTGACATTCACGGTTGGGACATATGTTGTATCGTCAGGGGTATATAAATCAAGAAAATGATGGAAAACAAGAGATACAAATGGTAACAAATGATAAACTACGCCGTATATCTAAAATATCTGAAAAGTCAAGACATACATTCAAAGGTTTTTAATGAAAATACTGGAATTTCATGTAAGAACGCGTCTTTGCCGCAAGAAAGTTAAAAAAATAAATAAATATGCTATAGATGTAACGCATAAGTAATCATCATATATACACACCTGCAGGTTATTTAGTGCGCTCCATTCTAATTATTATATAGGCTTTAATATATATATTTTTTTAATGTAGGAGTTTAATTAGAGGGGTCATCCGACTCAACTTTGAGGTATTCCACTGCAAATCATGGGTCAAAGGAGACCATGGGGTATAGAACGGCCCGAGGGTTTTGATCTGTCTGTCGGTAAGTAGGTTTCGTTCGTACTTTTATTCCTGTAAGAGTATAGCACGTGTATTTTTTTTAAATGTAACCGTCTCTTGAGTGTCCGTGAGACAAAAATTGAAACCCCCCCCTATATCCCGAACTAGAAACCAAATAACTTTCTCAACTCTCTTTTACCACTGAGTATCTGATCGATTCACAAAAAATGGAAAATGAAGATTCTTTCAATGATTGTGCGTTTGATTTAGAGATTTGTTTGACCAAAGGCTGCGTTTTAATCTACACATTGAGCTCTTCATTAATAAAATTAGATCAGCGTTTGGCTTTATTGAAAGGTGGTCCAGCGAGCTTGACTACCAGTAAGCAACAAAAGGGCTTGGTGAGACCAACCTGCTTGGTTTGCGTGGTCTGCTTCCAATAGTTGCTATATTGATTCAACAGAATGACTTCAAAAGTAATTCGTGCTTTGAAAATTTTTGATGATACCAGGTAATATAGTAAATAGTACGATTGACTCTCCGACCTTATTAAAAGAGATTAACTTTAACGTTCCTAACCTTTTTTGCAGAAATTTTATTTTCATAAAACTTAGTCATTATAGATGTAATTAGGACATTCTAAATCCGTTATCCTCTGCAAAAACCTAAACGGTATCTGTAACTTTTTTAAATATTATCAAATCAACTCTCTTCAATAGGCATACCTTGCTTACATCTCATCTAAATTAACACCGATCTTTAAAACATCATATGATTCGTAAATTATCCTAAATACGTTCACACGTTTTTATGGTTATTTATCGCAAGGCATATAAGACAGAATGTTTAAAACTATTTTGTACACTCTTCAAAAGAAGATATATCATCTGCCTGAAATTGGGCTACTTTTAAAATGAATATGGTAGACACCGTGATTAATTTTTTCTTAGAAGAAGAAAATAGAAAGTAGAATGTAAAAAACATAGTGGTGGGTATGCGAGATTTGGCCGATAAGTTTAAGATATCCAGCAAGGCAACGAGTTTTTGTTATTTGTTGATCTATTGCGTTTTCTCAGTGATAGTGACAGTATACGATGATGTATGGAGAAACTGATGATACAGGATTGATTACAAGCTTTGTGGCATTAAGAGTACTAGTTAAACAATTGGAGCAAAAAGTAAAAAACAAAAGAATTATTTTACTTACCTTTCACAAACCAAAATTGTTTGTTTTGATTCAGCAGTTTGCAAGTAAACAACTTTATCTCTATTTTTTTTTTCAATTTCGAGCTTTTTTTCTTATAAAGTCAACTCTAAACAATCAACACTGACTCTAAAAACCAATACTAACGCAAAACATGAGCTATTGAGCTTATGTCTGCTTTAACAAAGAAACCGCAACCAACTTCAGAACTGTTTGGATGCAATTTTTACTCGCACTTTTTTCATTCGGCAAATTAATTCATTTAAAAAGTTTAACTTTGATTTCTATAGGTATCTCAACTGCAATTACTTGCCTACTTGTACCTACTCTGCATAATGCATGTGGAGACAGCGTCTACATCCAATCAAAAACTAACTGCCAATGGCATAATCGGCACCACATCAAAATGAACACGACATAACGTCAGCATTCCTCCAAAAAATGTTGACTTATCTGGGTTAAATTATGATCCCAATAACCAAAATCGATTTGCTATGTATGTGAGATTAGAAATTGAGAATATTCCACCAGGCAACCATCCACCAAAGGGTAAACCATATCCCAATCCTAAAGCGTCACAGGAGACTGCTAAGTTATAGTGCTCGCTAATCTTCTTGCATAGGGTTAACGCAAAGGCATTGTAAAACAACTTAAGGCCAAAACACCTACGTTCAAAGTTAAAAAGGTAAATAAAAATAAACTTTATTTTACAGATCGCGTGGCCTATTCAGCAACCTTAAAGCAAACTTTTCAGGCTTACTCCTTTATTTCAAAAGAACGAGAGAGAAACAAATTTGCTTTTACTGAAAGGACTACACCACGATATTGAACCAGGAAAAGTAAAAAGGGCTTGGACGAAAGTGCCCCAAATGCGATAGCGAAAGTTGGAAAATTTACTATATCTTTCTTCATAGAAAACAATTTTGACACTCGACTTTTGGCAGTGACGGTTCAACCAGGCAAATCAGTCAATGACGTCTCGCAGATAAAACACTTAGTGAGCCAAACAATTCGCTGGGAAAAGCGTAAAAAAAGCCGTAGAAATTTAATGTTCCAGGTGCCAACACTGGGGTCATGGTTCCAAAAACTGTGGATCCTAATATAAATATGTGAAGTATGATCTAATGCATCTAAACTAAGGGGTTGCATAACTATTTTTTTGCTGTCGATACATTACGCGTTTTATTTCTCATCCATGCCGATGGTCTAAATTTTGTTGCCACAGTATCCTTGAAACCAGGATGACTTGTCCAAAACAGCATCGAGATATTCCGGGGCTAACAGCTTTTTAAACGAATAAATACGCCTTTCATCCTTTAGTTTCAACTTAAAAATCGAAATACTGTTAGGATTGACATTTTCATTGAAATATGAAGCGATCCTCTTTTCTCGGTGGAACCGAAACTAATTCACATCTTATACTAATGTTAGGAAGTGAGGATTACGTCTCAGCACTACTTAAGACTTAGTCAACTTGATTGTTTCCGTTAGTCTTTCTCGAAAGATCGATTGCATAATTATGAGACGCGTTGGAGGATGTGGCTGCGGACATATCGCACTCAAGTGAAGCCATATTCAGCGTCCTTTTTATAGTCTGAGCGTAACTAACCCTGGGGGCACTGGACAACATTTCTAACCGCTTGTCTTTAGGTGTCGCCAATTTATCCAATTGATCCTGAGATTTATTTGCTAAAGTTGGATTTGGCGAAGACAATTCGTCCAGGTCAACAGACATCTGATCCGCGACCGGCGCGCCATTAATTTCAACCTCCGAAGATGTGGCAGCCGCCGAGATCAGAATTTGTTTGCTAACCGGCCCTGTGGGGAACGGCCCACACGCCACTCTGCATGTTGTCGATTCAATCATGGTCTTTTAACAACTTACCTCGCTCAAACCTTTCCTGCTTCTCAGTGAATGAATTGCCCATTAGAGCATCCGGCATCTTCTTAGCCTTTACAGTTTCCATTTTAGTTTGCGTAAACAGTCTATAAAACTCGATGTCCAATTCCACAGTCTAACATTATCAGCAATCCGCTCACTTCCTTTATTATTATTTATTTAGTGGCTGTTGTTGATATTCTCTTTGTTGTCCTTGTTACCGTTGCTGTTTCTCTGCTTCTACATGCTTGGCGCGCTTACTTACATATATCTTTGAAACCAAACGGAATTGTGACAACTGTTGTCTCTTATCATCTGCATGCGATCGAGACAAGTGGAAATGAGATACTTTATTCCGTCTTGTAGACTTTCGGAGCTGAGATTTCCGGTTTAAGCGGAAACTATCTCGGGCTTGCAAGGTAGGGTTAGATCACTAATGTCGATGAGACCTTCTTAATAGCAATTAGCTTCGTGACCGCATAGTTTCTTGTGGATCAGACGCCCACCGTCGACGCTTTAGCTTAAACAACATAATAATAAACAACATATCATAATTGCGTCATACATTAAAACATTGTCAACAATCTTGTATTTAAAACCGTTTCTATCCACTTAATTAAATTCTCGTTTTAATGGTAATCATCACTAGATTTTCAATTTGTGAACTTTAAGATGCAGCCACCGGAGCATAAATAATCAATATATATAATTTGAGCTCGAGTGAAAACTCATGCTAAACGTAGGAGAATAAGTAAAGCCGCAGATATATTGTTTTAAGAAATAATACAATTGTTAGCTTCATCAATTTAAAAAATACAATAAAATCTACTATATTTTTTACAATTAATTGATAAATGTCTTCCTTACCAAGTTTTTTTCCATTTCATACAAATTTGATCTTTTTTTCCATTTAGCAAAATTATATTAAATATATCAGTAGAGTAAGCGCAAAATCAATTTTCTGACTTATTTTTCGCCCTTTTTTCCAACTTGCTCGATAAATATTCGTTAACTACTTCATTAACAGTTGGTTTGTTTGTGTATTTATCAGAGAGGAGAACGGGGTGTTATTGTTCGGATTTTGATGGTCACAATTAAATATAAACAAAAATTTTATTTGTTGCATGAATGATAGCAACGAAACTGAGACAAAAGTCTTATGCGATCAAGACCAAAACGTTTATCAATTACCGGCTTGCTCACGAACGAAAGTTAGCTTTCAGATACGTGATTACCCTGCTACTTAAGAGTAGTCGATTTCATATTACTCGAATATTTTAGTGTTGAGAGAAGCGAAAGAAGGATAGAAACTTTACAAATAAATTTGGATTTTCTTTTTATTTCGAAAGCCAAATTTCGAATGTCCGGTTACTTAGATTGACAAACGAACAATCTTAAAGCAATACTTGGCTGTCATTAAGAAATTTTTTTGTAAAGTTATAGTTTTCAACTCATATCTGTTGTAGAATATGAAAAAGGTGGCACGCTTGCGTATACCTATGGGCGAAGAATTGGCAAGCGGATCTCATTCAAATAGTTCCAATATTGCTTCTGGTGAATCGAGTGTGCGCACCACAGGGCGCATTAAGGTTTGTAGTTTAAAGGTTATGTATTTCTTTGCAATAATTACTTTGATTTTCAGAAACCTAAGGCGGTATTTGATCCCTCAGATAATTACTTACCGCGTGCACAACGTCAACCTATTGTTACCAGCTTAAATAATAGTCAGCAAGGCTCATCTCTTCATTCCAATCAACAACAAACTGAACGTCGCCCCGTATATTCGCGCGCTTCTGTTGCGTGCGACGATATCGTAGTTTCTCCAGCTGCCTGCATCGTATGCCAGAAAAGGGAAGCTAAACGCAGTTCATATGCAAATAAGAACAAGCTTATTGCATGTATCTTATGCGAGAAAAAAAGTATATTATATTTTCTAAATTAGTTGGGAAACTTTCATTTTCTCTAATGGTTTACTTGGCCTTACAGTTCATAGATTATGTTTGAAGATTGACTACGACGATTTTGAAGTATTGCGCCAAAATTTTAAGTGTGAAAATTGCCGTGTTTGTGAGTTGTGCCACGCTATTTCCGATATAGACGCAGACGTTGACGTAAGTATTTTATAGGATATTTCGCAATCAAGCTTTACATTAGGTATTTAATTTCAGAAAGATTTAATCACTTGTTCTAAGTGTTTCAAGTCGTACCATCCTAATTGCCATATACCGAACGTTTTACAATTTCAACAAAATGAACGGAATTGGAAATGTAACAAATGCAGCGTCCCTGGAATTATTAATGGCAACACTTTACCTGTGAAAACTATACGGGAAATAATCGGGGACGAATCTGCGTCAGTTTCAAAGTCACCTTGGACCGGTAGTGCCAAAAGTGATGATAAGGGAACTTCTCAAAACGTTAATATAACTGCTACAGCAGTTGAGGCAAAAACACTAGTGAAACGATCTCTAACGGAGACAAAGCTTGATGTACAAAAAGACGTTGATTGTGCTGACGTTGACAAGGAAAAACGACACAAGAGATCGGACAACAATGTACAAAATATCCCGTCCTCCAGTTCCAATAGTTTCGAAGCTCCAATAATATGTAGCCCAGACGAAGATATCGATGTACCAGATGTCAAAGACTGGTCAGTAGATCAGGTCACACAATACTTTTCCCAATATTTCCCGAAAGAGGCTCACGTCTTTAAGGAACAAGAAATAGACGGAACGTCTTTGCTTTTGCTAAAACGTAGCGACGTAATAAAAAAACTGCCAATAAAATTGGGACCGTCGTTACGCATTTACAGCTTAATCCTCAAAATACAGACCCAATTAAACGATCCTACTTTGGGTTGGAATTGCCCCGTTTAAACGTATACCACTTTGGATTTCACATGTAAATACGCGAATTACATTATTGGCAATCTCCCAAAAAATAAAGGGGATCACTTTATTTTTTTTTTAACAATCAGATATTTTTAGTTAGTTTATCGGTCAGTTAATATTTTGGTTTATTTGTAAAATAAAATTTTACTTATTGTAGATTCGTACAAATATATGAATGATTTCATTTATAATGAATGAATACTGCCTAATTACTGATTTTAAAGCGTTCTGCAGCGCCATGTTTCTATATATAACCCACAACTCAATTTTTCTTTATTTAGTTTGTTACATCCATCAAGCATTAGCTAATAGTGATACCACATTTACTATGCTACTTTAGTTATGCATTTAGCGACAAAGACACACTTTTGTAATCGGCAGTTCATCAATAGTTTGCAAAATATGTGTATGAACCTTTAAATTTGAGACGAATGTTATGTTATTTAGTAGTGCCCCTTGAAAACTGATACGTCCGAATGAAAAAATTTATTTTAACTATTGTTATTTTAACGTCTTAACTTGAGGGTAGTGAAGATTCGCACTAAAGCGAATACAACTCTCTTGCTCTTGCTCTTGCTTTACGAATATACGAGTATTTGAATACTTTCCCAAATTTTGCATGTTTTCAGTATCGATAATTTACGGTAAAAGTTTTTCATCGTCTGACTGAGATTGCATGAAATTGCCCTGTTTTTGCGTAGTAGATGAGTTTTTGGAATTATAACCGTACATGAAAATTGAAGTGATTACTAAAGCAGCGCCTGCAGTGAATTTCAATGTCAGATGAAAATCAAATATGTACATGGAAGCAATGCACGATATTATAATGGCCAGCGAGGTTGCAAATCCTTTAAGAATGTTATCTGCATACTTTACAACGACAGCTACAATTAGTCCACCACCAGCTTGAAGTAGTATTAAGTACCAAATAAATATATTGTAGCCATGGAAGAATCCATTCGCCAATATTTTGCCGCCATCATTAACGAAGCAAGTCACGATTCCAAATGGTATGCTTAATAAACTCAATTGTACGTTACGCATCCATACCGAGATTTCGGCTCCTTTCAAGATCTTCTCGAAGTAAATACCGGCAAAACCGGATAGAAAGCACGCTCCCAGAGCGGCCCATAAGCCAAACATACGATTCTGTTCAGGCTGATCAGTAGCGTCAATAGAATTACCCGTTATCGTTTGAGCTAATTGAACCAAAACTATACCAATTACTAAAATCATTAGAGCACTCCACTGCGTGCACAGTAATTTTTTTCGTAGAATAATCACTGCAAACATGGCGGTTGTTAAAATTTTTAATTGGTAGGTGACCTGATACGTCGCTGCATCTAAATGGGACGCCGAAACATATAGTAAATTATTTTGTACTATGTATACTAGTGAAGGTACACAAACTTTCAAAGTATCTATCGGATTGATAATAATTGTTTTATGTAGCGTTCGAAAAAACCGCTGCAAGTCTTTACCCTCCTCGTTAAACACCAATACAAGGCAGGTGATTAACTTAACGACTTCGGACGTGAGTACAGCTAAAAAGAATTTAAAATGTGTTCATACATAAGCACATAAAGCACCAGAACTTACCCGTGGAACTGACAAATATATCGCCCGGCCTTGTACGAGCGTAGCGCATTGACAAACCCAAAACAGCATTTTGTACGGTTAAGATAATCAAACTAATGTATTTCTTGTTCACTGTTGTTTTATATATAAATTGTAGCTATTAATTAAAGCAATGTGCTCAACGGGGTTTTCTATGTATAAAATAAACACTCACTGTGTATACTCATGTTGAAACACATACAGGTTGCAAAGGAACATCAAAATCTGGCTTCAATTTCCACGTAAACAAATTAAAGTTTAAATCATCACAGACTCCTTCATGTTGCCATCGTTACGGTTTTCTTACAATTGGGGATATAGCTGCCTCAAATGGAATTTATGGAATTGTCATAAATCACAACAACTGTCCGCGTATATCTCTTACTGTAAGATAAAATATTCCTTGGAATCAAATAAAGGGGCTGACACAATGGGGCGTTACTCCTATTGTCGGTTTGGAATTTACAAAACCTTATTTGGGAATTCACAAATCATATTGCATGTACACTGTAAAGTAATTTACATTATCGTCATATCGAGGTAAATGCTGTAAGAGTGGTCATAGAACTTTCCTAAGCCGCTCGGTTGCTTCTGTCAAGACAGTTAGTCTTCTAATGCCAAGATTTACTCGGCTAAGGACGTCCCTATCTTAATTAAAGAATTCAATTTGTACTTTTTTTTAATACTCCAAAAATGCAATCATGGCAATCTTTTATTCAAAATTTGGTGCTTACATACTATTTTTCCACTGCAATGCTTATTTTACAGAAATTTTACCGTAAACATAACTTATTAATAAAAGGCACTTATTGCAATTTAATGCTTGCGTTTTTGTTTTTTGATAAAATGCAAACGCGGTATTTTCGTAAGCCTGCCATTTGGTCTTGTTTTTAAATTCTTCTCATTCTACATATTGTTACGAAAAACCCAAATCCAGTTAAGGCTAACTAATTGATTTTTCCCAAGTAATAAATTCCCTCGTGCATATTTGCGAAGCGTCATGCAGCTGCCGGCCGACGAGAAAGATTAGCGGAAAAACAGACAAGGAAAAGTCCAGGAACACATTGGCGGCGCGTCATACACCTGCCGGCCGAGAAAAACGATTAGCAGAAAAGCAGATTAACGGATTAAAAATGAAGCCATGAAATTAGGTAATAGCAACATGCTTGTAAAAATGTATATAAGTAGACTGTTTGCGGAAGGCAGAGGTAGTCGTACGAGAACATTTGAATCGAAAAAGAATATTAAAGTTGAGAAGACGAGAGTATGGCCAAAGTAAAATGTAAATAATCCTAGCCTTAAAGAATAGATGGTAAATAAAGAAACTTGGAATTAAAAGAATTCTGAAGTGCATTTCTCTTGAAAATAATATCCACGATCTAGTGATACGGACTGTATCGAGATTAGCGGAAATTTGTAAAAATATTATTGGTTTTTTGTAGATGCACGCTACACTATGCAATATATGTGTATTATATACAACACATACAAGTAAATTGCTGCATTTAGGCAATTACAATGAATATATATGCACAGCGGATGGAAAAGTACAACTAACATCCTGAGAAATGTAGCTGAAAATAAACTTGGTTTTAAACAGAATAAGCGGAAGGATCAATGAATCACTGAGGATATACTGAAACTTATGAATGAGAGAGGAACATACCGCAAAACGAATACACCGAATCAGACGACTTAAAATACGAGAAGTAAAGAAGTAAAGTGTGAATTTCGCGTGTTCCTTAAACGTACTTTTATAATGGGAAAAGTACATAAGCAATCAGGGTTGACTTACAAAATGTCATCGCGGAAAAATAAATCGGTGCATGGATTCAGTGCTTCACTCCTAGCCCGGATCTATACTGATTGCCAGGATACCCCTCCGCTAGATTTGTATAGACTTCTTTTTTTCTCACTGTTCGCTTATGCAGGGATTTTGGTCCTTTCGTTGGTACTTTACAAAAATGCGTCATAAAGTTTAGCCTAAGATATATTCTTTTAAGATTAATATTATTACACGTATGATTTGTTTGGCTGTTATTTTATTATGGCTGAATTGCATGTATAAATAAATAAAAAAATTATTAAAAGAAAATCAGTCTCGTTCTAATTGCTTAGCTAAGGCAAGCGCGTCAAGGCGTACTTCTTTCAGTTACCCGCGTAGGTCTTGCGATGATTTATTTGGAAAGATTCTCGTGTATACACTAATTATTTTAATTCTGTGGTTCTGCAATTTAACTTAGTACCTAAAGCGCTAAACACAGGTTTCATAACCTGTCGAAATAAAATTGATTGTGTCTCCTTATAATATGTAGTTGATCAAATAGCTTGGTTTGTATATTCTATCGAAGCGAATTTTTGACAAGCTTTGACAAAGTCCTGCTTGCTTCACTACTGACAATCAAAAACCGGGAAGTATTTAGGGGAACAAAACAAAATCATTTAGCTAATATTTCAGACTTTAAAATGGTTATTTGCATGTTTACCAAAAACAAAGTTAAACTAAAGTGCATCGTTACCTATTTCTTTAAGGAAACAAAAATTTGTTCCTTATCTCCAAAAAATACTTTCCAAAGCAATCTTCGCTTCATTAACTTTGCTCTTTATTAGTTCATTAATGTTTATATGCATTTCTCAGATTGCCCCGCCTGACTAAACGCACTATAACGCAAAGTTTTCCATCGTCCTTAGCAATGTTTAATTAAAATATGCATTTAATTTCATTCAGAGCTATCTCAACAAACGTGCTTAGTACATCAAAGATTATAGAGAAATATTATCCCAAATTTTTCGCTTGAAATTTATGGCTGTGTTTATCATAGCAAGCAACGACACTTTGCAAGTTCATTGATAAGTTGCTCACTATACATTGTTATGAACAATTATTTAATTACTACTCGAAGTTTTACTTTCAGGCGCAGTAGATATTAAATAGACATCTCCTGGTCGGGTTCACCCACAATATCCACTGTTAAATCCTCCTTCCCTTTTATCGCTTGCGCGGGAATTCATTGCGGGAAATTCCGAAAATTGTCCGAAAATGTTTTACTAATTTTCATAATCCCATTTTATGACAGTATCGAAAAGCTTCGTATGTTTTTATTAATGAATCCATGAATTGCAAAATCGGGTAATTACCCGTTAAAAGGCCCTATTGGTCCTTGTTGCACTACCTTCATGCAAAACGATGAAAACTGGCCTAAACGATTCGTCTGTATTACATTCAATAGCTATATGTTCGGTTTTGTTAAAAGGTTTGTAAGCGCCGCAATTGTCAACACCTTTAGGATACTGATCGGATGAGTACTGATAACAACGTATAGCCAACGCGCCTGCAATTTTTCTTACTTAATTACAATTGAAGGATTTCAACATGTGGTGTCAACAAGACGATGGCATATAGTTGATAAAAGACTGGAGTTGTTAAATGACTGAGGCTAGTCCTAAAATTAAAGTATTACGGGAGATGTAAAGGAATATATCTTTAAATCAAACCAATTTCATTGATTTTTTGGTTCAAAACAACTTTATACTTACGTTTTAACATCTTTGACTGTATTCCATTGTCGCCCCCTTAAATCTTTTATTTTCATTCTATTATGTTGAATTGTTGGTTGTTGGCTTGGGTTCTATTAATCATGAGGTCCCCTGTAGCGCTAGATTGTTAGCCTCGCATTATCGATTACATTTTAGTTGGAATATTTGGTTTCAGTGGGATTGTACTTCTTACCGCCTCGTTTGTTCATCAATAGCATCGTTTTGGATTACAACGATTCGGTCAAAACATTGGCTTTGGAAGATAAGATTACTTTGGCGAGATCGTTATGTATAATTGATATTCATGTCGTCTACAAAAAGATTATTTGATTTCGGTCCATTGCAACCCAATCAAAAGCAAGGTTACGTACCATCAGTGTTCATTATATGTAACTTACCAAAATAACAATAGGGAAGTCAACTAAAATTTGTCCACGCAAGTCGAGCGGATAAGATATTAGTTAGTAATTGCGTATTATTATATAATTTTAATAAAATAATTTAAACAAATAAAATTATTGAACTCTACATAATCGCTTTTTAAAATTTATTTCTCGTTAACAATAACAATACCATGTAGAAATATATAGAAAAAACATAAATACCACCAAATTTAAAATGCAATATTTACCGCCACCAAACTCAAAATGGCTAGCATTCCATAAGCCATTAAACGGCCAGCCAACGAAACATTACATAAATCTCCAGTACAAGTGTAACAGTTGGTAACATTTCTGGATTGTATTTTGATCGTAACTCATACAAGATAACGTTTCTGGATTGTATTTTGATCATAATTCATATACACATTTCAGACAAATTTAGACATTTGTCATAAATCACCGATTCCCGCCTTATCTGCAATGGGTTAAAAAGAGACGAATATTATACGTTACTCTAAATTTAAATTCATACATAAGGAACTTTCGAAAGCTTTTTAGCAGAAACTTTATTAAGCTTTGTGTTCCCGTTATTACATGCATTTGTTGATGTCCTATGTCGTCCGCATTAATATTCAAATAACTAATAAATAAAAATTTAATGAGTTTTTTTTTGTTACATTTAGTACTTAATCTAAAAATTCTCCATTTTTGTTGAATTCGTTCAATGGCATTTATTCACCATGGTTGGTATATGAGTGACAACATTTGATTTATTTTAAATGTTGGTGTGGTTAGGAATTTTTCATTAAATAAGTTTTTTGTTTGTGGTTATGACTACTTTTTGGTATATGTACTAATTACACTTACCGCTGGCAACAACTTCATTACACCTAATTTCTGCCATAAATTGTTCCATTAAATCCGGTTTTGCAGCATAAACACAATGTGTGTGTTTGCACTGTGAATTATGCAAAAAGCCTTTTTTATATCTTTTCTTATATATATATATATTTTTTTTTGTTTTCACAATGCAATCTATATGTTCAAATACAAATAAACATTTATGATCAAACCACATTCCGGGATTTGAGTGTAAGAAACACAATGCAAACGCAATCATTGTATTCAGCGCTGAATGCGTTTGCTTCGTACTCGTGTATCAGCTGTCCAAATAAAATTTGATTGTGCGCATAGTTGAATCTATAGCTGGCATTGTTACAGCAACACAAGTTTCTTGAAAAATTTCAAACTTTTCATTTTAGTCATTCATTTTAATGAAAGGCTTATTTTAAAGAAAAGTTTTTCATATAATTTATTTGCTCTCATATTGTTAACTTCGAAAATTTTCCCAGATTGATTTTGACGACTTCAGGAAGTCTAACAAAAAACGAGAAGACGAAAGGATGCCTGTAATCCCATATAGATTAAGAATTTATACAATGTCAGCGTTTTTTTTTTGCAACCTTTCTTGTGGCATACAGAGAGTGTTTTTACTTTATTTGAAAAAATTAAAGAAAAACATGTAAGGAAATTATGTTATGTTCGGTCGTGATCAAGTCTTTTAGACCCATCACCGTTATCATAAAAAAAGCACTAAAAAAAAAAAACGAAAAGAACTACGAATTTTCGTACGCTACGGGCGCGGTTGTTTTTTCCCATTTTCAGTAGGAAAATGGAAATATATATGTTTTACTATATGAGTAACAAGCAAAAAAGACGGGGAGCAACCGTGTTCAAAGGTCTTGCTGTCCAGGCGTGTGGGCGTTGTAGGCGTAATTTTTAAATTCCTTTCTTAATTTGTAGGCGATATCTCCATTTTTGCAAGTGAACAGACGGTACAGGTAGTACAGCATCGTCTGCAGAGTATATGTTCAAATTGTCGTAGATTTATGTGTAGCTTATGAGTAATGAGCATAAAACCAAATTTTTTATTTCTTTCAAAAAACAAATGTGTACTTAGTTTAGGCAGTGCTTCAACCGATTTGGCCCATTTTTAATACAAACCTGCGTGCAAGAACTTTCATTGTTTTTGCTAAATTTTAAGTCGATAGCTTCGTTTTTGCAGCCAGAAGAACATGTATAAAAGACAATATATAGCCGTAGAGACAGGCAACCGGACAGACGGATATGCTTCCAGCTTTCTTCTGGACGTTACAAACGTTTGACAAAATGAATATACCTCTCATGATGGAAAATCGGTAAAATAAAAAAACCGCATTATATTTTGGATGACATATTATTTGTTTAACATCGAAAGTTATTCTTAAGGCTTTTCAAGTTATTCTTAATAGCTTCGCTTCTTTTGCTGAATGTTACGAAACAAATGATAAATTTAGTTTGCCTCTAATCTACTGATAGGTGATATAGCAGTTTATACACATACACATAAAGAAATTCTCATTAAAATACATACGCAGCCCTTCTAATTATCTATCTAATATGTAATATGATTATAGCACTGGTCAGTGAGAGTTACACATTATCAGCTTTTGGCTTTTTTTCGGAGTTTCTAATCGAAGGCCCTCTTCTTTTGTACCGTTTTTTTTTTTTTTGTTTTGTTTTTTAAATGTTATCAGATAAAACTTTATATTTGGAATGTTAGTAAAATACAATTGCGAAGGTGTTTTTTAATGTGTAAAGTGTAACTTTTGTAAAGTAAAGTTAAACCAATTTTTCATTGTTTGCGATAATATTGGTAGAACCTTTGAAGCTATAAAAGGTAGCAATGTCTTGTGAAACGTTTAGTTTTATTATTTTAATACCGCTCGTTACTTTGTATTTTCGATCTTTTAACGGCAAAATGTTCCTGCATAGTCGATCGGGTGTGCTGTTGGTTAGCGCATTGATAGTTATTGCGGGCTCTGCGTTATCAGATCAAATACCCGCATCTCCGTTTAGTAATGAATTAGGCTATCAATATTTCGTAAGCGCTTCGAAATTTCCATCTGAAATACTAAGTAGTATAACTTCGAATACAAACTACGAGGATAAGCAATGTGCCATTGACATAAGAAGAGTTTTGGCTGGCCTTCAAAACTTTGAGGACTGGGCTATTGAATGTGAGAAAAAGACACTTTCCGCTACTACTTTAAACATTTTTTTTGTTACGCATTGAAAAAGAAATCAGTAAAAAAACATATAATTGTCTCGATATGGGTACAAAGCCGCGGACACAGTTTTTTGATTGTGCTTTTATAAGCATCTAAGAAATAGTTGTATCAAAGCTCGTCTCGAAATCTACCTCCAATAAATAATAGATTGCAGGTGAAACTGTATTGTATTGTATTGCTTTTTAAAAGTTGTTTCCTGTTTGCAGTTTTTCAGGTGGCATACCTATATGAGCGTATCATAGCCCTTTTTAAAATCATTCCGACCAACTGTTGTATAGTCGGTCAAGTGTCATCTTGCTAAGTATATTCTTGACAATTAGAATTTTTAAAATAAGTGGGGGGGCCGACAGCGCTGTATAATTCTGTACTGAATGCTAAAGTCTGGAATATTTCTATTTTATAAAGTCCTTGATGACTATTCGCGCGTGTGTTTCAATAACAAAATTAGTAAACCTTCACCATATGATCGATATAGAAAAGGGCATTATTTTAGCTAAGTATGGGTAAGAATTCTGTATTTCTCAACTAACTGACGCAAGTTTTGAAAACACGGCAATTAAGACTTGATATACATTAGATGGGGTTAAAAATAATAAACATGATGAAGGAGACGATGTGGGTTCGTATCAAGTGCCACTTGCCAGTGCGTTAATTTCTTTTCTAAAGCACATAATAAGTCGTAAAGTGTTTTGGTGACGGTGGGCATGGGCATAGTAGACAATTCAGGAAACTTTTTCACACAGCTTTGGTATTTCGGCCAATTCCTAGATCGTCATATGTTGACGAGACAAATTTGAAAAGCATTTTTCACTTTCCCAGCTATTGCGTTTAACATTTTCCACCTTTCTATCTCAGTCGACGACGCATTGCCTTAGTAAATTAATCCTTCCACTTCATATCGATTAAGAATATTCACATTCTTTGAAGTCTTTGGGCTTGACAACATGAAGACCGTGTGCCTTATCCTCTACCCGTGCTACTTGCTTCAGCTTAGCAAACTTTCAAGGAAGATGGGAATACGAAAAGTATTATTTTGACAATTGAAACATTAATTCTTTAATTCTTTAGTGGAAAATTCCTTACCATTCAAAAAATAATAATAATGAAGAATTAGGGCTGAACTCAAAATAGCATTTTGCGTTTTTGGGATTAACAAAAAACTAATAATGGAATAGCAAAAAAAATTCATTCAAAAAAGTTGTTCGTTACACACTTAAGTGTTGAAGAGTGATAAGAAAACGCACCGCCAAAACCATTCCTATGAGATGTTTTGCATTCAAAAGGCTCTGCGATCAGCATTATTGTGGAAGATGCAAATTGGATTCGGGAAAGAAGAGTCGCATGCTCACACCCAGTACATTTTTGCCATAAAGACGGCAATCTTTTGCCAAAAAAATAACTTTTCAATTATTTCTAAATGAATTTATCGCCTCTTAAAGACATCATGAAGAATATAAGCGCGGCATATGGAGAAAAGCGCATTTAAAATCTCAATTAAGTGTAATGCTGCTGTGCAACTACCCGGGAAAAATCAACCTTTTAGATCATTTAAAATGATATCAAAACGCTTTCAACAACTCACTGCAATTTAGAGGCAGTGGATAAATAAATTTGCACTTATTACGAATAAATATATTCTTTGTACGGTTTCTGATTCGTGCTTCTGGCAGCAGCTGCCCACTCTTTACTTATATAGCAAGTTCTTGTTAAATAAAGTTCTTCTCAAATAAATATTGCTGTTCAACCTTTTAAAACATCATGTTTCTTTAGGCGCATCTGTGTACGCTACCTGCTGTTCGAAACCTTATCCTTATAAATAAAAATCTAATAAAGCAAAATTTCTCGTATATATTTCCTATACCTTCTATACCTTCTTCTAATTGATAGGTGGTATGGGTACAACGCCGGTAAAAATTAATTGTCACTTTATTGCACATCAATTAATAATTTTTCGTATAATATAATTGTAATAATAAAACTGATAAATAATAAATTGCTACTACTATCTTGATTGGGCTTCCTTTAGCAATATCGCGTCAAATTGAAAAGAAGTAACAGAAAAGCAAAAATTTTAATAAGATTTACGGCAAAATTAACAATCATAATAATGAACTTGAATACATATACAATAAACAATTATTGATAACTAGTTGTTTTACTAAAAAGAGGCTTTACAAGTATATATATGTATACTTAGTTTGTAATACACTTATCGTATAAGAAAATTAAGCTCTTTTGATAATCGTTCAAATCACTGGTATATTCAATTTCAGTTCCCGATTCATGGGGTCGTTTACCCTTTGGCCTAATGTGGGGCCACACCATAAGCATGGGTCAATTTGAGGAATGTGTTACTATTTCTCGTGCCTTTGACAGCGATTATCTGCTTAAAGGGAAATATTGTTTGGCAAAGGTTCCTATTAAAGGTTTCGTTGAGAAAATAAACAAAACTTCTGATCTTAGTAGAGCCATCAGTTACAAAAAAAAAGATCCCGAATACTTTGAATTAGGTATCTGTGTGCCTAGTTCCTGTTCAGCAAATATGGCAGATAACTTACTTAAAACTATTATCAAAACAGTTTTTAATCAGGACATTAAAGATAATCGAACGGTCGATGAGCAATACTGCAAAGTTGATGAACCGATAAAATTACGCCCTATTGATATTTTTGCCATGTAAGGATTGACAATTTTTGAGAATCATTTTGTAACTAAACTTTCTTCTGTTTTCTTCCAGTGCTTTTATTATATTCATCGTTTTCTGCATGCTGGCTAGTTCGATATATGATTACATTCAAACCAAAAAAGGAAGTAAGAACTTTTAAAGCCTTCGACAATTTTTAATATAGCTAAGAACATTCCAATTTGTTTTAATTTTCTTAGACCGCAAACATCCGTTATTCTTGGCTTTTTCCGTTATAACAAATGCTAAAAAGGTTTTCTCCGTTAAAAAAGTCAATAGCCCTGATGTGATACATTGCCTTAACGGCATACGGTGTTTCTCGATGATGTGGGTTGTTATGGGCCATGGATATATGACTTTTTACGATTTACCACATATTAATAAAAATAAATTTTTTACGGTATATCTTGATTCATATAAGCATCCGTACCAGCTTTTGACATGATTTATATGATTTTCTTGGCTTATAGTGGACGGAGACACCCTTTTCAATGCTAGTACAAAACGGTACACTTTGTGTTGATACGTTCTTCTTTATGTCGGGATTATTAATGCTTTGGGGCGCATTCCGCGAAATGGAAAAAACGTAAGTTTCCTAATGCATATTGCGTTTATTCTTATAAATGCTTTACGCCTCTCATAGCAAAGGTAAACTCAACATACCGTTGATGTATTTTCATCGATATATACGTCTAACGCCAGTGGTAGCTGTAGTTATACTTTATATTATGTCGCTGTATAAATATTCTGGTGCTGGACCAATGTGGATGAAGCTTGGTACCCAGGATAAGCGCTGTGAAGATACTTGGTGGGCCACGTTATTGTATGTGCAAAATTATGCTTTCCCGAATAAGATAGTAAGTGCATCATCTGTCGTTTAGATCGAAGTAAACTCATCAAGCAAAGTCTTCACCCTCCCTTAATTTAGTGCATCAGTCAATCGTGGTATTTAGCTGTTGACACTCAATTGTACGTGTTTTCACCCATCTTTTTAATACCATTATGGAAATGGGGTAAAAAGTCCTTACCACCTATGATTGTGCTCATAGTATTATGCGTTGCGTGCACGTTTGCCACATTTATGTTTAATGATTTCACTCTGTTTCGTGTGCAAGACGAACATGTAGATTTACGTCAGCGTCTCACCTATTATCCCACTCATACGCGAATTCCGACATGGCTAATGGGGGTTATCTTTGGCTACTTCCTATTTACCAAAAATCGTGGACGAAAAATACCACTGGCTAAACGATGGGTTATCAGTGGTTGGTTATTAGCGTTCGGTATTATGCTTACCGATCTCTGGGGACCTTATTGGCGTATACGGCCTGAAAATCCCGATTCTCCGATAATTGAAGGAGCTTTTTACGAGCCGCTAAGTCGTGCAGCATGGGCCTTATCGATGGCCTGGATCGTTTGGGCTTGTTATAACGGACATGGTGGACTAATAAATGACTTTCTATCTTGGAGTTTTTTTACCGCCTTTAGTCGTTTAACATATTGCATGTATGTTATCCATAGAATCGTTCAATTGGTCAATGCGGCTCGCTTGCAAACCGATACACATTTTTCCGATTATGACGCCGTAAGCGGTTTTCACAGTTGATAAAAAATTATTTTAGTAATTTATAAGCTTATTATGCCTTTCTAGGTAATGCGTTGGTGGCATGACTTCGGCTTAACATTGTGCGCTTCCATATTTGCTACGTTAGCGTTTGAATCCCCTATTTTGGGCATTGAAAAAGCTATTTTCGGCTCAGGTAGTAACAAAAGAGCCCAAACTATGAAAAAGGCTAACCCAATAGCTTCCATTGATCCCATAACGAATGAAAACCCTCAAAAAGCCTAATATAGACCTATTATTAAACTTAAGTTTAGTTGAACCAATAATTTATTGAAAAGCGGTAAATATTAAAATAATAATAATGAACTGATTATATATATTACATGAAGCTTTTCGCTCTTTGAATTCGCCAGTTAGCATTATTTAATAGAATTATTTTATCATCACAAACATTCGTTACGTAAGTATATTTGCTGTAGTACATGTAGATAAAATTATTTTAAACAATCAACAATCAACAATGCATGCAATGTTGTACATATGGATATTTATTAGCGAGAATAATAAAATTATCACAATAACTTACTAAGCCATTGTAATTAACTTGTCTAGTTTTATGTGGAATTGGTTTTTTTCATTTTAATATAAAAGAATTTACAGTAGCAATAAATCAAAAGTAAAGATCCTTAGGTTTAACTGACAACGAGTAAGAAAAGAAAAGAATTCGCCCGCGGACGAATCTTCGATATTCACTACATAAAGAAAATGACTGAGCATGAATTTGATTGAACGATTTGGCGAAGAGAAAGCCGGTATAAGAATATATGGAGCGGACCTCTTGTGGAAATCATCTAAAGATGATATAGAAAAGTTTCAATTTTTTATTTCATGGCAAGATTGAAAAAATCATAAAGAAATGCCGCAACGGGCCAAGCTGAAGACACTTCGTCGTCAGGATAATGCTTTGAAATAGTGTGAAGGACAGTCTATTACGTAAAATGGCGAAAGTCAGTAATCGCATGGATTTCTAGCTGTAACCCGTGCCTCGCAAATAAATCTCGAGATCAAAAATCACCTGCGTTTTATATATTCTTCGTTAAAAATCACCATAATATCCCGAACTTCGATCTGTAATCGAACTGAATGTAATTCTAAATCGATCGGTTTAACAAAACGTGGACCTACCTTATAACCTTGCGGATGTTTGTTGTATGCATTCGTGAACTTAATATAACCGGGTATCTATCATAAGCGGTGTACGTGGGGGCGATGAAAATTTAAGAATTCGAAAATGAAAAATCACAACGATTTTTCTCAAATGTAAAATGACTTCAATTGAAGCGATGACCACAAATAATCTTTTGGAGTACAAATATATACAATAAACAACCAAGCTATTGTGTCTTTTTTTAATCAAAGAATATCTATCGTCCGACGGCACTGCTTTGTCTACTGAACTGGTTTTAAAAGGAAGGAAACTCTTAAGAAATTCTTAACGGTTTTTTTTTTTGCACTAGAAAACATTACAGAAGTACACGAATATCGCATTTCTTCCACTTTTGTTTAAAGCATCGAAAATCTCATATGCTTCACAAAATTTCGGATATTCCGGATATTGTTAATATTAAGCATTTTTAATGCGAGTTGAGTTTATTATTATTTTGTAAACAGTGGGCTCACTGTTCACACATATCATCTGACCTTTGGGTCAAGTAATCTCCATCAGTTATCCTCCCCCTCCAAGCAGATGCCTTAATTGCTCAAATTATTTAAGTTCGAACATTCCGGCTCGATACTCTAGCATCTGGCCCATGGGATAATATGTCGGTCACAGAATTCAATTTGGAACTTTTCGATTTGGACTTTTATTACATATATAAAAAGACTTGATGTTTTCCAATGACATATCAGGCAAACATCGAGAAATAAAGCCAGATTTCGAAAGGCGCCTAACATAATAAAAAGTCACATATAAGTTACTCCGATTGGAGTTAACAGAAGTTAGTTATTTATTAGAAGCTTTCTTGATTAGCATTTTTTGAAGACGAACAGCAGATTGATGTGATATAAGTTAATATAATGAAGAAGATCGATTTGAAACCGAAGCGGGGTAGATAAAGCCTATCAAGTTTAAGCATGGAGAAGGTGAAGGTGATTGCAATAGTTGCTAGTATGAAATCAAGAATTTGTTTCTTTAGGAAATTGTGGTCACAAGCAACGCCTGGGCTGAATCTAGTTTACATTTTCTTTTTTGTTTCCTTAAGATAGTCAAAATCCTCAAGTTGGGCATAATGAGTCTTGAATGTATTCGACGACTAAGTTCTTCATTCTTCTTATATGATTTTTGATTTGAGCAAAACGCCTTTTGAAGTGAGCCATTAATGCTTTTTTTAATTTTTAATATCTGGACATGAACAGCACAGATCTGCAGTTAGATTAAGTAAACTTTTTTAGGGGCATCTGTGTAAGCCATCTGCTGTTCGAAACCTTAACTTTATAAATAAAAATCTAATAAAGCAAAATTTCTCGTATATATTTCCTATACCTTCTATACCTTCTTCTAATTGATAGGTGGTATGGGTACAACGCCGGTAAAAATTAATTGTCACTTTATTGCACATCAATTAATAATTTTTCGTATAATATAATTGTAATAATAAAACTGATAAATAATAAATTGCTACTACTATCTTGATTGGGCTTCCTTTAGCAATATCGCGTCAAATTGAAAAGAAGTAACAGAAAAGCAAAAATTTTAATAAGATTTACGGCAAAATTAACAATCATAATAATGAACTTGAATACATATACAATAAACAATTATTGATAACTAGTTGTTTTACTAAAAAGAGGCTTTACAAGTATATATATGTATACTTAGTTTGTAATACACTTATCGTATAAGAAAATTAAGCTCTTTTGATAATCGTTCAAATCACTGGTATATTCAATTTCAGTTCCCGATTCATGGGGTCGTTTACCCTTTGGCCTAATGTGGGGCCACACCATAAGCATGGGTCAATTTGAGGAATGTGTTACTATTTCTCGTGCCTTTGACAGCGATTATCTGCTTAAAGGGAAATATTGTTTGGCAAAGGTTCCTATTAAAGGTTTCGTTGAGAAAATAAACAAAACTTCTGATCTTAGTAGAGCCATCAGTTACAAAAAAAAAGATCCCGAATACTTTGAATTAGGTATCTGTGTGCCTAGTTCCTGTTCAGCAAATATGGCAGATAACTTACTTAAAACTATTATCAAAACAGTTTTTAATCAGGACATTAAAGATAATCGAACGGTCGATGAGCAATACTGCAAAGTTGATGAACCGATAAAATTACGCCCTATTGATATTTTTGCCATGTAAGGATTGACGATTTTTAAAAATCATTTTCGATATCTGTATTTTTATCTCCTGAGCCCGCCATTTTGCGCATCCAAGAAGCAATTTTTTGTTCAAAAAAAGTCTAACCAATAAAAAAGTGCAGCCCATACTTCTACTACCCTGATAACGAAAGAAAGCTTTCAAAAAGCTTAAACTTATTATTGTATTATTATTAAGCTTAAGTTCAATTTATGGACAACAATTTATTGAAAAATAGTAAATATTAAAACAATGAATTGATTATATATCGTATCGTATAAGTTTTTTGTTCGGATAATTCGCTAGTTAGTATTACTTAATAGAATTATTTCATTAACACGCTGTAGGCACTTAATACATAAATATATTTATTTGTTTTAATGTATACAGATAAAATTATTGTTGGATTATTATATAAATAAATATTTATTTTTTGTAATATACATCGAGAGTAATAAAAATATCACAATAACTTTTAAATGTAAGGCATTATGTAACTTGCTAAATTTACGTTGATGTTTTTTTTTTTTCAATTAAATACAAGAGCTTACAGTAGCAATAAAATTAAACGAGATTTCTTAGTTTTAACTGTCAATAAGTAAGAAATTAATATTCGCCCAGGAACCAATTCTCGATACTCACTGCTTAGAGAAAATGTATAAATCAATTTGATTACGAGGATGTGACGAAGATAAAAATATTTTAAAATTTTCAGAATTGTTTTTAAATCATATTTCAACCTCTAACTCAGTTATGGGAATCGTCTAAAAGTACTTTAACAATAGAAAAGATTTATACAAAGGATATAATTTTATGAGCGAAAATTTGCAGTAATAAGGTCGATCTGATTCAATTGCCGATACTTTGAAAACTCGATTACTTTTAGATTACTCGATATTTTTTTATCGCAGCATATTTAAATCGTTACATTTAACTCTTTTGTCCCTATGATGCTTAATACAATTTGTAATTGTCTGCTTAAGCATTTTTTTTAAATCAAAATTTTCTGCAAATTCTTTTCTTCGATACGAATTTCGATGCTTTTAAGCGCAAGATGCTTGACGTCAATATCACAAAATCGCGTGAGCTATTGAAGAAATCTGCCTTACGAATTGCCACTGCATTGAGCGCTTTCCCCGCGCTCAGAGGTAAGTGAGTGTAAAAACAATACAATTATCTTTGACGTGAGGTACAAGCACACTTTTGCACCCCGAAGGTATAGAATGACAATTTTTCCATATAAAACAAATTCTAAAAAGTACCTATCCAGGTTCTTACATCTTAGGTCTCTTAAGGTCTATATTCATGCCTTTTGATCACAATAATATTTGTTCTAACTAGTTTATAATGCTATATTCCTAAAATGCGCGTACACATATATAAAATGCGTTGTTGTTCTTGTTGCTCCTGCTGTATGTATGTATATGTATATGTATATACTAACCAAGTAAATATACTGTCTATAATAAAAAATTGCTTACGTTCTTATAAATGGATAACTCAGGAATAGTGATTGTAATAATTGAAGAATGGTAAAATATTAAAATATTGTTCGGTAGTACTTACAAGGCATTATTGGGGGGTTTATAAAAATATATGGGACTACAATTTGGACATATACTACGGTAAAAGCCTATTGTACCACACTGATGGCATTTCGCATTCGGACTTGTTCCTGCATTTAAACGCATTTTGGCTGCGGCAGCTTTCGTGGAAAACGGTCCATTAATTGGATCTATAAGTTTAGTAGTTAGTGTATTACTAATTGTATGATTGGAAGCCGTACTTGTTGTTGGCGTTGAAGGGCTTATTGTAGGTGATTGGCTAATTGTTTGGCTAATGTTTGTGCTGGAAATGTCAGGCATTGAGGCTGCTCCCATTACAATATTGGTATTACCAGTTGCACTCTGTACATTTTCACAATGTGATTGTGTAATAGTTTCAGTGTTTTTTTTAGTATTTTTAAGCCTTTCTGGAACAAGCTTCGTATATTTGACCTTTTTAGGATTTATATCAAATTTGCTACCAAACGGTCGACTCAACTTATAACGTATTTTTGGTTTTTTGTCTTTAGCGAACGTTTGTTGCTGATTGGGTGTAACAATTTCAGGAGCAATAGTAGTTTCACCATTTAATAAATATGTAATTTGTGAAGCATCAGCAACACTTGTTATCGACACACCCAGACCACCTATGTTGGTAGGCAAATCGTTTTCATTTCCACATAAATTAATAATGTGATCGATTTGGTTAATACTTTCGGAAGCAAGTTGAAATGGGGGCGTAGTTTTTTCATTTGTCTCTTGGGGTTGTACTGCACGTATTTCTTTATTATCTCTAATAGTGGGCATTAAGTCTTCGGTACGTCTGACCTTAATAATAGGATCTCTGTCTTGGACCAATGTAATATCCACAGATTCATTAGCTTCTTCCAGACGTTTTTTTTGTTTTTGCGGGTTACTTTCATCACAAACTATTTCAATCTCTTTGGTCTCTTCTTTGGCCTTCGGACTCTTGATTTTAATATCGGCATTACACTGCTTACTATTATTCATTGTAATATTGGGATGCTGGGTCGAGACGGTCGTGATATCATTACTTTGTAAATCTTGAACACATTCCATTAAATCCATTACCGTCATAATATTCACGTGATTAATATTTCTACGTTTTTCCTCGGGCAACAGAGCATATATGATATCCAACTGCATTCTTTCGGACGGCAAAGGCTGCGGCAGCTCATGGAAAAGCTCATACTTGTCATAAATAAAGTCTTCTGCTTGCAAATACTTATCGAAAGAGCGGCCAAATATCTCGGCATAAATTGCATGCGCAGGTCTTTGTCTTGAGAAGTGTTTTTGTAACGCCGTTAAGGTCTCTGACCAATTTAAAAAATGGTGTTTTCTTCTAAGCCACCAGTCATGCGCAGAATTTGTCAACAAATGCCCTAATTCTTCCAAAGCTTGTTCATCTTTAATGCGTTTAACGTCCTTATAAGCAGCAATAAAGTCAAGAAAACGTTGAATTTTACGACTTCCATGTTCACCGGCAAATCGGGCTGAACAATCTAACAGTGTTTGAAAACGTTTATCTTGATTTCTTACAATTATTTCAGCCATTATATAAAGATTTTGTAAATACAGATGAGAAATACTTATTCCTCAGTTATAAAGCCGCCTGTATCTAAAATTAGGAAAAATTCTTATATTTGATGTGATTTGAATGAAATGAGCGAATAATCGTACCATCAATTTTTTTGGTTAATAAAGAGGCATTCGTTAATTAAAATTTTTGTGACAGTTATAATTAAATGTTCAGTTCTAAAGTTTACGTTTACTTAGTGGAACAATTTTACATTCGCCGCGTTAAAGTTTCAAAAATAGGGCAGCCTTTTAAAAAACAGCTGATGGAGCGGGCAATGATAGGAAAATGAATTTCCACAAAATTTTAATCATGGCATTTTACAACGCATTATATGGCAAGTTTCGCTCGGTTATACCGCATTTCTTAATTCGCAAAAACTTGGCTACACTAAGTATTCTTTGTTCTAATCTTCTACACACATACACACGTAATTTGGTACAATGGTTTTATAAACACTTCATGCGATGTTTGCTTCACTTATAATGTTTTTGTCGAAAATACAAAATTATTAAGCACTTATTTGGCATTTTAGTAAATGTCGGTAGCATACGCCAGCTCCTGCGAAAGTTTTTCTTGAAATCTTCTGAGCTGTTAGCTAAATGTGATATATTTTTAGTACAAATTCAAATTTGGTGGCGGTGCAAGGTGCAGTATGTACAAAGTTCAATTTTACACTTTTAAATGTATTAATTCCGGTAAATAAAGATACATTAGAACTTAGCAAGGCCAATCAGTGTACGGCGAAACAGCTCTGATCAGCTGTTCATTGTTTTGTTAGCGTTGCCGCCTTTTTCTTAAATTAACGTAATATTTCCTACAAAAGTAAGAAAAAATCTACGCATTCTGTTTGTTCATCAGGCAGTGACAGTTGGCATTGTGAACGCAGCTTTCTCTTTCTTTCCGGTAACTGGTGTTTATAAGACGTCAAAGTAAGTATGTTTTATACAAATATATCTAAAAATATCAAATAAATCACTTTATATAGATTATTAAATATGGATTGGTATGAGAAGTTATATATGGAAATACCATTTTGTGTACTATTCTAAATAATATGTTTGAGTTCGCCAGAATTATTTCATGTAAAAAAAAAAATTCATTAATAAGGAAGTAACTTGATCTTTTTTTTAATTTTTACAGAATGTTTATGCCAAAAGCTCATCGTGTCGCTATCTACGAATATCTCTTTAAGGAGGGTGTTATTGTTGCTAAAAAGGACTTCCATGCACCCAAACATCCAGAGTTGGAAAATATTCCTAACTTACATGTCATTAAAACTATGCAATCGCTGCATTCTCGTGGTTTAGTGAAAGAGCAGTTTGCTTGGAGACATTACTATTATTATTTGACAAATGAAGGCATTGAATTTTTGCGCAGTTACTTACATTTACCACCTGAAATTGTGCCCGCTACTCTTAAACGCCCTACAAGACCAGAAACCGTTCGTCCCCGTCCAGCTGCAACTACGCGCTCCGGTGATGCTAGTAAAACTGGTGAAGACCGATCGGCTTACAGACGTGCACCTGGTGGCACTGACAAAAAGGGAGATGTTGGGCCTGGCGCTGGCGATGTTGAGTTCCGCGGCGGTTTTGGCCGTGGCTCTCGCCCCCAATAAAATAAAATAATAGGTATTAAAAATGTTTCCAAAAAAAATAAATATTGCTAAAATATAACAATACATTGGATATTTTTTTTTATTGAAAATTTTAGCAAAACCTCTTGTGTTCGTAGTGGAACTTATGCGTAGCGTTCGAGTTTGTACAAATTATTGCTGCAAGCAGTCTATTGCATGGGGAACATAGGTCAATGGTCTGATTTACACAACATTTTTTGCAATACAAATGAATGAAGCGGTTCAGACCCTTACGTTGTATATTGTATAAATTGTCTGCGTGTCTAACTTTGATTAAACAATTGTTTTTTATTTTTTACTGAAAACATCAATTGAGTTACCAAAGTTTTAGGATAGATACGCCGTAAATTATCCTTAAGTACGCCCACCGCTTTTAGATACTACATGTGTGCGAATAAGTTAGGATGATTGAGTTTGAGATGCATTATAATTTGATTGATGTCCACAATTTTTAAACTTATAAATGGATCGCGGATGGTTTCGTAGGTTTAACGTTTTAATGTAGTTTGGAAAATGTGATACTTTTTTTTTAATATGTTTGTAAATATGAGCTACTATTTAATAGCAACATAATCAAGCACAATTAGTTGTCTCAATTTCGGTCCTTCATAGACAATATACAAAACAAGCCATTTTCGTAATAGTTTTTACATTGGGGGCTATGCTTTAGGTTATTTAAGTAAAAGGCTTTGTACGGACACGATGGGTCGGCTTTTCGCCCATGCGAAATTTAATTTACTTCAAATAATAAATTAAATAAACAATAATTCAATGAATTAAAAAGTCTATTAAGTTCTACTGACACTTTTTCTTCTTTTTTTGTATTCCAGATTGCAGGATTTAACCTATGGTTGAACATACAGCTTGTATATATCACTGCAACGACGGATGATGTGAATTTTTTTTTATGCATGCATTTACATTATTGAAAAAAAAGAAAAAAATTAAGGCTTTTCCAAACAAAATAATATAAATTTGTCATATTTTATTCGACTTTGTAGCGCGTTGTATTGTATTTAACTCTTGAAGGTTAACATTTTATTAAAATGATAATGAACTCGTGAAATGGCAACACTAAATATAATAAATTTTTTTATCAGCTGAGCATGTGTGTTTACGTGCTGTTTTGTGTAGAGAAATATTAAATGAAAGTTCTAACTTCATTAGAAAAAGGTGGAATAGATTTAAAAATTTAATATAATTTAGCCATCCGTCATGTCTTATCATATATACACAAATCAAAGCGATGATGAGCATTATGCTGATTACAATGATGATTCACGTTCTAATAACTTTGAGCAAAATGCATACGACAGCGAAGAAGGTAAAAAATCTTAAAAGTGCAAAAAAAGGAAAAGCGAAATCCACTAATATTATATAAATAAATGAACGTTATTTGTAATTGGATAGACACTGATGATGCTAGTGAAACAGAGCTTAGAAATAATGGACGTAGTTACGGCTATAGCGCTAGTCACAACTCTAACAGTAACAATCATGAACTAAAAGAGCAGTAAGCCTCTTAACCTTTAGACTTATTTTAGCATATTTTACACCTTTCGTGCATTTCAGGATGTACCAACATAAATTGGCCAGTTTACAAAAGCAATTAGAGGAGCTTAAACAACATACGCATCCCGAATATATCAGAAGGCTGAAAAAGTTGGAATACCAGTTCAAGGAGAGAATAAGATTGAATGAAATTTACCGAGATTATCTAAAAGAATGTGTAGAAAGGGATTACATTTTAGAAAAGAAAGCCGCCCAGAAAGAGTATGAAGAGAAAAAGGTGAATTAATCGTAAAACACATTATACTATTCCAGTTTCACATAAAATTATGATCTTTAGGTCGATCTTAAGGATAATATACTTACCGATTTCGAAGAGCGTCGGAAACTCATTGAAAATGAACGCTACAGTTTAGAATTGACGAATGATTCCATGGAGGTATGTACGTTAAAAATAATGTTTTATTTGCAAAATTCGCCATTTAACAATTTTTAGATCAAGCCAACGGTGACGCGTAAACTAAGAAGACGACCCAATGAACCGGTTCCAGTTGTGGAAAAGCGACGAAAACCAACTACCGGTCAATTATTAGTTTATATGCTAGATGAAAAGGAAATTGAAAACGACTTGAAAATCATACAGCGCGGTAAGCCGTTGACACCCAGTAAGTATGGCATTGCACATTAAATACACAAAACCTAATATTATTTAATTATTTTTAGCTTTGCAACAAAATGGCATTTCTTCTTATGGCAGCAGCAATCATCATCAGCCTTCAGTCATTTCAGACAATGCTAATCAATACATGGATACGCGCATAGAAGATGGAAAATTATTATACGAAAAACGTTGGTTTCATCGTGGACAACAAGTGTATGTAGAGGGAAAAGATTTGCCCAAGTTTGCAGCCACCATATCAGCAATCGGTAATGAAGTGGTATGTATTGAAAAAAAACTTTAGATGAATTCTTCATAAAGTTCCACATTTTTATTGTTTTGAATAGGTGTGGGTTAAAAAGCCAAATGAAAGCAAAGTAAAAATAAATATGTCTCATCTGGCTAAAGGAAAGGTTACTATAAAGAGACGTGCTAATTGATATCGTTTTATGCCGAAACAGCCAGTTCAGATTTTGGTCAATTCCACGCCTCACAATCTAGCATAATGATAATTAAAGCACTTGTTGATGCATTTACGAGCTGTGTTAGCATCAAGCTGAACTGTCATGCTTTTGAATGTTACAAGTAAATTGTGAAATACATTTTTCATGTACATATGCTTATATTCTAGTGTTTACATGATTTTTCTCTTGCTATTATTGTTTAAGGCAATGCACAAAAAATATAAACATTATTATGTACGCTTTATTGTTTTTAAATAACTGTAAAGATTATGAATTACCTTTTCCAAAAAAATATGTCAATATAGTATCAATAATGAAATATCTGGACAAAAAAAGAGATGATTATTACATTATTACTGTGTTATGACGAAACTTTTTCCTATTGCTCTTTGGCTAAATTCATAAACTCTGCACAAATTTTCTCATTGATTTCCTCAACGCCTGGTATATCTGACATAACCCATGTCTCGTCCATACTTTCTAAATTTTCTGAGCAAATTGGACATGTCTTTCTTCCCACATTCCTGCGATAATTTATAACGCTTTCAAATGAATTTGTTTTTCTATAATTTTCTGAACTTACCATTGTTCGATACAGGGGGTACAAAAGCTATGAGTGCAAGGCAATATTACTTCAGTGGTACGATCTAAACATATTGAACATTCATCCACATGATCGTTGTAAGAACAACTCGATGTTGTGGAGTTATCAAGATCGCTGCGGCTATTTGAATTATTACCTAAAGCAGATAAAAATATCGTCGCTGTTAGAGAACGGGGTAAAGTAGAACAGCAAGCTGCTTGTGAATGATTGTCGTCACACAATGAAGACTGCGAGCCACGCCTTAAATTCTAAATGTTTTTTTTTTTTTGCAAAAGTTTGGAAGAAAAGTAGGGTAAAAATTCATTACAACAATAAATTTTATAAATTTTGTTAATCGAATGCGCCTGTATCGATACTTACAACACTATTTAGCCTTAAAATACATTCAGGGTGAGTAAAATGTCGTACATACTGCAAACAATTATGTACTTAGTGAAGCCCTAATTTGGTATAATATGATTGAAGGTCAACTTTTATAGAGAATGTTTCGTTAAAAGTTTTTTAAGATATAGTGTGAACAAGACGTATCTCCCAACATCGGCTGAATGCATCATAGCTCACTTCAATTTCATATAAGAAAATTCAAATACTCATTACTGAGAGGGGATAGATAAGAATTGCAAACAAATACATTTTATATACTAAATTTTTGAGAAAGCTTGGTGAAGAACAGAAATAATTTTTAAATTAACATTTAGTATAGGTTGCCTACTGCTACTAGCTAAAAATTGGTGCGTCACGTTCATGCTTTCTATATCTGTAAATTTCCGCGTTTCCGAACCAATCAAGATTCTATTGACCAAATTTCAATAAAGAAGATGGCCTTAAATGCTAAGACTTCAATCTTGGAATTTATTTCTCTCTGGCTAAATTAATTGTAATAATAATAGTAATAATATCAAGTATTGTTACTTCTTGAGGTTTACCCATAAGCTACGACCAGATTGGCATGCTAGTATTATTGAATTAATCTAGTATCCTACATTGACGAAGACGAAATCTCGACTGTTGAATGCCGATAGAGGAAAAAATAAATTAACAATGTGAAAGCATTGGGAAATTATTCCTGAACTGGGATATATGTCTAAATGATGTTCGAAGCTGCGCCCAGGGTCCTGCTCATAAGAACTATATGCGACGACAGCGAGACGAAACTGTTTGGTCAATGTTTCTATGCTTTGTATTTATTCTAGCTCAATTCAATTGAATTGACTACAAATCTGCTTTAGGAAAAATTTTCTCTGCGCTTATTTTGCTTACTCGTTGGGCCTCACTGCTAATTAATGTATCCAGATGCGATTGAAACGTTTTGAAGACACATAAAAATTGTTTGAGATTCAGAAATTTATATGTCTCCACACGACGTGTCTGTGGATTAACTTTAATACAAGCAATTTTCACTGTAGCCTTCCACAATAATGTTGTATCTGAACCACGCTTAACTAAAAATACCAACTGCTTGCCGTCAGGATCAATGCACTTACGAGATCTTTAAGTAAACAAACGGAAGAATAAACGCACATTGAATAAATAAGTTGATAGGCTTTATCAATTAATCAATACAATGAAATGTTAAGAGTTCATTTAATTAACTTACAATGAATTTAAATTATCCAGACAAGTTTTAAAATCTTCATAAGTTAAAGATTTTATCTCTGACAACACTTTGGCGTGACGTACTACTTGCATTTGTACACTATCCAGATCCGGCAAAGTCTCTGTTATACTCTGACTTTGCCCCATGTTACTGTTTCAACTTCTAGATTATTTTATAATACTTCAACAAATTTTCTCAGTTTAATTCCGTTGCATTCTCAACAGCAAATTAGATTCATTTTTAAAATCGCTTTCTTAAATCCTGTTAAATAAGAACCGATAATAAATGTATTGTCCATGTTAATAAAATATTAGATGTGTATGTTGTTTCATTCATATAAGCAGATGAATTTGACAGTTGACAGTTGACAGTTGTCACGCTTTTCCAATATGAAGTTCATTCAATCCGTTAACCTTGTCACTAACCCTTAAAAAAATTTGCGACATGGGAGTTTAAAATACGTCATAGACTCATGTGTATTCACACTTACAAGACAAGATATATTTAGAAATGATCAAAGTCTCTTCCACTGATAGTTGCGAGGAATGTAACACCACTGCGTCTGTCGAACATCTAATCTTTGAGTGGAGGAATTTTGACATCCTTAGACAGTCTTTCAGTATATTCAGCTTATATAACAATTTATATGAAATTTTTCGTGCTAGAAACTTCACGCATCTTAAGCAACTGACTGCATTTATCAAATCAGCTGATATTTCTTTCTAATTTTCTATACTCATAATTTTGTCTGCAAACACAGATCGCCTATACTTTTTTCTTCTGCGGCATTCTTAGCCGGAATTTCGACAGGATAGTACCTTACGGAAGCCTATGGGAATAACTGCGGTGCAGAACATCGCCCGTTTAACCAACCAACATAAGCATCACCATTTAAATGAAAAAAAAAAAAAATTTTAAAAATAGAAAAGCGCGTGTCTCACGTTTCGTAAAATCACAATTATATCATCAATGTGTTGCTGTTTACGTTACTGGATTGTAGGTCTAAATTAATTCAAACAGACCTAATCCATATCCTAACAAAAAAAAAAAAACCTTTAAAACCAAATATATAATAGCAGATGCGATGCAACTCTAAAGATTAAATGAGCATAGAATCGTATGAACCATTTCCAGGAATGAAAAAATGGAAATACTTTCTGTTGGTGAAATGAAAGATGAAGCATGAGCGCTTGTTAAGCTCGCAACTAAAATATCTGTTAGCACCTACTAAACGCGTAAAGGGCTGACACAACGAGGCGTCATTTTTGTTTTCGGGTTAAAAACTGCCAAGTGGTGAACACAACGGGTACCCGCGCTGCTATATTGTTTTACAAGGAGTTGTAAACAAGAACATATGGTCTTAGAACCAAAAATGAAGAAGTCAACGTTAGAATAAATGACCAATTGTTAAAAAATAACAATGAGGAAGTATTACAAGGAAGTAAACAAGCTTGCTCGTTGATTAAAGACATCCATGACATGCATGAACAATCCCTTCATTTAGCAATTCCATTTTGTCTGGCTTCCTGGTCGTTACGGCTTCTGTCCCAATGAAGAAGCTGACTTCTATGCATGTGAATCTCAATTTGATGGTGAAATCATATCTGCGAAATACCCACCGAAGAAAGGTTTTTTCCAATTCGAAATATCATCATCAGCGAACTTAATGAGGAATACATAAACATCGCAAGAGGAAAAGCGGATCGTCTTCCATGGTCTTTAAACCCCCTACCGGACTCTATTTTTTCGTCTTGCGAAATCAGTCCTCTACAGACTTACGCCCAACCATACCCATGACAAACCTTATCTGAAAATGATCCGAGCTCTTGACAGTGACGTTTTCTCGTTTTTCACCGTTCCCATCCAAATCTTACCTCTTTCTATTTGGATTTCGTATTCGGGCTGACTACACTCATACTGAACTCACTCAACTCTGCTGCTATATATAAAACATCCTGCTCTTGATTATTACCTGTCGCTGTCGCTTGGATTTCCGTTTTTTCCAAGTTTTCTCCAAACGTCTACAACAAACCAAAAAAAAAAAAAAAGAACAAGTAAACCCCAACTTGCTTGTTGATTAGGGATAAAAAAGATTGAAATGAGAAGATATTTATTATTTTATTTCCACTTTTGCAAGACTAAAGAGACCAGGTGAGAGAACAGCACTTCTCCAATTATTTTCATTGTCTCGACAATGAGTCGTATGACGAGAATTTTCTTTCGTTGGTGAACTCGTCTATTTCGTTTCCACAAAAAAGAAGACGTAGACAAAATCCTATCTAAAAAAAATATGATGCCATAGTGAAAAGGAAATCTGTTCTTTCAAAATCGTCCCCTAGTCCACTTCCATAACGAAATATCGATGGCCAATAATGCCTACAAATGAAATACGTTCTTCTGTATCGGAAAGATTAATCTCTGAGATTAAAAAATCGACCCGCCTGATGATACCTCAGGACCGTATTGATGAATTTGAAGAAAAAATTGCATATTTTGCTAATTCTCGTTCCGGTAAAGAAACTAATACATCTAAAAAAATCCTCTGAGAAGCCTTTCTTATTTAAAATATGATTTCTTTTTTACAATATAGTACAGAGTGGCCGGCATACCTTATTATTTTTAGATTCTTATTTGAATTTAAATAATAGTGATAACGACGGCTACGGTCGCGTTAGTGTACTGGTTAAAAAAAGGTGTCAGTATTAGCCGTATTCCGTACAATTCTGCTATTAATTGTTATTGTTATCAAAACCATGAATCTCAAACCGAATCTTTTGATGGTATCGTGCTATTTTCCACCCAGTCTTGATGTACAAACTGTCCGCGAAGAAATTCGGAGATTGTACGACTTAAATGACTTTGACGATGAACAAAATGTGATTCTAGCTGGAGGTTTATTCTAGTAATCTCAATAAGACACCCTTCTCCCTACGCGAATTAATGCATGTTTTAATATCCTGGAGGAATGCTACCGTTGCAGGTTGTGACGGTACTAAGTATGAGATGGTCCGGCCACACTCTGGGAGAAATTTGGCTGTCTTGTTGCAAGCAATTAATAGTTGCTGATCTAAAGACTTGATGCCCTTGGAGTTGCGATGTACTAAAGTGGTTTCCGTTCCTAAATCAGGTAAATACTTGAATAACTAAAGCAAGTTTAGACCCATTTTGCTTACTTCTGTCTTCATAAAGATTGTTATTCTCATGGGTAAGGAGAGGCTAATGGATTTCTACGCCAATGAACTGTCTTTTCTCACAGCAAGTTTGAAGAAAGCTGTTAAAATGGTCTTCATGCTTTCCCTAGATGCCAATAAAAGCTATGATTGTGTTAAATTGATAAAGCTTGGTAGAATTCTTTTAAACTTTTCGATCCGTCTTCAAATACATCTGTGGACACTAAACTTTTTATCCAAGTGTGTGTTGGTAATGTGGGCATGCAAAGTGGAGTGTCCATACTATTGAACTTATATTCAGCTAATTTGTGTGACCTTCAAGACGACAAAACTCATATTTTTCAATATGCTGATGCTTTCTTAATTGTGTCTGCTGATTCATCCTTTTCAGTGGCTGCGAATAATCTCGCGATAAAAGCTAAACTTTTTTTTAATGTAAGTCCAATATTTATGATTTATTTTGCCAAAGGTTCTAGACGTCAAATTATGCTCTTTATTAAAAGAACTAAAATGAATCAAGTGAAATCTCTTCGATCTCTTCTGACAGTGCACAGAGCATTGGTTCGGTCTAATATTAAATTTGTATACTATGTGAGGAGCCAAAGTCGGCCGTCGTTTTGTCTCACACGTTCTTTGTCTTAGATGGGGGAGTGTTAGGCTGAATTAGGCTAACAATTAGTATTAAGTAAAGAATTAGACGAACGACGGGAGATGGCGGAGCTACCCATTGGGATTTGGTAAGGTTGCCAAAAGGAAAACTTGACGAGAGCCGTATAAAGGAGCTGGCTCCAAATAGTCTGTATCGAGGGACAGACTGGTCCTGCCGAATACAGTAATCAGAACAAAGGGAATCAGAACAAGAGTAACAGTTAAGTTTAATCTATGAGTTCGTTAAGTTTTGGTCTACGAGTGAGTTTAGTTTGAGTCTACGAGCGAGTTACGTTTAGGCTGTGAGAGAGTTAAGATCGAGTCTTAAGAGAGAAAGCTCTGAACTGGTAAAGCCAATAGACGAATTATTTTATTGTAAGCAAAGTAAGAAAAATGAAATAAATAAAGAACTTCTGAAAGTCAAACACATAGTTTACACATTCAATGAAAGCATAAAATTCTTGTAAATCAAAGCCTGGTGCCGCTGAGCTTATCCCAGCACCAGGGAATTGTCAAAAGCCCTCACAACTATTTCTTGTAATTTTCCCAAATATATTGCGCTATGTATGTAGAAATTCGAAAATAGAACATTATAACGTTGTGCAGGGCTGATCACTTCTGACTGAGGACTGTCAACTTCTCAACATATCCTTAACGTCATTTCTGGTGAATGGCCCGTCTCCGAAATAGCTCTTTTTTGTATTACTAAGGAGCTAATTAAGGTTAAGATAATGAATCCTTCCTTTTCCAGAAAGTTGTATCTTCTAGCTACAGATTTTGGTATCAAAAATGCCGCCATACTTTTCACAAGATAACTTTAATCGCTGTCTGGAATTTTGTTACCAATAAATGTAGTCTTCATGAACATTCTTGAATCGATCTCTACCGCAAAGCGAAACGCGAACCTTTCTTGTGTGAGGATTTTATGTCAAGAAAACTTTCCCTTATTACAACAATGGCTATAATATATATGCCACTGACGGTTCCATTGGACATATCTAGTAGCTAGTTTCTCGGTAGTAAAGTATCTGCCTAAAATAGTACATAAAATCAGGGTCATGGAGTAACTTTACTGAACTTTTATTGAATTGCTCGCCATCAGACATGCTGTAAAGGTAGCCAGCTACAATGAATGGTCATAAAATTGTGGTCGTTTTTCCGGATAGTAAGTCAGTCAGCTCTACTTCTAATAAATAAAAGAGATACAGATAACAATATTTACAATATTTATAACAATATTTGAAATACACAAGATCCCAAATACACAGAATCCCAAATTGATCACAGTTACCTTGTATGGCCTTGAATGGCCATTGCGCATGAGCTTTTCACATGAGATCACATTTTGCATGTTTTGCAAATTATACTTTCATAGCTAGACAGATATTGGCGCTGACGGTTCCCAAAGTAATGAAGACGTTTTGTGGATTGCCCCGGTTGGACAGCGGCTGCTTAGTAAGTAGTAATGGGCTATTCCATAAACGAACACTATACCGAACTCAAATATTTAATTCGAGAAATTTTTATGTTAATCTCGCTAAACTGCTTAAATTTTATGACACCATCGGAAGCCCATTTTTGTATTGATTACTCCATAATTTGAATATCAACATTTATTATTCTCTAATAAAACAATTTGATGAATATCTTTCAACCTTAAAATAAATGGTCTTTATTGTTGGTTTTTCATTTCTTATAAAATAATCCGTGGTATAAACAAAAGTTTCCAAATTCCAAATAATAAAAAAGGAAATGTACATTAGTATAAAATAAACATAAATTAGATAAGTAATTATAAAATTTAAAAGAGACGATCAGCATTTTTTCTTGTGGTTTTCTTTTATTATTTTATTTGTATGTATACATGCGAAACGATATGCTTTGTCAGTTCCCATTAACGCTACCAGCTTATGCTTCCTTATTTTATTACTTTATTTATTTCTTTTAAGAGATTTCTTCTCCATGAAATATATATAGTAGCGTGAAAAAAAGTATCGATTACACCTACTCAATGTTATTATAGCGTGTTATAATTTCATTTTTTCCGAAATCGTTATACCGTTCAGAAAGAAGCAAGATTGGATAACTTCACAAAGTGGATAAATCCTTCGCTAGTTTCAAATTCGGAATACACTTAAGCATGTCCGTCTTTTTGTGTGCCCAAATATCTAGTAGTATCTGTGGTCAACATTCCGCCGTTAAAATGTAGATGTCGGAGGAATTTGAAAATGATCCAAACTGGTCTTAGGGAACGCCTACAACACCTCACCTGAGAGCAATATTGTTTTCTACACGTTTTGCCCGTTACTCATAGACTACAACAGGATAAACGATACCTTTTGATACCTCCACCTTTTTTATAAAAAACAGAAAAAGACGCTCACTCAATAAATAACAGAAAATATAGAAATTTGTTCTTCTTCGTTTTTTTTTGGTCTTTCTTAGGATAACGGTAAAGGGTAGGTTTAAAACGTTCGATCGTGGCCGAGTATGATTTTCTTATCCGTTTTATATAGAGACTGGTTCGCAAAGTGGTCCGAACCGAACCGATTTTCAATCGCGTTCTTCCTTGATAAATTTGCTAATCTGATCCGCAGGCATTTGATAGGTAATATTTCGTCATCAGCGTGAAATTCTCACACGGGTCGGTCACTTGCCTGCTATGCGTATTTATGAAACTACAGAACTTGTAGAAGTTAAAATTTGTTCAGGACATTCCCGATTTAATATCACACACCAAGGTCGAAACGGAAACGGAGTGTGACACACGCGTCACAGAGGGGAAATTAAATAGCCATTAAAATAAACCAAACATTTCATGTCTTTTCACTTAAACGCTAACGGCTCATACTCAATACAAACATATACATAGACTTATGTAAAAGTGGTCCTAATCGGGATATCGATACGATTTAGGCAGAACGAATGCGATACGAATACGAATAATTTTACGAAATAAGATTTTTTCAGTGGCGCATACATATAAAGGATTTTGATATCACGGTATTAATGTTAAAGATAATATTATAAGAATGTTTAGTAAAAAGTAAAAGACTGCTACTTAACTGCTGATGCTTGCTTCTCTACTTGCTTGTTGCTCTACCACCTCATTTCACTCGTTTTATTCTTCCCTTATTCTATCATCCGTACTGTTTACTGCTATGCCAGGCAGGCTAATGCATAGGCATGCATTGCATAATCCTAAATGTTCGAATTCTTACTTCACTTTTTTTGCCAAACTTAAAACTGACTTTAATAGCGTAGTTCAACGGTGAGTAAATGCGGATTTTTGCGCTTTTAATTACGATTCCAAACGGCACAGAGTTTCTATATTAAATTGTCAGTTATTACTTAGTTTTTCTTGCGTCCAGGTTTTTAAAATGTGGAACCGGAGTCTTATAAAAATATGACACTTTTATAACTGGCCGGTTAACTTCACGATGATGATTATCCGAAACAAACAGCGATCTTCATAGGTAACGGGTGCGCAAGGTCCGCTTTAGAACGAAAATTGTGCTTTTATTTCTTATTCCTTAAACGACTTGTGGTGTATATTAAGTGGCCATATTAAGTTTGTGCAAACGGTGGCAACAGCCGAAAGGGCTTGAGAAAGACCCACATTTTATTATGTCGCAATTAAAAAAAAAAAGGATTCTGGATCGCTCTAAGCTTGTCTGATGTCTGCCCATGTATTTTTATATTCAATCTAGAGGCCATATTTTCGAGGTATTGTGATGAAATTTGGCACACTGACATGTTGTGGTCCAAGGATACACGCTATTGAAAATGGTTCGGATTGGACTACTTTTTCGACTATTCGGCGCATATCGCCTTATTTAGCCCTTATCTAAGCCCTTATAAGAAGAAATATTGTAATTTTTAGAACTTCCTGACAAAAGTCATTGAGTGTTAGTATTTCGGGATTCTAAATTGGTGTGAAAACCTTGAAGCGGATGGGGCAATTGTTGAAACCTCTTGCCATATATATCTTTATATGATAAAAAGGCTTCATTTTCAATACTAGATTACGTAGGTCTATTTTGTGGATCCTAATCTCTATGAGGCTTCTAATGAAAAATAAAGCTTTATGTATAAAAAAGGGTCTAATTTTAAATATTTTGTGAATAAAATTTGTCCTTGGAAAATCAACAATAGGGAATTTGGATCACGTAGATGTATTTGTTAAACCGCACTATATATAGGTGTGCTCATGAAAACGAACCCTTCCTTCTAAAGCGACAAATTGTAACTTGTAATTCGTTATGACGGAAGAGCAACTGGAAAATAACAAAATCTTTGAGAAGAAAATCAAGTTTGCTATATTTAGTTCACGTCGATGTTCAAGTGTTCTCCAATATGAGAATTATGCATTTAGATAAAAGTAATCTATAATTTTTGCTTATTGTTCATTAAGCGAAGTGGTGTAGGCTATCTAATATTCGGCCTTGTACGATTACAGTTCTACTGTACTTGTTTTCAGTTGTTTTTTTGATGGGCTATGTTTTCTACTCATAAACAATGACGATGGAATTTTTGGCGAAATGACGGTTCAAAAGTAGTTGATCGTATAGACCTTTCTATAGTATCCAAAAAATAATAATTTTGAAAAAGGTTTTAATCATGGTTTTAATATATATGGAAGGCCCTGCGGAACATGGATGCTCCTGATTATATTTATTATAACCACGACAATTTGGCGGACCGACAGACATGTCCACATCGATTTCGTTTTGCACGTCGATCAAGAATGCATACGCATACAAACAGTCAATGCAACAATGTCAGGGTCATATTATAACGAGAAATACATATGTAATGGAACGCAATTTTTTATTTAAAATTTAAATAAGTCATAAACGTTTCGCAATATATTATTTTACTATTAACACGTGAATGACACAATCGGTTTCACCTCCACACACTCTACTGCGATACAGTTACTTCAAAACTTGGTCTAGAAATATTATTTTTTTGTTCGCAAATTATCCTCGAAAGTCAGAGAATTCCAATCATCAGTCGGACAATATTTTTTTTCGTTTTCAAAAGTTTTTGGGTTCAAATTTTAAAGTTTTCACATTAGATTCGTGTATAATTAAGAAGAATATATATATATATATATAACGTAGGATATGTAAGTATGGTGTTTAGCTTGCTCATATGTTGTACCTTTAAGATGACTGCGAAATCGTATAAAATATGATTTTAGATACATAGGCTGTGCGAAAACCATTTTCTTACGTATTAGCGTTCGTATCTGTAAATTTAAGCGATAAGAGGCTTCAAACTCATATATCTGAAATTGTTCATAAATTTTGGGGCAGTTTGCACAGAGCGAGACAACTAGGATTGTAACAGTATATAAAAAGTATTCCCCCCTCCCCCCCTCGAATGGACTAGAAATAAAAATAGAAAATTGCATTCTTCTTTCCACTTTTTTTTTCTTATATTCAATGTTTTTTTTTTTTTTATTTTATTTATCAAGTACATTTTGTAATACTTTTTTCCGCATTCACTATCGTTTTGTGAGTGTTTTAATTTTTCGATAATAACTAAAAACTTAAAGAAGTTAACTCTAGTAAATAAAAAAGAAATTTAAAAAAAAATTGTTGCTTTATGTTAATGGAAAGTATAATAAGAGAAACAACAAGTAAGAAAGTTATATTCGGCGGGGGCCGAATTCCGCATACCCACCACTATGCTTTTCGCCTTCTACTCTCCAAATTTGTTTATTTGATATCCATATCGTTGGTGTTATTAAAAGAAAAGTAGTCTCAGGGGGGTCTACCGTATTCATTTTAGAATTAACCCATTTTTAAGCAGATAATATATCTTCATTTGAGGGATGTCTAAAATAGAGATAAATATTCTGTCTTGTTTCCGTTATCACAAATTGGCATAAGACCTCAAAAAAGTGCAAAAAAAAAAAATAAAATTTAATCAATTGTGACTTTGCGTGGGCATGGTCGATATTTTCCATTTTTCCACATAAGTTGTAAAGTAAGTGTGGAAAATGCCAGCCTTTTAATTTTGTATTATTTTCTGAGAAACGAGCAAAAATCCACAAATTCTTGTTAAGGAAAACGGAGTTGCCATCAGTTTATGCTCCACTGCGGGCTTCCGCTCTGACCAATTTGACCGATTTGCAATATTTAATCTGCGTGCAAAAACATTCAACGTTCCTACCAAATTTGAAGACGATATCTTCATTTTTGCCAACAACAAACACTACACAAACATACTGACGGACAGACATGGCTAAATAAACTCACAATTCTACGCTGAACAAGAATATATGTACTTTATAGTGTCTTTGAAGGAAGCTTCCTTTTGGGTATTACAGTGGTGGGTAGAAAAAAAATTAAAAAATTCGATTTAAGAATAAAGGTATAAATGGGTGTACATACATAATGTTTGAGCAACCTGGAAAATAAAAACGAAAATTATGATGGAATTAACCAAAGTTGCACTTTAGAAAGTAATAAAAAATATTAACTATAATTGTAATAATAATAATTATAATACATAGAAATACTTATATACATAAATGTAATCAGTCTATAGACAATGTTTTCGCTTTTCTATGAGTTAATCGAAGAATACATTAATAAATATATATAATGAGTTCATTTCTTATAGAAATCCATATAAAAAAGTATGAGCTAATCATACTGAAACGGTTGAAATAATTGCTTTCTTAATATGACCGTCAATTACAGTCAATTAAAAAAAAAAAAAAAAAATAAAAGGAAACTAAAATATAAATTCAGTTACATTTACAAGTGGGAGAATATCAAAATTAAATCGAGTTATGTTTTAGAAAGTTACTAATTTTACTTAAGATATATGTATATATATATATATATATTCATGAAATTTAAACTGATTGGATCAGCCTTTTCCAAGAAAATAAACCATAAAAAATTCACCTAAACAAAGGCATTACAAAAGCACATTAATTGTAAAAAATTAATAAATATTTTTTTATATAAAAGCAATACTTCGTAAAAAGTATATTTATATATAGTTAAGCTTTAAAATAAATAGAAAAAAAACTATTTTTTATAAAATATGAATTATTTTGTTTGATAAAAAATTATTAGAAAATAAATGAATGAACGAACAATAACAATAACCTTTAGTTCTCTGGACCGGTGAACCTATGCGTTGTGTACGTCGCTTTTCTTAAATTTTGCTTTGTCGATTGTAAGATGACGTCGGTTGAACATCAAGATACTAATTTTTAATACAAAATCAATACATATATATATATATATATATATATATATATATATATATTTGATTTCGCCAATAAATTCCTTTGTATAATGATTTACATAAAAAAAAAGCGAGTTACCTTGACTTAAATTTAAATATAATAACGCCTTTAAGTTTCGAGATCTTAAGATGAGTGAAATGTACACATTTTATACATCGTTACCTAAAATTATAAAAGGCGTAAATAAATATTTTGAGAGGTTTCATATCCACCCCTTTAGAAAGGGAATATAGTTGTAATATATGGTATAATAACAGTAATAATTTTATTAATCCGCACGTAACACCCGGAAATCACATATCAGACATATATTAAAGAAAAATCAATTTTGAATGGATTCATGTGATTATTTTACTCCGTCCAACAATTTGATGCCCTCAAATATCATTTTCAGAATGATTTATATCCACCCATGATAAGCTGTCTGTCGCAAGGAAAACTTCGGCAAAAACAAGAAGAAAATTACATTTACTTTATACTAAAATTTGTAATACTCGCTAATTTAAACCTACTTAAGAAGTACAATTATTTTACGGGCGTACTACTTTCCGAAATAATGTAAGATAATCAGAATAAAGAGAAAAGAAGTCTTAGAAACCATAAAAGTTGGATTTGGAGATATCGACAAAATAGCTTTTGACTGTTTGGAAATATATAATACTTGTCAGTTCGATTGATTGAGGGACAAAACTCAATTAAAAAACTTATAACTTTTCATGCCTGTTTTGCGAGGGCTAACGTTTAAACTTTGGCATATCAATTGCCCGATCAAAACTTTTTTAAGAGGGGAAAATTTTAAAATATATGTGCATGAAAAACTTGAGCTATAACTTTGGGGATCGGAATTTTGTGAATATTGAATAGTGTACTAGAACTTTGCAACTTAACCAGCGACCGGTGTTTGCTTCAATAGCAATTTCAAGTGTCCATCAACTTTCCGACTTGTTGGTCAATTGCGTATCGGACGAAATGATTGAAAGTGGTAACCAGTGCTTAATATTCTCGTGCCAATAAGACCTAGTAATGAATATGACCACGAGAGTACGGTGATAAACAAAATTGATTGATTATGAATGATTCTACATAACTCGATATATTTTCAATAAAGATTTGCATTTAGGCTGTGTATCATAGAAGGTTGATTCAAGCACTAAAACAGAGCGGACACCAATTTCAAGTGAGTTAGAGTGCATCAAAAATCGTTTCACGGGAGATAACAATTTCATTCGTTAACTTCTTCTCGGCAATAGAACTCCCTTTTGGCTCAATGCGTTATGCGTTAAATATGTGGATTTTGATTAAGCCAACCATTCATGTCAGTTGTTGAGAGGGGCCGCCCGTTTCTTTTTGCAAGCAAGAACAAAACTTAAAAACAGTCAATCGTGAATGCGAGGTGGTGTGTAGATGACTTGAAAACAACTATAACAGAAGTTGATCTGAAATTTGAAAGTATTCTATGCGAAAATATTATGAACTGAGCTATTAACATGTAGATAGTTCATCCATTCAGTTGATCGGTTTATGTATTATATATGTATGTATGTGTTTTAGGCGATTAATAATAATTAATTTGCTGTGAGCCTGCAACAAGATTTAGATAGAAATAAGTTACCGAAACAAAATTGATAAGATTTCATAAAACGATTGCATCTATCCACCGACCCACCCACCCCCTACACTTCATAAAAAGTATTTTATCAGCAAAATATATTGATTACGCCTTTTTTAGTTTTTAGATAACGAGAGATATGTAATTTTGAATATGCACTCAGGTATGTTACTAATATTCATATAGTTTTTTTTCTTTTTACTGATTTGCTCAAGGATTCGCACTAAAAAAACTTTAACATTTAAGCTACAGTGAATGATTTCATGGTTTCAAAAAAATTAAAAACGTTTCAAAAATATTTTTCTATCAAATTGTATAGAAATGAATGCATTCTGGTACCTTAGGAGCTATTACATTATGCTACACAATTTCCTTAATTTTCTAATAAATCTTAGTTAATCTTAAGAAGTATAATAAAACGTGTTTTATTTTATTTTAATAAATAGGCAGACATTTGTAGTGAACCAATTTTGAAATGGTTTTGATGAGGGTTTCCCTTTTGTGTTGGTATGTAAATTAATCTTAAATGATTTGTTATTTTTCTTCTTTTTTTTTTTTAGCGTTTCGTTTGTTGTTTTTGTTAAGTATCTAGATTTAGAACTCCGTTGATTGTCAGACAAAGGAGGAGAAGCCAGGCAGTGGTGCTCTCGATCTGGCCATATTATTGACAATAATTTGACCGCCATTGAGGCTCATCACTGCACTGCCCTCTGGTTCAGAATCAGTGTAACTCGAGTAATTGCGCACTGGTTTTTGTTTTTTCCATGATTGGCGTAAAGAGTCATTGACATTAGCGTAATGATTAACAAAGGAATGTGGATCAGAGCGTACGCTCTCGTTTTCGCTTTCCGAGTGCTACAACGAAATTTTTAGAAAAAAAGGCTTGAGTTTTTCTAAGTATGCTTATCTGTAAGTCTACCTGTGAAGCTTCTGAAGAGCTAACTTCAGAAGGTTTCTCTGTAACACTGCTGTCGTCAGGATTTTCGTCATAGCATTTTAAGCTTTCTTCATCACTATGATACGCTACCGAAGCCGGCGAGGGTCGTGGTGGACTTTTTCCCAGTTGTACATTGGTTGGCGGCCGACTGTTACCTTTCCTGCTCATCGTGCCCAAAGTACTTCTATTTAATGTACCCGCACTATTTAGAGTACCGGTGCCGCCGCCATGACGCGATCGATATAATTCCAAAGCCAGCTCTTGCCTCTCATCTACAGACATGGCCATTGATTCTTCCAATGTCTTTTGAGCTTCTTCTATTTGAAAATATAGACATATATAGACATATATAGACATAAAATTGTTTTACTTCGTCGGTTTTACTGAAGCATCATCATCTTCATACTTACGTTTATATTTATAACTTTTGCTTTTAACACATAACACTGCTATAACCATAATAATTATGACAATGGATGTGGCGGCAAGAGCGACCATAAACCAGGTTTGCCGGTAAAACGGTTTATGTTGCAAGTAACCATACTCTAAATGTAATTTGGAGGGTGTTAGTATCGAGTCTTTCGAATAAACGGGGAATGAAATGCCAAAACGATTATAGGCTATAACGCGGAATGTATACGCAGTGGAAGGCAAAAGACTCTGATAACTCACGGTAAAGTCTTGTATGGTCCCGGTGGTTGTTTTCGTAATTGTTTCCCAACGCGAGTCATCTGTAGCAAAATGAAAATAATTTTTCGTCTTTATAAAGAAATTTGTTATAATTTTTTTTGCTTTAGTAATTATTATTATTTTATTTTTGAAATTTGTATATATGATGTATATATTTTTGTTTTTTTTTTTGTATAACATAATATAATAATAATATGAATAATCCATACTTACAAATAAATGACGGTTCTCCTTTTTCTATTTAAGTAGTTAATTAGTACAGCGCACCAATGAAATGAAGAATAGAGTAAAGACGAAATCGTAAAAAAAAATCTTATAGTTTATAAGCCAATACACCCGTTAGAATCTTACACATCCACTAAGATTGCTATATTAAGTTTATTGTTACATTCGTAGATTATAGTTTACAAACTCAAAACTCTATCCAATTCAGTGATTTTTATATTGAAGCATACCATGGGTAAAAATTGCAAAAATGGCAAAAACCTACCAATGTAGTAATAGACTTCATATATGTCTTAGTGGTCATAATGGCGTGGAAGAAACGCGTTAAGAGTCGCGTTAAAAGTGTTATTTTTACCCCGAAAAACTCATGCATTACTCTTATTATAAAGGAATAAAATCAACTCACCGCGCTTTTTGGCTTCAATGTAGTAACCTAAAATTGGCCCACGTCCCGAAGGACCGTTAACCCAATGCATTTCGACGCTGGATAAAGTCTTTGCTAATATCAGCTCTCTGGGAGCTACAGGTGATCCTTCTTGCGGGCCAGTAGTAACATTTTCACTTACTGCGGGACCATAATCAATTGTTTGGGCTCGAACAGTAAATGTATAGGTGACTTCTTCTTCTAAATTTTGCACTAGAAGACTAGTACTGGAGACTTTTTGCTTCACCTGTTTACTAAATTCTAAGTTGAATGAAAAGCATAACTTAGAAAATCAAAAAATATAAAGAATATTATCAAAAAAAGAAAAAAAAGACTTACTTTCATTTTCTTCGGTAGTTTCATAAGTTACTAAATACCCTAATATTTCGCCATTACGAAATTTTGGTACGTCCCACGATACCTTCAGACTTTGCATGGTTATATCTTCGAATCTCAAGTTTTGCGGAGCACTAGGTAAACCTTGTAGGGTTTTAACTGTAATTTGAAGTGAGCGCGGGCCATCACCGGCTGGGTTAAATGCCAAAATTTGTATACGATATTCAGTAAATTTATCCAAAAACACTAGACTATGTGAAGTAGCCGTCGCAGACACGACTTCCGTTTCCTCCTCCCATTTTCTGCCATCTTCCAATTCTTGAGGAGAATCTGTAACCAGATAGAATATTTTGTAGCCCAGTAGATCGCCATTCTGCATGCTTTGTTTGGGCGGCTTCCAGCGTAAGCGTACTTCAGTGCTAGATATAGGAGCAGCATCTACTGCACGTGGCTCACCCGTCGGAACAGCTTCTCCCACATAAACTGCAACCGGTGGTGTAGCTGGTCCTGGTCCTTGTGAGTTAAAAGGCAAAACGACAATTTCATAATTTCGATCTTGTTGTAGGTCTGAGAGCACAACTGAATTTACGTTTATACCCATTACATCAGTTTTTGGCGTAGCTTGCAACGCTGTTGGAAAGTCCGAGAGCTGTTGATATAGAATACGATAACCCCCGGTAGCAGCGTCGCCATTCCACATAGAAGTTTCTAAAGCATTCCACTGTACACGTACCGAAGTTGTGGTAATGGGTACAACTTTCAGATTCGAAACAGCTACAGAAGGCGCCGCAGGAAGTGTGCGTACTATAATGCTTTCACGGCTAAAAGATGATGGTCCCAAGTCATTAGTTGCTTGTAAACGAAATTGATATGTAGTGTGAGGTTTCAAATTTGTAGCTGTGTATGAGGTTAAAGTAGGATCGACACGTTCTGGAAGTAAGAACCAAGGTCCATCGTTTTCTCGCAATTGCACAGTATAATAACGTAGTGGAGCAAAACCGTCTCTACCCGGTGTCCAGCTAAATGTAATTTGATGGGCCTGAATTTGACTGCGCGATATTTGGGGCATTGAGGGTGGCTGGGGACGTTCTCTATTGTTGGTCGTGTACACTAACACGGAGGCAGTCTTACCCCAGCCTAATCTCGTTTGGGCCGTAACACTGAAAGTATAATAACGTTCAGCCAAAAGTTGTGCAGCTCGAAATGTACGATCAGATGGTGAAAATTCTCGACTATAATTTAGGTTTGTGCTTCCATTTAGGGAGTAAGTAACCTGATAAGCTAGAATTTCGCCATTGGGATCGTCAGGTACATCCCATATAATACGGGCAGTTGAAAACGAAACATCGGGGAAGCTAACATTAGAAGGAGCACCTGGCGTGTCTTCGAAGGTTTGCACTCGTACTGGTGGCGTACTGAGAGCTCCATCACCTAAGCGTGTAAAAGCCAACACTTGAATGTGATAAATTACAAACTTTTTGAGCTCCGTCAACGTGGTGGTAAATGAGCTATTACTTGAAATGCTTTTATGCAAAACCTGACCTCCTCTGCTTGTAGCAGCGTAGAAAACTTTATAGCCGTCAATTTGACCATTTCTGTGTTGCTTTGGAACTTCGCCCCAACGTACTACTATAGTTGTGGAAGAGGTAGCATTGGCTTGTACGTCTAAAGGTCCATAAGATGGCACAGCTTCTCTGGTTCGTTCAACAGCTATAGCGCTGTCCTTTGAGCACCCTACATCATTGCAAGCATTCATAAGTACTTCATATATTGTCCACTCTTCAAGACTCTCGAGAACGTGGGAATTGGCGGTGTGGTCTTCGATTAAGACACTTTTAGGGGCTATTTTGTTATCACTTTCCATTTGACGAAAGGTTATGTTATAGCCTCGAGGATTCCCAAACCATTCGCTTTGTTGCAAAGGTATCCAGCGCACTCTCAACTGCGTAGCACTCATAGCTCTGACCGTTACATTAAAAGGGGGATGCATTGGACGAGCTTGAATCGTTTGAAAATCTTTGGTGGGTTCGGAGGGCTTAGATGCACCTACAACATTGGTAGCGCTTAAACGCAATCGATATTGCGTGAAAGGCGTTAAACCTGTCACGGTTAAAGTCTCAGCGTCAGGATCCGATATTTCGCAAACGGTAAACCATGTTAAATTTCGAGCTGTTTGTGCCTCCACTTTCCATTTGGTTATTGAGGAATTACCATCAAAGCCAGGAGTAAATTGTAGTACCACTGAGAAAGCTTCAATGTTTGATAAAGCCAGATTAGTAGGTGGCTCAGGCAGGACCGGCTCTACACCTGATTGTATTGTGGCAGTTTTCGGAGGTCCACCACCAATGCGAGTCCAAGCTCTTATTTCAAACCAGTAATGAGTTGTGGCTTGCAACTGCGTCACTATCAATTGAGTATCATCAGCTGTCAAATTAACTGATTTCATGCTTTCCGGTCTATCTTTCATTTGGTAACGAACAGTATAGCCTGTCAGTAAGCCATTCAAATTCTTGGGAGGAGCCCATAAAACCTTAACCGACCTATCAGAGACTTCATCGAAATGCAACGCAGTAATTTCATCAGGAATATCTTCTTTCGTTTTAACAGCTATTCTGTAACTTCTTACACCATCCCCGGGATCTGTGAAGCAAAGCACGGTTATATTATAATCTTTAAACTTTTCGAGTCCGTTTAAAACGGCCGCTTGCTCAGCCACAGGATCAATTAGACTGGGCGGCACCGTAATCATGCGCTCTTCAAATTCACGCTGTTCGTCGTCTATCATTTGATACCGCCAAGCTTGTATTTTGTAACCTTGGTTGATACCATTTATTTGTTGAGGATTTGGTGGGGTCCAGCTTACTCGCACCGACGTTGAACTTATGGGGACAACTTTTACATTTGTAGGCGGAGCCTCTGGTACACCTTCTTTCGTTTTAATTTTAGCACCTTCGGTGTAGACGCCCACACCCATGTCATTATAGGCAGCAATTTGCACAACATAATCCTTCCACGTAATCAACTCTTGTATCAAATAATTACGCTGAGCTTCATTAGTTATGTTCTGATACATCCAGGGAACATTGTTGTAACCGAACAAACGATATCGGATTATATAGCCTAATATCTGACCATTGCGATGTTCCTCGAGAGGAGGTTGCCATTGTGTGATAATTTCCGATTGTGAACGAGCTGAGCCAACGAATCCTACCGGTGGTCCAGACGGAGCTAAGCGACAAATATAATAATGGACAGATATTAGCCCGTTAAGTACTTTGGCAAATGTGTTTTAAAAAGACCTAATGTAGGTTATTACGACGTAGGACATATATACCTCGATGAAGCGGTAATTCTACGTTAGACATATCCATAGCCCCAGTGTGCATATGTACGGAAAAAATTTTACTTAGCATTACATTCAGGATACAATTTCATTTTAAGCGATGTTCAAATAAATGCTCGAAAGAATTTGCAAACAAAAATAATATAACGACAAAATGTTCGATAATTTAAAACTTAAAAAAGAAAAATTGCAGCAAAATTCGTGAAAGCAAACAAAAATACTACCTACTCCTTGAAAGTGAACACGAACTACATACAAATCATGGAAACAAACAATTTTGAGAAATTTTTTTGGTATCCGGTGCAGATTACCTTTACTTGTTTTTTTTTTTCTGTGGCTCGGTTATATGAAAACAGTATTGCATATGTGAGGCATTTAAACTGTGCATCAAAGATCGCATACGGTATATAAATTTTCAATCAGCAGTTAGAGTCGTCTGTCCATTAAATTTATGCTTATTGCATAATTCTCACGTCAAGTTCGAAAGTCAATTAAAAGCCATTCTCTCAACGTAAACTGCAGGTTCTTGAACCCCGTATACCCTTAAAGACTTCTAGTGTTAGAATGGACGCGTTAATCTGATAAAATTTGTTGTGGCACACTAATCTTTATCACAGCACATAAGCACCCATTTATTCATCAATAAGAAAAGTGAAACACTATACAACACGTACAAGCGGCCTTTTCAAATGATCCTAAAAACAATCTGCCTTCAATTTTGCTGTCCCTTGAATTTCGATCTGTAACTTAAACATAAAAATACATATACAGATAGTAAACTGATACACGGCTAGACATTCTGAATCGATTGATTGATATAGTAAAAGGTGAGTGTATCTCAGGTGTTCACGCGTTTTCCATAAGTCCACGTAAATTTATTATCCACAGCTTAAGCGAAGTACAAAAAAATTGCCATAGGTGGTAGCGTACAATAAATCACTAAATATAATAAATCTAACAATATATAACAACAACATAAATATACACGCATAAGTGGATTGACATGAACTTATACGACGTTACCCATAATTCAGAATGCAGTGGTCGGTGCTCAAATATATAGCAGGTAATTACAAGAGTATAAATATTAGGGAGGGGAAAAAGAAATCCATTATTTTAACGTGAACATCAAGACTTCATTTAACATGTTTCCGATCATCAACTTTGAGCAAATATGCACACTTTTGTTCTACAGTTTGTTATCATTTTAAGGGGGGCTTCATAAGGCCGCTCTCATAAAGGTGTTGGTGTCGCTATTAATGAAAAATTATAATAATCGATTTTTACAATCTACCCTTGACGTCAATTTCTTATCGCTAAGGAAGATTTGCAGTCCAAGAAAAACATGGTAATGGCTTGGTGCCAGGTCCGGACTCTATGGTGGATGCATCAAAACTTCCCAACACAGCTCCCGCAGTTTCTGACGAGTCAGAACCCCTGATAGACGTGTGTCGTCTGTTGGAACCTGGGACATCTCTCCTAAATGGGCCAATTCCGGTCATTTATGGCCGATCGCTGGTTTCAAATGGTCCAGTTGTTGACAGTAGAGATCCGAATTTAGTGTTTGGCCATATAATAATGATTTCTTTTCGGTCCCACTAAATGCAAAGCATAAACTTCCTGGCCGTTAGTTCTGGTATAGCCAGACCACTGGAGCGTTCTGACCACTTGAGCGTTTTCGCAAAATGTTGTTGTATCTGAGCCATTTCTCATCCTCAGTCACCATCCGTTTAAGAAAGGGATCGATATTATTTCCTTGGCCAAGGCTTCGTAAATGGAAATTCGATCCATCATGTTTTTCTTTGTGTTAATTGGTGTGGGGAACGCAAAAATCCCGTTTTTTTTTTAATCCACCTTCGCGTGTCAATGGTTTAAAACTGTTTTATGGTCCATCTTTAGCTGCTGGTTGATGCTACGGTTTCGATGATCCGGCCCTACCGGGTGTGTGAGGTACGTCTTTAACATCAAGAACCCTTGAACGGAATCGACGAAACAAAAATTGCATGTAATTGACAGTTTCGGACAGTATCGGAACGGTAAAGCCCATTTACAGTTGTAGCCGCTTGACTTGCCTTTCCCACTTTATCAAAGAAAAATTGTAAAATGTATCGAATTTTCTTTTTGTTGACTTTCATTTTAAAGTGTGTGTGTGACTTCCAACTCAATGGACCAAATAAACAACAGCAACAAATTTTTTTTTAGTGCAAAACGAGCATAAATCTGAAATTGGTTGATCAATCAACTTTACGAGACATCGGTCACTACAGCCATGTACCCAAAAAAAATAATGAATTTCCTTTTCCTTCACCTTACTACTACATCTACTTATATACGAATGCTAACTGTCATATAATGTACAATTACTTATGTTCGCTTGAGGTGAATCTCCAATATTTATTACGTCGGTTGGATTCGTGTTTCTCTATCATCCCGCATTCGTAAATCGAGATCGCAGATATTTTCGCCGTGCTTCGATAACTTTCTGCCATAAACTAGTAAACTAACTTTTCTTGCCTACGAATGGCGGCAATTTTTATAGACGAATGGGAATGGGAATGGGAATCTATTTAGAATCTTACGTTTAATAAAAACATGTAGTACTTTATCCAAAATTGGAGGGTATACGGGATATGAGAAATATTTTTTTCCTAAATTGATAGCACCGTAGCAAACGCTTGTGTTAAATTTCACATCATAAACGTGATAAGTGTTTTAACTGCGTCATCTTTTTACAATGGGTGTGAGGAGATGATTTTTGAGTATCAATCGAACTTGGATTTACGCACAGAATCCGGAAATAATCGATTGATCGAGCGGATGAGCCAAGAGCGAGAAAAATGGCGCCAAAGTCGTTCAAAAATTATTGTGATGGTAACAGTTTTCTTCGATTATCGTGTTGTCGTGCACTATCCAATTCCTTACGCCGGGCGAAACGGCTCACGCGGAATTGCGTTTTATTTGAGTTTTATGCGTCGTCGGCGTTGCGTGGAGCTATTCCGCTATTCCGCAAAAAGAGGTCGAAATAGATTTAAGAGGCATATACAATATATGTATAATATGCATGAAGGCTTAATCAACGTCAATTTTCTGTCATTCACAAGGTCCCTGACAAGGTCCCCTACTAACGACATGCCGGCATTGAAGGATGTACTCTATTCGTAGTCATTGCTTTTCTACCGGTGTAGTAGTGCGCGTTTAAACTCTCTCGCGCATCAGTTCTTTTTGCAACATTTTGGGACAAAACTCCGAACACCCACTCCGAAGTTTCCTAAACGGCCGATCCGCAGTGTAAGTCGACAACAGTTATTGTTTCGACAGAGTGATGACACTCTTGGTATCAGAAAGAACGGCATTCACTTCGGGTTAGGTCATATCTGACTGGAGATTGGCATTTAAGCGTTTCAATTATTGGGGATAAGCCTCAGGCTTAGGAAAGTAAAGAAGCAGCCAGCGATCGCTTCGCCAATCTATATATTGATTGCACAGATATGCACATACTAATGTAAGCCATTTGAAGACAAAGTCTTCTTCTTAATCTATCAATTTCGGAGTGAGGTCGTTTGCTAAATTGCTTCCTGAATATTAATTCATTATAGATTTTATATATATTTTTTCTAGTGATAGTTGTGTGTGTGTCACAAGTGTGATGTATAATATATTGTGCATTCCATCTAGCGAGAGATTAAAAATAAATTTTTACGTGTTTTCAATGAGGAGTTGGTATAAAAAATGTTGTTGTGAAACAATAATAAGTAAATAATAAAAAAGAATTAAATGCAAATAAAAGAGAAAATAATAATAATAAAATACATACACAAAACGTAAATACAGTGCAGAGAATAAATACGAATGATAAGCATTTGTTTACCTTCTTGGGGCAATTCAACGATATTGCTGGGATCCGAAGGTGAGCCTTCGCCGACTTGGTTTACTGCACTGACACGGAATTGATAAACCGTAGCGGCCTTTAAATTGCGCAATAAAATCCAACGTTGCTCCGACGAAACGTTACTTAACTCCGTAATCCAATTAAGCAATGGATCAGGTACAGGACCTACGAATTTTTCTATGATGTTAATGAAAGTGGAAATTTTAAATGATAATTTGTGTATGTATGTATGTATGTATGTATGTATGTATGTATGTATGTATGTATGTATGTATGTATGTATGTATGTATGTATGGGAGGAGTAAAGGGTTTTGGGAATTAAATTATATATATATTCAATTAGTTGAAAGAGCATTTACAACAATATCAACGACGTTGATAAACGATCAAATTATATAAACCGACGTATGACGGACAATAATAGTGTATTTAAATTATTATTGTCGAGCGGGTGTTTGGCATTTGCATTAACGTTGCGTTGAGTTTATTCAGTTCAGTTGGTTTAGTGTGGTGTTCAGTTGAGTTATCACATATAACCGCAGAACGTTTCGATTTTGTTTTACAGTCCACAGAGGCGGCCATTTCGATATATATTTTTGTATATATATATATTATAGTTAATGTATATTTTGGTTAAGCAAATTTTCAAGTGTATTACATAGAAAGTTTGGTTTTTTTTTCACCGCATATCGAAAAAGAAAAAAAGTTTGTAAAAGAGAAAAAAACAATAAAACGAAATACAAAATGAGAAAAAGAAAGAAAAAAAATGTATTTATTGTTGAGATGAGAAAAGTGATGTTTTTGTTTTTCATATATTTTATGTAAATAAAAATGCAACAAAGGAATTATAACAATGTACACCATCATCACTACGTATGCATGCATATGTGCATAAGTAATCTGAACATATGTTCTTATAGTGGGGACGAGTGTTGAACTTCAACCAGAGCAATTTGGTAGGTTCACGTTGCAGTTTGCTTTTCGCCTCTCTTCGAGTAAAGCTTCAGCTTTATCAAATATGTTCGTTCGAATGTGTATCAAAAAATGTTCATACAAACTTCTACATATACGCTTATGTTTAAGCACTTTGGTCAAGAGTGTTGTTGGGTGATTGGGCCTGACACACACACACACACAGGCATATCCGTAACCACGGCCTTCATTCATTTACATGTACAGTGAGTCTCATTAATATTGAGTTTTTTCGCTCGACAAAAACTAAACACTTGTTAAACGTAATCCATTTTCCAAACATAAACATTTTTTTTTGCTACTATTTTGCACTACTAGGGAGTACATATTAAAATATAAAAACAAACAAACAAAACATTATTCTAGTAGACAAGAAAATTAAACAACAAATTTAACGACTTCAAAAACATAGCGTCATTAATACTAAGCTTCCTTCGTATAGGGAAGGATGCAAAGGAAAAAACCGCGTATTATTAAAACCAATGTTCGGTGAGGGGTTCGCATATGGCGGTCCAATTCAGTCCACATACTTTTTGATAGGATCTATGCCTGGTGATTGGGGAAGAGGGTGAAGCAGTTTGGGCCAGTTATACAGCAGCCAGTCTTGAAGCTTGATAGAATTTGAATGTTTCCAAAATAGAAAGTTCGACTGCAGTTTCTTTCAAATTTTCATTCAATATGCTTAAATAACCCATAAACAGCAACATTTTCCGACTCCATTGGCTCTAAAGCATAGCCAAGGCATGCTTGCCTTAAGCCGTTGGTACAAGAAGTAATAGGAAGCTAAGACAGGGAGAACTAACGTTTCTAAGTTCATTTTTCCCGTTATATTTGCTCGATCTCTTCCGTCCAAGACCTGAAGAACTGATCATAAGAGGAATGGGGCAATATCCCGTTATGGCAAAAATATGGTAAAACATTTAATTGACGTTATTAAGCAGGATACCCCTCCAAATACCCCTCCAAATATTAATGTTTAGCAATATAGCGCTTCCTTATCTGAAGAAAATCACAATATTAATGACGCTATGTTTTTGAAGTAGTTGAAGTTATTTAATTTTCTTCTTCTTCTGCAATAATGTTTTGTTTGTTTTTTTGTTTTTTTTTTTTTTTTGTTTGTAAAAAAGAAATGGATTAGGCCTTTATGTTTCACTTTAGACCCACTAATCCAGTAACGTAATTGAAGTTTCTTAGATTTTTTGATTTTTTTTGATTTCTAGGTTATGTTTGAATGAACAGTGCATTCTTCATTTTACAAATTTCTTTTTGTTCTGTTGGGATATTTTTTTTCTTTTTGTTCAATTGAGTAACATGCTGAGGTTGGTTGTGAACGCACCAAGGACAGCATGAAAACTGATTTTTTTTTTTTTTTTTTTTATTTTTAATTTTTGAATATGTGTTCCCTAGTAGTACGAAGTGTGTAAAAAAATTGTTTATGTTTGGACAGTGGATTAACAGTGGTGTAAGAAGCGTTCACTTTTTGTCGAGCGCAAAAGTCCAATATTAATGAGACTCACTGTAAATACATTTATTTAAATATTTTGGGCTAAAAATTACAGCACATTCTTATCTAACCCGAAACAACGTATTATAATATCAATTTTTTATTGTTCTTGTCGCTATGTGTTTTTGTGTGTTGTTGTTGGTATTGGTGTGTACTTGTGTGTACTGGTGTTGTTGCTTTTGATTTACACATAAAAGCAAGCTAAACAACGCTTATATCCCGTAATAAATTGAATGGATATTTTTTGCTATTGTTTGGTGGCTGGCTGGCGTGCTACATGGAAATCCTTATAATTATTATGAGTAAGTTGCACACAAAAAAACTATCTGTGCGCGTCGGTAACCTCTCCTCCTCCTCCTCCTCCTCCTCCTCGCATTTAATAATACTCCATTAAATTGTATTGTGTATTCTGAAGGGTGTGCCAATGAAAAATGTAAAAAACTTACCTAATTCGGATACTTCACGTCGCTGTATAATGAACTTTGAAATTGGACTGTTGCCATCGAAACCCGGTGTCCACGAGATATTTATGGCTCGTTGATCGAGTGACTCCAAACGCGTTGCTTTTACGTTGGTCGGTGGAAATGGCAGCTCAATGACACTTAAACGCGCTGAACGAGTTTCATTGCCGCCCGGCGACGTGACAACGCATGAATAGGTACCAACGTCAGAGGCACGCACCGCTTGTATCTCTAGCGTACCATCTGATTGTACACCAATTCGCTGTGAATTACTAATGGCTGTGGGATGACCTTCGCGATACCAATCAATATTATAGGGCACCGTTGGATCACTAGAAACTTTACACTGCAGCGATGCGGTTAATCCCAGCAATACGGTGGCGTCAACTGGCGGGTGAATGATTTGTGTTCGCACTATTAAGATATGGCAAAGAAGAATTTATTCAGTTTATTTCCGTTAAAATAATAATGCTTCTTCTTTCTTTTGCGAAAACGCACAAACTTCAACTTAAACTAAGTTTCTTTCCTGCCTTAAAAAACACCGAATAGGAGAATTGAAATGAAAAGAAAACAAATTTCTATATAAGTCTCTCGCTCGCTTTAAATCAATCAATTCAAGTAAAATATTTCAATCAATATTCACCGGCTCAATTGGCATTTTGACAGTTTGACAGTTTGACAGTTTGACATTTTTAAATTCATCATCCATAGGGAAGATTTGCAGTAAGTTTTAATTAACTTAACCTCTTATGGATCGTGGGTTTGTCTTTGTAGTTCTCTTCATAGTCGCACCACGCCCATGTGGCGGTTAGCAAAGAATGCATGTGTCATGTTTAAGTGCAGCCTCTCAATCGTTTTGTAAACGAATGCGAAGAGTGTTTGAACAACAAATGTTAGATAGACGGATGGACGGGCTAAAAGATGAACGTGCAAAACCGCACTCAAATATTTGTCCCGATCAGATATTAGAAACGAATGTAGTTAATAAATTCAGAATTCCTTAGGATTTTATGGTGAAACTGCACTTTTTTTACACGACCTTACGACCCTTGCGGCACAAGTACATTAAGTTTGTGCGGATGTATACAACACGCAGAAGGGCTGGAAATTGGCCTTTCATTTTCATTATTGATCGATTCAGAATCACTTTTTGAATTAATGTCTTCGTATGTGGCCAAGTACTTTTGTGCTCAGCCTGTAGACGGCGATTTTTGGGATATGTTGATGAAATTCGGTTTGGAAAATGGTCCGGATGGGATCACTTTTCTACTACTCCCTGATAGGACGCGTTATTTTGAGATATCGTTGTACGAAATAACAGTGGAATTTTCACAATCGCCGAGAATTAATAAAATTTGGATCGGATGGGAGAATTCATATCAAGTCATATAACCACTACTACGAAAGCTGAGTCCTTATGTGGTAAAAGGGCAAATTTTCAACATTTCTTGATGAAAATGAAAATTCGTTCATAATAGTAATTTGACATAAAGGCCAGCCAACCTTACCGAATTTGTAACACATTTTTTTTGGTAGGACCTCGGCTATGTCCCCTATTTGTGTAACACGCGGGGACGGGAAATAGGAACACAACTGTTATGTGGCACTCATTATAGCAGCTACTACCGAAGAAGACTCTTCCGCACTTGAGATTTGAATCCGCGGACATTGACTTGCTTGTCACGGCTATTACTTACTTGTCTACTTAGACGGATTAGGCAGATATACGTCTATTTTTCGAATCCGACTCCATATAATGTTTAAAAATTGTTCATTTTATGACAAAAATGCCTAATTTTTGATGGTTTGCGAAGAAAAGTGCTCCGTGAGAGTAATTTGATATAAAACTTAATCGTATCAAGTTTGGGTCAATTAGGGCTACTTTTTTGAACATCAACGCATATAAATATTGTCAGGATATATATAAACTGTTATATGCCAAGAAGGTGTAATTTTTGAAATTATGTAATGAAAAT
>KK502411.1:2884253-3019028 GCA_000688735.1 Glossina austeni | reverse complement strand
AGAGAGAGAGAGAGAGAGAGAGAGAGAGAGAGAAAGACAGAGAGAGAAAGAGAGAGAGAGAAAGAGAGAGAGAAAGAGAGAGAGAGAGAGAGAGAGAGAGAGAGAGAAAGACAGAGAGAGAAAGAGAGAGAAAGAAAGAGAGAGAGAAAGAGAGAAAGAGAGAGAGAGAGAGAGAAAGCGAGAGAGAGAGAAAGAGAGAGAGAGAGAAAGAGAGAGAGAGAAAGAGACAGAGAGAAAGAGAGAGAGAGAGAGAGAGAGAGAGAGCCTATCGAAATTATCTTGGCGCCAAATCATTACAAGAGCATGATGGGACACTGTCCGGTTTGTTAAACTTGAAATCATGAGCTTGTCAATAACTTTTTTTTTTGACCGACTAATATAACGCACAGACACAATATATTTGCAATTCGCATTTCCAGGGCATGGGCGAAGCATTAGGGCACGCAGTGCCTAAATTAAAATTTACTCTGACATGTAAGCGTCATCATCATCATTATGGCACAAAGTCCTGATTTATATACATATTTGTGCATACAAATGTATGCATCTTACACAATGATAAGTATGCAGATGGATAAGCAGATGGGGATGGAAAAGCAGAAGAACGAAATAAAACTTCATAATAGGTTGGTTAAAATACAATTAAGTACAAAATACGAAACCATCTAAGACCACTGAAATTCACAATTGAATTGTAAATATTTTGAATCAGAAATCGCAGATGGTCAAGTGATTGCAACTGGCGAACGGACAAATTTACGTTTTTTACTAAAGGATACATAAAATTGTTCAAATGCAAGTTACGTGCAATTAACTAATGTATACTCTCCTCGTAATTCGGTATTAGTAATGAAATAATTGCAAATATTTTAAGTCGTCTAAAAAATGTTGAGCCTCCCAAGAGATCAAAATTCATATCAAAATTTTATTATATCACGATATCGCTTAATGCGGTTTGATTTCAGTTTCAGCGTTACGCTATCTCTACTATTAGTATATAAACACACATATAATACTCACACGTGTATATGGACCTTCATCGCTCATCATTCTTTTATAGATTATATAGTTATATACATCGGCATTAAGAAGCCAATTATTTTTTCGATCATCTAACACACACACACACACACACACATACGCGCGCACATACACACATACACCAGTATTTATATACATATATAAACATCTGCGGACATATATGTATGAAATTTTGTTATATTGCGACTTACCCAACACGCCAAGAAATGCTTCACCGTTGACAGTGCCGGCCTCGTTCGAACGAACACAAGTATAGAGGCCAGCATCTGATTCACGTACATTCGATATTAATAAGTCTCCGGAATCCAAGATTTGTACTCGGCTTGAAATTTCAACCAATTGTGTTTCTATGTGATTGCAGCAGCAGCAGCAGCAGCAGCAGCAGCAGTAGTTAGTTTTTTTTTTTGTTTCGATTTCAAGTTGAGAGGGTATCGTTTTCAGTAAGAGATTGATGATAACAAGTGCCAGATCAATGTTCAACGGCAATAGCGAAAGCGAAAGCAAAAGCATCAGCAATACATACAATAACAACAAGGGATGAGATGATATCAATAACGTGTCAATGGCAAAAAGGATTCAGTTCAAATCAAGATTGACAGCAAATTTTGTTATTGTTTGCGTGTGTTGCGTTTATAAGCGTATATATATTCCATGTATTCCGGTTCGTTGGTTTGTTAGCCGCAACAAAAAAAATGCATTAAGATTTGGTGTTTTTATACATTTTAATGCCATCGAAATATATATATATATATATATATATATATATATTTGTATGTGTACGTATTATATACAAAATATATATGTAGGCGTAGTGAACGCATGTGAATGCATTTGTTTACCGCGCGTTGACATTTATTGTCATAATTTACAATTATATTAAATATTCATTACATTTTAAAATGGTTTTCGGTTTTATATTTTTAAGTATATTCAGCAGATCGCATAACGTGTCCATAGTTGACCAGAACGGTGTTATTGCCATTTGCGTCGCAGGCAGATGCACGCAATCACATATTTTGTTATTATGAACACAAATACAACAGTAAGCACAGATTGACATCAGACAACCATTAAAAGCCATTTATTTGTTACATAGCGGTTTTTGGTTAGTTTATTTTATTAAATGCGACAAAACAGATAAATTAAAAATAAAAGAAAAATGAAAAGAAACAAAAAAAACGCAAACATTTTTTTATTAGATTAGTATTATACTCAATACATATACATATACACATATAAATTACTATAATGTATAAAACGATATTTTCTTATGGGAGATATTTTCTCACGGAAGAATCGATCAAAAAGAACTTGTAAATCGATTTAGGCAAAATCTTCGCTTACCACCCATAAATTACGTGAACTGTCTTTAAAAGTAAAATTCTGCATTTAACATACAGGGAAAGCCTTTCAGTCAGTTATCAATATTCAATTAGTATATATGCACGTGTCAATAAATGAAAAGTGAAATTGGATTACACCACTTCTCGTCAGAGTGAGTCCAAGGTCGCGCAAGAGGTATGCAACGTTGAGAAGGGCCTGCGACGAGTGACATTCACTTTGTTTAATATTAATCGATCCAGAATTATCGCGCTTTGCAACGATTTACATATGTCTCTCTCGTCTCTTCGTCTGTCCGCGTAATATCTTCCGCTGTAGATTTTGTGTCCAACGTACAAGTTACTATTTTTTAAATAGTTTGGAGAAATTTAGCACTTCTTCTTCTTTATGCTTTCGCCCAGGCAACAACAACATTATGGTAAATGGAATTTTGTATTTTGGAAAACTTTGTAATATGAAAAAACATTTTCGAATTTATATTTCGAATATTTATTTATTTATTTGTTGGAAAATTATTCATTGGAAAATAATAAATTAACGCAAAAATAAGTTTTACGAAATCGGACCGTGAGTCTCGTAGACAAAATATAATATTTTGTAATAGGAGTTTCTAAAGAAAAGGGAAAAATGAGCATTGCATTAGACGAAGTGGTACGGTGTACGAGAATAAATGCGTGACTTTGCCTCCCCAGCTACAAAATATTAATTAATTATTCCATTAAAATTTCTGAACACTGGATGCGTCCGCTTTCAAAAGTGACCTTTACTTGTACCCTCATTCCTTGTTTATACTCATCCTTTGTCACAGGAAATAGCTTTGTGTGTCTCCGCTAGTATTCCTAACATTCATTAGCATTAATTTAGAATAATTTTAATTTCGAATAATGGGATCGGATCAGTAATTGAGTTCATTGAATGTATTCATGATGGCCGTTGTAAGCGCTTATGACGCCTGTCTAAGGCGTTTTAAGTTGTTGTGAGTTAAGTTGTGTGAGTATAGCAGCAACAACTTAAACAACTTAAACAACTGAGATTATACGCTTGAAATATTAAATTTTATTTTATTTCAATAACAATAAGTTATTGTTTTTTTTGTCTTAATTTTTATTTCCTTAATAACCCTTGCAAGAGAAACTCTCGATTTGATTGATGCGATTATTTGCAGAGAAATATTCGATTTCTTGCTTTTTAAAAAGTTTTGTGTTCATTGATGGACTGGTCAGAGTGTTTTGTAAACTATAGAACGTCACTCAATACGTTTGTAGGATGACAAGTTCGACAAGTTCACATGATTTTCATTCAGTGTCGACTTTCAAACAAAGGAAGGTTCAGATCACAGCTATTTAAATGACACTGCATTTGTTTTTGTAAAACAATCGGAAAAATGGGAATGAATTGCGTGTATATAGCGTCATCAAATGAATTGTAATGCGCGTAGCGCACAGACTCGCTAATAATCACCAATTAATTACCAGCTTATCGAGTGATGTGTTTGCTGCATTATGAATAAATGTCAACAAACAACAAAACAAAGTCGGATGTTAATGGTTTGATTGGGACGATTTCTATGTCAGTCTTTTAGTTGACTCTAAAAATTATTCACATTACGTAAAGGTTTTCATAGATGTCATCCTTAATAAAAAAAATCCATTAATATTTTTGGGGATCCGAAAAGGAAATTGCAAGAGTTAGCTGACATCTATTCCTTATTTTGTATGAAAATTTGGCCATAGAAGGCTTGCTCTCTAACTGTATTTCCACGTCTGGCATCCAGTGATTTTTAGCTCATTAAAAATAGTAAAAGAGCGCTCTCGGCGATATACGATATAGATCAAGTGTGAATTAATTGGGAAAACTGATGAAGGGATTTTGGGGCTCTTTACAAATCGTTCTATGAAAAAGTCAGCGAAACGTTAGAGGAAGAAGCGCGAGCGAAACGGGAGAAATCTACTTTAATGCATTTTGCAAAAAAAACAAAAAAAAAAATAAGAAAATCTCTTTTCTTACTTTGAGTATAAGGCGAAGTGGTGCAGCTCATTAAATCAATCAGCTTCGGCGATAGTTATCGGCGATAGTACGCATAACGGATAAGAGATAAACTTGGACAAATAAGACGATAAAATTATATTTCATTCTCATGCTTTCGTACATAATTCATTTCTGCTTACACTGAAATAATGGTCAAAATTTATATAAAAAGAGAGAACAACGATTTAATCAAAGGAAAAGTTGAGAGGAAAACAAATTCTTTGGCCAAATGTTCTTAGTATTAAAGGTATTGTGAATACTTTAAATTTCGCTATGATCAGGTGATTGATTAAAAGACGATCAACAACCTGAAGGATTTCGTTCAGGAACGAAGTTATGCTTGATCGCGTCTGGGTCAAACTTCCCATTATTTATGCATCATGCATGATGCTCGGTAAGTAATAGAAATCTACTATATATGTAAATATATGCTCATAGTTTTTTATGCTCTACACACTTACCATTGTAAATCCATGTAATGTTAGGGTTCGGTGCGCCAACAGCGCGACATGCTATCGTAGCATCTTTACCATCTAATGCGGTAACGTTTTGTGGTGGTTGCTCCAAGACTGGTGCAGTAGCTTTTAAAAGAAAAAAAGGCCTATATAATGTATGCATATATATATATATATATATATATATATAAATATATCTATATTTATGAATACATAGAAAACAAATACATTTGCAAAATATATACTGTATACTGTTTATATAAATAAATGTAAAAATAAACGAAAAAATATTTGCAAAATGTACGAAAACAGAAATGTGTGTTTATTTATCAAAATCTTTTAAAGTCAATGCAAAGTTTAAAAAAAATTAACATAAAAAATAATTTAAAGAAAATCGTTAGAGCTTTAAAGCTTGTGTTCAACTATCCGCATCTAAAGGTGTTAAACATGTAAACATAATGTTTTGCATTTGGATTTTTGATGGAAATACATTTCTGCCCAATAAGGCAGAAATTATTATACAAAGTGAAGGCCATACAACCATACAAATGAACGAAAATATATTGAATTTTTTTCTAATAGTGATAATCATATATGATAATCATTCTAATTCATTATACTATAGAATGCTGACTTCTGAATTCTATCACCCCGAGTACGATTCAATATTCCTGAAGCTTATTTCAGCTGGCTGAACATAACCTATGAGCCGACCATGCGCTTATACTTTGCCTTTAAATTCGAAAAGACTATCAAAAATTCTATCAGTTGCACTCTTTTCACTTCAATAGTTATGAGCAAATAAAAGACAACGAAGAAAATTATATTCGTATATGTCCAGAGATCCTTTCTAGCTATCGCTTTTCATCTATAAAATATACATGTACGTTACTAACGTTACGTCTGTTGTTTTTGTTTCTCGCTTTTGGAAACGTTTTGCAGATGTTCTTAATTTGCGTGATAGTCCATTGTTTGTAAGAATGTTCACGCACACACAACTTCCCAGCGACGAACAGACAGAAGGACATGCCCGCCTAGAGGAACTTAGCGTTTGTAGATGTGTAATACTTCTAATAGCATCTCTGAAGTTTCTTTTTGCGTGTTGCAGAAGTTCGAACAAAAGAAACAAATTTTAATATTCTATAATATTGGGCGGGCATATCGTCGCATATCGTCGCTTTTTCCTTTTTGGACAGGAATTGAGCATCCAAACGAGGAATACGAGGAAAATTCTAATGTTTTATCGATTGTAATTTGTGAATAATGAAAATTTGTTTGCTTTCGAAGATAGAGGGGTTCGCAAATTGTGCCGTAATCTGTCCTTGTTCTTCGACCGTTTTGGCCCATTTTCAATACCGACCTACATGCGAAAATTCAAATTTTTCTATCAAACTTGCAGACAATATTTTCATTTTTGCGACCAGGAGAATGGCGATAACGTACACCACACATGCGGACAAACATGGCTTAATTAATTCAGAATTTCATTCAAGACCAAGTCTCTAAAGCTTCCTTGTGCGTGTTGCAAAGGATCTGACAAAATGATCGCTCTTATCCTTCGATGATGGGTATAATACGTCAAAAAGTTCAAATCGAATTTTTTGTATTTAGCATAGCGTCCTCTTAACTCGCTGAATTCCAGAAGAAGACGAAGTTGAAACGTTATAAGTGGATGAACGTGATCTAAATTTAGTAAAATGAATTTTTATGTGAAATCGTTGGTCGAGATCAATTTCCATCATGAAGATTTCATTTATCCATTTTTGTCATATAAAGGAAATGACGGGAATGAATGAATGAATGAATGACGGGAATAAATGCATGAATGAATGCATGAATGAATAGATGGATGGATGAATGAATGAATGAATTAATGAATGAATGAATGACGGGAATGAATGAATGAATGAATGAATGAATGAATGAATGAAAGGAAACGCGGCTGCAAATTTATTTGCAAAAGCATTTGGCTTTTGCCCAAAATACATAAATGTGTCCAATTTGCCTAAAGTTTAAAAATAAAAAAAATCGATAAACAGGCACCGGACCCACAAAACAAGGCTTATATTAATTCAGCAAATAATTCGAACAAATCAATTCATATATTTAAGCACGACATATACCCCAAGTGGTATTCCAAGTGGAGCAAATAAAAATTTGAAAAAAAGAGAGAAAGAGAGCGAGAGAGAGAGAGAGAGAGAGAGAGAGAGAGAGAGATAATATACAGTAGATGTTTGAACATTTCGTTGAAAATTGAGATTAGGAGATTCTTAGGGACTTTTCGTTCATCTGCTATCAATAACAGATGTGATAGCAACCCTGTTAATTACCAGCCTACTTCCCGATTATGATCATTTAAAACAAAAATTCTGAAAACAATTGCAAGCAACATGAAATAATAATATTACTATTACTTGTACTATTACAATTTGAATTTTTGAAGACAAAAAAATGAAAAAATTCAATAAGAAAATGTAACAACTTCTTCTTCTTCTTCTTCTTCTTTTACGTTGTATTCTGTAAGGTGAACAGTTACTAAATATTATTCGGTAATCAAAGCGATTATATCAACCATTTGTAATCGTTCTTAAAGCGACAACAAGTTAGATGTGGGTGGGTATTCTTCAAGATTGGCAAGGATACGGGGTCCAATGTTAAATGGAAGTATAACTTTTTAATGGAATTTACAGATTATTCAAAATACGCCTTCGCGTTCGTTTTTGTGGTAATTATGCCGATCTGGACGAATGAAAAATAAATATAAAGCGACTTGGACTTTTGAAAAGGCCACGTGTCAATAAGGCATGAACAGTTCAAGAGATGAGACACAAATTTCATTCTTGTCATGTCTTCAATTTACGTTTTTAAAAACCATTCTTACGAGTTGAGCATGTATTGTAATATATATCCAAGCTTTTGAAAGAACTGAATTAAACTAATGCATCGTTAATACTATAGACCTGCTATCAGGCATGCTAAGTTTAACTTTCTCTATGTATAACTTTTGCCCTTAACGCTTTTATCATATCGCATATATTTTAATATTTACGTCACCCATGTTGATTTTTTGCCGAAAAGTTCCGCAGCACCCATCTTATCTATCTCAGGGAGTCATCTGAACGCTTGTCGTAGAAATAGCTATACATTAAGTAGTGAAATATTCAGTGAAATAAAGTTAAATATACTGCGGCTACCTTTTATTCAACGAACGGGCTCAAATCCTATAAGTCACTGGCACGGGATGACAGCTGCTATTACGTCTCATTGATAAACCGAAATTTTCGGGACAAATAGTAAACTTTAAATATTTCCAATAAGCACTCTGAGCGGTCGACGAAAGGGTGAAGTGATTAAAAGCGAACTTTTAATGAAAAATTTTTATATATATGTCTAGTCGTCGTAAATTCTTTAGGTTTTTCGAAAGAAAATGGTGAAGAAAGCACGTTTTCATTCGCTTGCAGTCTCAGAAATTTCTGCACTTACCGTCTGGGACTAAGTTTGTTTTGAATCTACATTTCGTATAGTTCCTCGCTTTGGATGATGCTCGTTTTACACGAGCGTTTTCGAACTTATTCGGTTTTCAAAATCAAAATTTTCGAAGAGAGGATAACTTTGCTCGATTACTTTAAATCCCTTACTTACTTAACTGTTTACGATATTTCCGGTACGATTTTTAGATTTTGAACAACAGTCGGAATCCAGAATCAGATTGAGCTAATCTAGGCGAATAGGGTGGTTGTGGAACAATATGAGTTGAATTTTTAGTGAAAAGGTGCCGAAGAATTAAGGCTATGTAAAAAGGTACACCATTGTGCTATGGAAAGCAAGTATTGCCCGGCTACACATCTGGCGAATAGCTTTACGCAACAACGTATAACGTACGCTAACGTTGCCCCTGTTAACAGTTTGGTTCGGCAGAAGGGAGCGCCTAATGCATCGCACCAAGATAGTCGAAAAAAACTTAAGCTTTCCTTCTTTCTCACTGTAGTAATGTTTTTGTATATATGTGCGATATTACCTATGACTGTATGTACGAATACAGGGTGTTCCAAAATTCACGCAATATTTGAATTAAATAGGAAACAATTGTTTTTTTTAATTGCAATTTTTTTCTTCAATTATAATCCTTATAGTCGTCTAGGGCTATGTGTGGAATAGCGGGCAAATAACCACCGAATAACTTTGCGCTTTGGTTGCGCTTTTATCGAAATTCTGGTCATCTGGGGAATGTCTCGTGTAGTTTTTTTTTTTGCAAGGGGTGATTAGCATGTGGGCCTCTCTTGTTGAAACCGCACGTCGTTCACATCAATATCATCGTATTTAGGTGGAAAGAATTGGGTTATCATAGCGCGATACGGAACACCAGTAACAGTCATTGCTTGACAAGTCCCACTTTCGAAGAAGTATGGCCAAATTTTTATTACCTTTGTACTATTGTTCAGCAATACGCTGAAAACGCATTGGTCTCTCATGTAATGCTCAGCTGTCATAGGGTTGTTTTTGTAGTTAGCCAATGCTAAATAAAGTTAGTTTAGTATCGCAAATGCTAAAACATGCTGAAATCTTTATATTTCTATGCTTGAAAAAAAAAACACAACAACAACAATTAAAAGTTGACTTAATCAGGGCTTGTTTTTAGTAATTGCTTAAGATGCTTAAGTTTCGAATTCTAGTGTTCGCAGCTCATTCGTCAGCGAGCGTGTTACAAGAAAAATCTTCACTTTCTCCCATCTGTCTTACAATTTGTGTGTGATGCTATGCCTTTAAAAATCTTCCCCGTTTGCCTCGAACAATTTTTTGAGTACTTTTTCCTCATCTTCGTATGAATCAAAGCATTGCTTAACCACCGGAAATCGGAAGAAATCAAACCTGATGAATAATCCGCATAAATTCGCACTTAACAATTGGGTGGGTTTGGTGGGTGGGGCATGGATGGCATGGATGGCATTTGGCCTGCAGGTGTGTGTTAGGCACATACTTTTTTGAAAATGACGAGAGTGAGACAAATATGATTACCAAACTTAATATGGGGATGTTAAGGATATGTAGCTTTAACAAGGATGTTGCCACAAACCAAAAAAAAAAAACGAATATCCGCCTAGTTGTTGTAGGCCGAACACCACGAACACCGCTATATGCAGACAGGTTATCGAAATTCACGTAAAAATGATCCAGTGCTGTAAGACGTCGCATGAAGCGCATTTCGAAGGCGATAGTATTTTAGAAATGATGCCAAGGCCTAAACAACATTTTGAAAAAAAATTTGATTCAAATCCCAACTAGAAGTGTGTTTTATCGGCCCCAGAAAAGGGATAATCCTTAGAATAGCTTATATACGTGCATTTCTAGCTACGCCTGCATATTGCCTGCATATCATGTTTTCTTCACTTTTGAGCAATTTTTACTAAAGACGTATAAAGCGAAGCATAAGCGAACGTAAACGAATGCGAATTATTTTTATTTCTCTATTATTACTTGACTCATAAAGATTCATTTATACGCACATACATAAATGTGTGTTGGTGTCACCACACCAGCGTGATACTCAATTAAATTTTATATATAGGAAAACCGCATGTTATATATATATGTATATATATATATTCAAGTGAGCATTTTTGCTTTTAACCAAAATAAGAAAATTATTCGGAAAATAAACAAAGCAAACAACAAACAATAAAATGTTACTTAAATTTGAAATTGTCAACAAAACAAATAGAGCAAATTGTTAATATCCATAAACATAATATATATATATATATATATATACACATACACACACACACACACACATGCGTACATACGTATGTAAACATTTATAAATATGCGAATGGTGCATATAGTGCATGAATATGGAGCATTCATGGTAAATAACAAATAATGAGAATCGCATTAATAACCAATACACACACACGAACGAACGAATGAAATACACAAACAAATAAGCAAAGTTCGGCCATGTTATTTATAGTAGAAAAACATTTATATCTTTTTTTTTTTTGTCTATCTATTTTTTGTAAGTAAAATACATTTGCACACATACATATGCATGCATGCACAGGAAATTCATTGTACGTTTACATACATGCAAGCATACATACATACATACATACGATTAAAAGCTTGCGAATATATAAAATTTAAAAAGACGATCGACGTAAAATGCTAAAATACATATATACTGTCCTTCTAATTGTTATTGCTCTTCTTATATATATATATATATATATATATATATATATATATATATATACATTTATATAAACATATATATAATTTACTTGGGAGAATATTTTTGCAGAATTGTCAGTTATAAGGCAATGCGGTTGCGGATGCGGGTGCGGGTGCGGGTGCGGGTGCGGGTGCAAGTTTTAGAGAGAAAAGTATTAAGAATGAAATAAGAAAAAAATCTGTGGAAAAATTTAATAAACAAAAGCATTTCATTGTTTGCAGATGAAAAAGAAAGAACGAAAAATTGGTGATACCACAGTTAAGTAAATGTTTTTTGTTTAAAATAAACTTATGGTTTGCTTAAGTGTAACAGTTTAACAGCACTATTAACACCGTACATGTGACCGTACATGACGTTTATGATATGCTCTACATTTTAATGCTGTACGTTTTAATTGAAAGAAGTCTCCAATAACGATATGTGCACAAAAGAAAGTTTACTCAACGCAGTTAGTTCTTCCCTTTTTTTGTTTTTTACGAAACTCTAACTCTCACGCATATCTATTTTCTCGTATGTGGGATGAGCGCAAAAACTGACTTCAACGACCACTAATGTTGGTTGTGAAGAGACAAGTTACGACGCCTGAGATATTGCCAGGCAAGAAAAAAAAAATTGGAATGTTGATAGAAGAAGACTAAAGAATGAACGGGCTTTCTCATGCAAAACAATGGAGACCATAGTGGAGACCATAGGTAGGCCTAGGGCAGAAGATCAGCAAGTTCGGTAAGTCCGGTTTTCAGCTGTCCATCTATTTTCATAAAGGTTTTTATATGTATAGTTCTTTAGTGTAATCATCTCTGGGGTGTGTGTAGGATGAAGATAAAAGAACATTTAAGCATGTACATCTGTCCGTCTGCGTAATATCTGTTGTAAACATTCTCTTGGCCGCNGATGAAGATAAAAGAACATTTAAGCATGTACATCTGTCCGTCTGCGTAATATCTGTTGTAAACATTCTCTTAGCCGCAAAATTGAATTTATTGGTTTCAAATTTGACAAAAACATTGAAGGTTCTTGCACGCAGATTGATATTGACGAAAATAGCTCAAACCAGCCAAGGATCATGTCTATAATGCAACAATGGTCGCCGTGTTTTTTCGCTCGTTGCTCATAAACTACACAGATGCACGACATACTTTCACTTTTAATGTGCAAGAATAGAAAATATCAGCCAGCCATGCTCACCGCTTAATATTATAGAGTAGGAAATTTATTTTCGTTCTTTTTTAGGATAACGGTGATGGGTATGAAAGGTACGGTTATAATTGAACCTAATTAATTCACTTGCTTATGTTTATTTTCCATGTTCACTTACAATGGGCGTGTTCTGGATTGACTAGTTCACCAACATAATTTATCTCTAAAATATAATTCGTGTAAAAAGTCTCAAGTGCGAGTTTTTTATTTCAATGTTTGCAAGAATATATGGATTTCATAGGGTTTTTAACATGTCTTTACGACTGTCGTATCGGCATACTCTTATAGGGAAATATAGTTTTATATTTATACTTATTGTAAAGATATATTAAGTTTGTGCGTATGTATGCAAATTTCAACGACTTCGCCTAATACTAATCTTTAGCTATTTTCATATTTGTAGCATATCAACTATTGCTCCAAAAACTATATCTATATGGTTCAAATTTTGCGCAATTAGTTTTATTTCTTAGAACAATATTCTCTCTCAAGTAACATTTATCATGAAATGCAAAAAAACACAGACCTTAGAGCAGAGGCGATATAAGGGCTTAATGTGTGTACGATGAAAGAAATGTGCAAACTTTAATATATAACGACCAAAATCGCTAAAAACTAATACAGTAGAGTCCCCGTTAATACGCTGATGCCGCTTTGCTTCATATGAATCGGTCTTGTGCTACTCACATATATTAAGCAAAACCGTACAAAAGCCGTACAAAAAGCCATTAACTTAATCGTTATATTTCAAATAATAATATTCTTCAACACTCAGGTTTAAGAGACCAGATGAGAAACATTTTTATGGCCGTTGAACAATAATAATAAATGTTTCTTTTTTTTTTTTGCATATAAAATATTATATATATATATATATATATATAATATATACCGGGCTCTTTTAGCGTGTTATACGACCACAAGTCGTAAGTTTCTCGCACTTTTATACGAATCCGTCTTATATAGAAAGCATTTTACATTTCCTGTAATTTATTACTGGAATCACTTAAAAGAAGTTGGAAAACTTTGATCACATAATTGTTGTTGCAAGGAAAAAAAATATCCTTCACTGGATAATATTTGATTTAATTTTTAATATTTTATGAGAGAAATTTTATGCTGTGAATATTAATTCAGAGCAAAAACACAAAAAACAACAACTTACACGAATTTACCGAACAAAATTTTTGGTCCACATTGGTTAAATTTTCTGTTCTCTCTCAAGTTGGATAGACGAAGAATTACAAGCTAGATGGCGTTTTTTCATTTTTTATTGTTTTATAAAATTCCCGATTAAATCCTGCGCGCCATTGGTGGTGGTCCAAGCGTATATTGCGTTTATGCGGATGTATGCAACGTTCAGAAGGATTTGAGGATAGGTTCGTTTTGTGTCAAAGTCATTTTTTGTATCGATTTAAGTTAATTTGTTCATCCATCCGTCTCTTAAGTGCCTGTGTTGAACTTACGGGCCGCATTTGTTGAGGTATTTTGGTATGAAATTTGATACACTGATGTGTTTTTTTAACCCAACAACGAATACTATGCGAAAATGGTTCGGATCGGATCGGATCGGACAGCTTTTTCGGCCACTTCACATATAACGCCTTACTTTGAATAACTATAGGGTAGTATGGAGTATATAATGGCGGGCTGTGGCCCATTGTAGTGTTTTCGCTTCCTTTGCATTAACTTTTAATATTTTGTGTACATACAATCAATTTTTAATATAAAAAAAAAAAAAAAAAAAATAAAAATTATAACATAGTACAGGAAATGGCGTAAGGCATTTAAAAGTTGGCCTTGCCAGATCATCACATTTGTTGCAGTCGTTTTAATGTCACTTTCATATTTTTATGTAAGTGTTTGCGGATGTTATTGCAAACACAGTTTGCGAGAAGGTTACTAATGTTAGGTAATGTTAGGTAATGTTAGGGTTGGTTTTTTTTAGATGAATTTCCTTTTATAATATTCTGTTAGGGTAAAAGTTGTCTAAGTAAATTTTTTATCTATTCGAGAAGCATTACTTAAGTTCACTGAAAGTGTTGAATATTTTTCTGGGAATCGTCGTCACACAGTGACGAACATTTTAAGAGTACATTTTAAAAACACTCTAAATACGAAATTGAAGGACAATGAGAATCAATTTTTTGTCCGATACACGTATATATACATCCGATGATATATAATATCAGGTGACCCGTTTAAAAATATCTTATGTGCACAATATATTAATTAATATTTTGATTTCATCATTATGGCCCTTCCGTTTCAAGGTCATTTGTACTACTAATGTATTTCAAGTAGATAACAAAATGTATATATGTGTGTGTGTATGTACTAAACAGAATATTAAAAAAATGTCTTCAAAAGTAAGAGAGTTATATTTTTTGCTTTAAAGCGAATCTTCGATGACTTTCGTCTGTCATCTTGAGGGGTTGCCCCTCATCATTGTACATTTTTTAGAAATTTTTTTTCTTTTATTGCATTTAATAAATGCTTCAAACTGCTATATGCATAGAGAAAGGAACCTATTATTTGAAGGAAATTTTTTCATTGAAATCTCGATAACTTTTGGAAAATATATTGTTATTCTACAATATTTCTTTTCTTCTCTGTTAAAATATATTTCTAAAAAATTGCTGATTTTTTAGACTATTATCGTGGAGCGATGTTAAATAAACGCATAAAAAGTGTAAAGTTTTCCTTTTATGCAGCAGTTCATTATATCGTTCGACTTGATAAAACAGCCTTAGTATGCATCGATAGATTTAATTTTTATTTTAATTATTTCTTTTTCTATAATCTCTTAGCCGAAATTTTCAAGAATTCAAAGATTCGTTATCCTGGATTTGCTGATCAAGCGCATAAACTAGCAAATCATAAATCATCAATCATTGTAAACGAAAGAGAAGAAGTCCTTGAACGAAGTTTATTTATTTTTTCTTAATTAAAAGAACATAAGATTAGATGTAAGTCGTCGAAAAACACTTACCAAAAACACCTACCATGGTAACGTGGTAATGTTCTACTAATAAGTAACTTAATGTTAATGTTAGTCGCCTAATATGACGATTTTGGGATTTGTGCAAACATATCGTCGACACTTTTCACATTTTTATGTTTTCTCTGTGATATCTACGTGCGCGTTCCTAATCCCGGTGAAAAGCTATTTCTTGCCCTAAGGCAGCTTTCCCAGTCTTCTTTAATGTCGAAAATTAAAACAGAAAATCAATTTCCGAATTGAAACGAAATGTAGCGTGTACTCAGTCCCCCCCTATCGCCCGCATAAATAACATGACATCCCTTGTGACATCCCTTATATGCTAATATTTTAATTTCATCTAAATATTGCATGCAAAATATTGCCCGCTCTCCCAAATTTTCAAGCAAAATAGTGCACATTGCGTTTTAATGTCTTTCGAATGTCAACTCTTTTGCGACTCCACTCACTATTCGATTTGGGAGAATAATTGTTTGGAAATATGGTGACCGCGTGTGGCTTCATTTAAAATTCGCAAATAAAACGACGAATCGTTGTTTTTGTCAGAGAGCGGTTGTTTTAAGACTTCACAGGCATAAAAAATGAATATTTAATCTAAACATGATATGCGGGTTTTTCCATTGCTCTGAAGTTATTGAAAAAAGTAGGATCGGTAAGACCGCTCAAATTCATAAACAAATGATCGAAATGGTAGGACATTTTTCCAAGCGTCTTCTGAGACATTCTGATGAGACATTTTGACAATAATATGGAATTTTGATAATAATAATATTGGAAAGAACATCTTTGTGTTAGCCCCAGGAATTATTGACCGATGTGTTACATATGCATACCTTTTGGGTTATTTTTAGATCCATCACCAAAGGGTGAGAGGGGTATATTCATTTTGTCAAGACACCACGAGGTATATACATTCTTGATTAACATCAAATTCTAAATCGATTTAAGCATGTCTGTCTGTCCATCTGTCCGTGTATGTGCGTGCACTGTCTGCCGCAAAAATAAGGCTATGACTTCAAATTTGGCAGAAATATAAGAAGTTCTTGCACACAGGTTGATATTGAAAATGGGCTAAATCGGTCGAAGGACACGCCCACAGCACTACGTAAACTGAGAATACCTCTGTTTTCCAAAGAGATTGAAAAATTGATTTTTGCTCATCACACATCAATTATAGCAAATAAATGTACAAAAATTTGAACGCATATTCTGCGGACGATGCTGTAGCTGTAGCATTTGCGTACATAAAAATGGAATAAATTGACCCCGCCTACCCAATGTTATAGTGTATCAAACTATAATTGTTTTTTCAATGCCTTTATAATGCGCAGCCACAAGCTTCAAAACCATAACGCCATAAAGAATACAAATTGTTAGCCAGTTTTAAAATTTGGACTGCACCTAAACATGTCCTTTTATGCATTCGTCTGTCCATCTGTGTGTTGGCGTAACTTTATAGTATTTGTGGTAAACATTCTCCTGCTAGGCGAAAATGTAAATATTGTCTACAAATTTGCAAAAGAATTTGGAATTGAACTAAACTTCGCAAAGCACACGCCTACAACGCCCAGATAACGAAAAAAAACTTTTAACTGATAACTGACAAAACTTTTATTGTGAGCATGAAAATTTAGTTCTTTTACTTTTTTTTTTATCTTTTCTAGGATAACGTTGACGGGCATAAAAGGTTCGGTTGAGAGCGAATTTAATTTTTTTAGTTGTTTATAATTAATATTGAAACAGCTAAGAAGCAATTTATCATTTCATTTCCCATTCTATTCTATAAAAGATATATACCTATATATATAGATATATATATATAGATATTCGATAGTAAACGTATTGCAAACATTTTGTTATAAATTTATGAAATTACGAGGAAAAAAAATTGAATAAATTTTGTGTGCGCATTTTTGATTATTTATAAAATAAAACTATTACTGGCGTATGGCGTATGTGTGTTAGTTTCAATTACAATATCAGTGATCCATATATCCATGCATATCATATTTAATAATCAATATAAAATAAATTATGCAAATCATTCAGATTCAACGGGGATGGGTTCAAATTTTCGTGTTACGAGATTGTATTAAACAAGTAAAGAAAATTATGATAGGTTGTGATCGAATTTTTTTGTACCCTATTATTTTATATCGTAAAAATAAGAAAAACGGTAAAAGAACTAAATTTTCATGCTCTATAAAATGGAGTGCGTGCGTGCGGCTGAATTTTTTCTATTTTCAAAATAAAAGTTTTTGCCGTATAGGCGGGTGGGCGTTATAGGCATCGCCTTGGATAAAGTTGAAGTCATTTCCAAATTCTTTTGCAAATTTGTAGACAATATTTACATTTTCGCTAACGGGAGAATGTTTACCACAAACACTAGACACCTACGCAAACAGCAAATGAGCAGACGGTCATGTTTAGATGCATTCCACATTTGCAAGCGGCCAAGAATTGCCGCCTTATGAAGGTATTGGAAAACAATTAAAGTTTGAGTAAAAGTATCATATTGGGCAGGCGTAGTCGATTTTAACCATTTGTGTGCACATGTGTGTGCTACAGCGTTGCCCACAGATTATACGTTCGAATTTTTATACGTTTATCTGCTATAGTTGAAGAGCAATGAGCAAAAAGCCAATTTTTAATTCCTGTTGAGAAATAGAAATGTTTTCAGTTTTTTGTGGAGCCGTCGGCGTCTCCTTCACCCGATTTGGCCGATTTTCAATGCCAACCTGCGTGTAAGAATTTTCAATGTTTTTGCCAAATCTATAGACCTTTGGATAGCATAGTTTTTCGGGGCAAGGAGAATGTTTACAATAGACGCTACACAGACGAACAGACAGACAGACAGGCAGACAGACGGACATGCTTAAATCGATTTAGAATTTGATTCTGGCGAAGAATATGTGTATGCTTTGTGGGACCTCCGGTGCTTCCTTCTGGGCGTTTGACGAACGTTTCGACGAAATGAATATACGCCCCATCTTTTGGGGATGATTCCCCATGATAAAAATTCATGTGCGCTTGCATATACCGACTTACCGAGGTCTACACACATCAAAAAAAGGATAAGACAAACAATTTCCATTGTAATGTTTGCAGCGCATTTACCTATATTGAGTATATATGCATGGGCTTGAATATGGGCTATGATAATGTGTTATAAAAATCCTTCTTTTTTTTTTCTATTATAGTTGATGTTACATTACTTTCCATCGACATTAGGGAATATGATAGCGAGTACAAGCCTAAGCCTGCTACTGACGAAATTGTCGTCATTTTTCATTTTTGTTAGTTGGAATTATTTTTTGTTTTTGCTTTTTTTCCTTTTTTTGGAAAAATTAGAAAATCATGCATTCGTAGTATCAAATGAATGATTGCATAACTTTTTGTTTCTTTCGCCTCAACATTTCAAACACAACTCCCATATATACTTCAAAAATATATAATAAATGTTCGCTAAGTCAAATAAATGCCACTTTCATCCATCAATTTTTGCTGTCTTTCTAGCAAAACCATTAAGATCATCGCTATAAAATTCTGAGATATCTGAGGGAAGCCCGGATGCAAAGTGATTTTCAGTGGCCTTTCTTTCCGTGTGTACGCGTGTAGCGATACAATTGGTAGTCGGAACAGGTTATACGATGGATGCAAATCAAGATCGGACAATTTTTGTCGAGTGTCATGTGTGGGTAGAGTAGATGTGCGGGTATCATGAATTTTTTGTGTGCGATATTTATTATCAGGGTAACATTATTTGATTTGAGGCGAAGCGAAAATCTATCGGCTTCATTTAAATTCTATGCACCGTAGTATCGTATACCGGGACCAGAGTCATGAAAGTCGTTTTGATTCGACGCTTGCTTTGTAAGTAACCTAATTAATAATTTATATCTGGTAAGATTAACGTATGAATTGAAAGGTGATGTTAATGATCTTATGAACTGACTTGGGATGAGGTGAAATGAGAAAAAGCAAAAATCGATTATCGAATTTTTGGTCCTTATAACCGCATATTTTCTATGGTGTTTGAGATTTTATTTAATTGAGTTATGAATTCAAACTAATTTGTGATTTGTGTTTAAGTTGGCAAAAAAAAAAAATTGAATATATTTGGACAGAGAGAGAGACAGGCGTACAGGCAAATCGCGTTATGTAGTTCAGGCTCAGGATCTAGAGCATACTTATACATGTATATTCTATCAGGAAGTGGAAGGAAGTGCACGACAAAAAAAAAAAAAGAACTGGACTTGACTTGACTTGAATTAGGCCCCGTTTAAGAAGAAAATGCTTTGTATATGTATTGTTTACTATCATGGACATGGAAATGCAAGTGTATATGTATATGTATTGTTTACTATCATGGAAATGCAAGTGTATATGTATATGTATTGTTTACTATCATTGATAATAAGCTTATCTATGGCTACAAGTCTCAGCTTAATATCTGTTCTAATGAGTTGTAATGAGTATTTTATGTAAATTAGTTTTAAATTGTGTTAATTATTTTCGAGTTGCTGTCTCTATATTTATTGTAAAAAAGTTTTAAGTAATAGCAAAATTAATTTCAAAACTTGCACTTGGTTAATTTAATCCGATTAAACTGACTACTCTATGATGTTTTTTACTTTTCTAAACACAAGCACGAGCTTGCATGACTTAAATCGTGTAATGAATGATAATTAATAATCATAATAATAACAACAACAATGACAACAATGACAGCAACTGAAATGTCTAATTTTGTCCGGCTTATAACAATTACCCTTGACATGGCAAAGTCGAACATTTTCTTTTTTTGAATAAATAAATGAATCGTGAAAATTCTTTCGCGAAGAGTTTATCGAATTATCAGATGATTTATTAAAGTAGCATGAAAATGTACTCAACCGGCTTCCTAAGTCGGCCTCATTATGCAAATGTATGCATTTGCTACGCGTTGCTCTTTAGCTTGCGTGTATTTCATATTAAATTGACATGTACGGGTGGATTTTAAGAAATACTTTCGAAGACATCGCGTTTTTATATAGCGCACTATTTATTGTTACGATATAATCAGTGTATGGTTCCGCTGGTATTGTATTTGATTTATTAAATTTTTTGCAGTGAACTCTTAGCCCTGACCATTGGAAATGAATGATGAAATAAAAGGGGAGAGGGGAGAGCTTTTAAAACGATTGCGATAGGTACACGGGCTCCCGCGTTAAATTGGTGTATCGTTCGTTTCATTCCATCTGTTCGTCTGATTTCTGCCATTTCTGCCTTTTTCCACATATTGAGAAACGTCCCATAACTTTTGACGCAAACTAATCCGATTCAAGTTTACGGATCTAATTTGAACAATAAATGCTATCTGTCGACAAACATGTCCAAGGCAGGTAGGAGAGAAAGAGGAGGGGAGCATGCGAAAAAAAAAAATACTTTACATAGGAATTTATTAGAAAAACTGCGCGTCATGGTTTCGTCGTCCATTATGCTTAAATGGTTAAGAATGCCGTTCATTTCTTGAATTCCTTTTTTTTTGTTTTTCTTTTTTTTTTTTGCTTGTGATCGCTTATGAGAAGTTCTATTCTACCACGACTTCCGCGACTTATAAATATGTAGAATACTCCGACCTATGCATGACCTATGAATCATTTGCAGTCTTCTGCTGTTTTGTCAGCGTCTGTCTGGCCTTAAGAAAAGGAAAGCGTAAACCTTCAATTGCGGGATCCATCTTATCGGTTTTTTATTATCCAATCGTCCGTCTGTCCGTCTTCAAATGCAGACCATTTCCTTATCACATATTATTTTCAAGGATTTTCATTGCAGCGCCGTCTAAGCATTTTAAGAAACTATGCATCAGCGAGATCGTCTACCTTTCATCCGTACGCTTTAAAAAACGGACAGTTCGATATTTTTTTTTTGATTGCCTTATATATGGCAACACTAAGTTTATGTTGGTTGCGAAATTTATGCGGCAAACAATTACAACTTACTCGAGATGGTGGGCATTCAAGGTTCGGCCTTGTCGGAGTAATCCGAAATTTCTTGCTCGCTCATACATTGTACAAGCGTACAACATCACGCAACGTCCTGCATTTATATGCTTGGGGTAGCCAATGCTGTAATTATTTTATTTTTGTCGCTGTTTGAGTGTTATTACAACATTTACAATAAAAAAACAACAACAACAACAACAACAACAACAAAAAAAAATTTCAAACTATTAATCAGAAATGTACGGTGATGCGTGTATGCTTGACACGCACACACGAATACTTACGAATATTTAAAATTATTCTTTGTTTTTATAAATTCATGTGGCAATAACAACAATTACAACTACCGTCACTTTAAATGAAGCGAATAAATAGATGGGAGAATAACGCTAATGAAAAAAAAAAGAAAAAAAAAAAAAAAAAAAAAAAAACCACTGCATCAACACAATACCGAGCGAACCTTATGTATGTGCTGTGCACCTCAATCAGGCAATAAGTAACTTCCGTGATAGACCATCAACTCCTTGCGCCTTTTGCGAACGCAATACAATCTTCAATTCATACATGCATGTGATGCATGCATTATAGCACACACTGCTGCTCGAAACGTTGATTGCCCAACTTGACGTTATATTTTTGATTACCCTTTGACTGCTTTTCACGACTTCCTCTCGCTCGGCTGCAATTTAATTATGCCTTTGATCGGTCAAACCGGTGCAAAATGCGAATGTTGTTGTTTTGCGATACCGTTGTGGTATCGCACTGGCAGTAGCAGGGTAGAGGTGCTGAAACGTTATGTTTTACTTTACTTCGAATGACCTAAATTACAATGAAAGACTGACCGAGCTAATTGCGTTGCGTTGCGTTGCGTTGCGTTGCGTTGCAGGAAAACTCTTTGTAATTTCTTCTTTTTTTTTTTTTTTTTAATTTTCATTGCTTTGAAAACTTTTTTCTGTCCTCCTGTTTTTTTACTCTACGTACAATGTTTATGGCCACAATTTATGCATATTTCACTTATTTATTGAATGTTCTGATATGTGCTGAATAAAACAATAACAACAACAACAACAACAACAACAACCGAAAACTTTCAATTTTAAAAGGAGAATATGTTGTGTGCGCACATATATGTACATTGAGGATGTGGTTAAGTTTTCTGATCTGATACCGCACACAACTTTTCTTTCATGCATTCATTCATACACAATTCTCTTCTTGTGGCTGTGAGCATTTTTGCTCGTACGTTTTCGTTATCAATACTTCCTTAGTGAGAAATTTGTATTGGGAACGTGTAGGTGCAAGTGTTCGAGTATTATTCAATTAAATAACAATCATTTTAAAATGTTTTGTTAGTTTTTCCAATGTTTTGTGATATTTTGTGCACACGTACGCGTACACGTACACGTTCCGTAATAATGCAAACATTCTCACATAAACGCATTTGCATGTCCACACAAATAAGGGCCATTTCCCAGGACTAACGTTTAGATATAAAATCAACTAAGTATGGATTTTATCGCTACACTAGCCAAACTACAATTGAGTTGAGGGGTATGTTCATTTTGTCAATACGTTTGCAACGCCCAGAAGGAAGCGTCAGAGACCACGCATGCATTGATCGGCATCAAATTCTAAATTGGTTTAAGTATGTCTGTCTGTCCCTCGGTATAATGTCTTCTGTAAGCATTTTCCCGGCCGCAAAAATGAAGCAATCGACTCCAAATTTGGCAGAAATATAGGAAGTTCTTGTACGCTATTGGTTGGTTGGTATTGACAATGGGCCTAATCGGTCAAAGAACAAGCTCACAGCATTACGTAAACTGGGAACATCGCTGATTTTCAAAAGGAATGAAAAATTGGTTTTTGCTCATTACTCACTATACTAACTATAGTAAATATATGTACAAAAATTTGAACGCATATTCTATGGGCGACGTTGTAGCATTTGCGTATAAAAATGGAAGAATTGATCTCGCATATCCAGTATTATAGTGTATTGAAATTAATTTTTTTTACAATACCTTTATAAAGGGCAGAGATAAGATGCAAAAACCCGCACAAAGTATGTAAATTCTTGGCCAATGTCCTAAACATGTCCGCCTGTTGGCATGTCCATCTGTCTGTTGACGCAACTTTATAGTGCGCCATGTGGTAAACATTCTGCCGTTCGCAAAAATTAAGATATCGTTTACAAATTTGCAAAAGAGTTAAAAAGTGACCTAAAGTCAAAAAACCCGCCTACACCGCCCACTCGCCTATTTCGCAAAAACAACGAACACTTTTGCTTTCCCTCTCTCTCTTGCTCATTGCTCATAAACCACATAAAGACACGCGATGTAAGTTTCCACAAACTTATTCTTTATGCTCATTATTCTTCTAAAATGATTCCTTATCTTTATCTTTATTATTATTATTATTATTATTATTATTATTATTATTATTATTATTATTATTATATACAAATGTTGTCATCATTCTCATTATTATATGCAAACATAAGATAACAGTGATGGGTATAAAAAATTCGGTCATAACCGACTATAATATTCCCACTTGTTTCCCTTACTTTAGATGCATTACACACACATACAAGTCATGTATAAAAACAGATTAAATTGGAGCGACAAGCGGTATTTAATTTTTTTTTTTTTTTCTAAATTGCTGGGAATTCGGCTATCAACCTTTTTATGCCCTACCATCATTTCCTAGTACGGAGTACGGACCCTATTAAGATGTATGTGCAACATAAAGACATGGTGGTTGTGTGCTCGAAAAACAAGGCTTGAATGGCGATGTTTCGCATCGAATTTTGTGCGGTGATGAAGGGAGGCCCATTTCTCTTCTTAATGGACACATCAGCACGTAAAATTGTCGCATCTGGGACAACGGCTATTGTCGCAAAGCCGTTGCATTCCCAAAAAGTGACTCAATAGTGTGGCATTTGGTCTACAGGTGTGACAGGCCCAAACACAATATGATGGGCGTGTGACACAAACCGTCCATTCGGATCGCTGCAGCCATCATTTTGGAATGAAATTGAATGAATATGGATATGGATATTGAAGGTTCAATAGAATGGCGCTACAAGCTTGTAGTTTCACGTGATTGCGCCTCCAAGATTATGCGATTTTTCACCGCTCCATTTTTTTTATGGCCAAAGTCTTGACGCTTTCACAATGAACGTGAAGACAAGTCATCGAAAATTACGTTGAAAGGATTCAGTCGTGTCAATGTCTCGCAAATGATCTTTTATTCTACAAATAGTGATAAAGTCCAACAATATATTGAAAATCTCAACCAGAAGTGTCTCTTATTTACATTTACATTCGGAACCAGAAAATGGTTAACTCATCAGCATCATGCCAATCGATTTAGAATCATTTTCCTAGTTGATTGAAGCTCGCCTGTCTGTCTGTCTGTCTGTCTGTCTGTCTGTCTGTCTGTCTGTCTGTCTGTCTGTCTGTCTGTCTGTCTGTCTGTCTGTTAATTTATGATGAAAATTGCTCTGTAATAATAATTTGACACAAAAATTAATTCTACCAATTAGTCCATATAAGCGATCTCGTAACAAGTAAATCTTTACAAGAGAACAAACTGTTTTTGTTAATACCTTATGATGCAAATGGGGGCTAAAGAAAAGGAAAAGAGCAAACTTGACCTTAAATTTCTCCATTTCACTCTGCTCGCGGTATTTGTTTCATTAGCTTTGTCTACGATTATTGAAAATTACTAGTTCCAGTTCATGACCACTAAATATTCTTAGACGGATTTTGCAATGTGTGGCCGAGCGTTGTCGAATGAAAAATTGACTTTTTTTATATCTCTTGACATATTGTGTGCGATTTTTCCACAAGCATTTGATGATCAAGTCAATCGCATCAGGTGTTTATGTACGCTCATCGTAAACTATAATCAATTCATCCGTCAAAAGTATAAATTATGTGCTTTCGATATTCGGATATTTCTCGTTGTCAATTATTCACTTGATCTGCATCGTGGTGTGGTGCGCTTCGGTCTTATTAAAACGTGCCCATTTTTTCGCCTTACGATTACTTACTATTACGATTCTGCAGAACTTTCCATCGAACCAAACACGTAAAAAAGTAAACTTTTGTCAAATATCTCGACGATTTCTCGCTCGATTTAAAGCTCAACACAACGATGTGGTGTACACCGCGCTCAACTTATATATAAAGATAGTTCTTAGGCAGAGAGACGTCAGCACATTCATAGAGGATTTATGCAAAACGATATATAGCACTAATTATGCCCTCGCCTGATAGCTCGTATAAAAGCATGCATTAATGGTACGGCTTAGCATATACCAAAACATCTGGCACCGCTAAGTATGTTTGTGAACGACTAGGGCGACCGTGCACGCAATGTTTCATTTATGAAATGCGAATTTTCCGCTTAGACAGTATGTTACGTTTACGGTATTGCCAGGTGAATTTTTGCCTCGTTGCCGAAACGTATTGATCCTTGAAGGTGGCAAAAACAAAACAGTGATCTATCATAGATATGTTAGACAATTCTGTACAAGGCGTACGCAGGTCTTTCATCTCTTTTTTTTTGTTTTATTTTCATATATTTTATTGAACACTACGCTGATATGAAACTTTAGTATTAATATATGTATATACCAACGTATGTAAGTATGTAAATTGGTAAAAAAAGTTTCAATTTTCATATTTTGAAAACAGTCTAAAGATACTTTCAGGAGTTTTGATTTATTACAACCACTCCATGCAGGATATTAAAATCGGAAAACGTTACTGCAGTAAGCAGTGTGGCAAGGAGAAAACAAATACTTGATACTTGACGATACCCATATCGCCGATGTGAAAGTTACCTATCCTATCCTATCCTATCCTACCTATAAAATCATCTTGATTTTAAATTTCACTTAATTTTTTTGGCTTTTTTCAGTGTTTTTTTTTTTTTTTTTTGGTAGCAAAATGTCGCTACCATTTCAGAAAAATGTTAAATTTTGGACCCCTGGTACCGTGCTACCCTTTACTGCGTACTGTTATTGTTGCTTACAATATTCAATTTTCATTTTAATTAAGACGTCAAATGGGTTATGTCTAGTTTCCATTATATTATTTGCTAAAAAAAAAAAAAAAAAAAAAAAAAAAAAAAAAAAAAAAAACCGGTAAAATAAGGTGTCGAAAGTTTCGGCCAAAACAGAGTGTAAAATCTTTCCCGTCTTCTTCTTTTTCGAGCAGTTCGAGTTATATAACACTTTTGTATATATTAAAAATAAATTTTCATTTTAAAAATAAATTTTGATTTTAAAAATTCATATATAAATGCACACCATTTCGATGGCAATGTTTGCGTTTTGCTTGAAACTTTTACTGCAAATCTCTTGAAATGATTTCATCTATTATATGCAACACACTTCAGTAATGGAAAAAAGGCCTTTAAGGGAAAATTTTGAATTAAACAAAAAAAAAAAGATGAAACTTTTAGCTTTAAAGAATCAAAAAACAGAGAAAGAGAAAGAGAAAAATGGCAAAAATTTGATGAGAGAAAGAGAAAGAGAAAAATGGCAAAAATTTGATGAAAAAGAAAGCAGACCTCGTAAGCAGCAGCAGCAGCAGCAGGAGCAACAGCATCGAAAAACCGAATGACAGTAACAATAAAATCACGGTGTGGCCACCAACTGCGTAGTTAAAGTGCAAGTGAAAACGTTAAGTACAAAGTTCCCCATGTGTTAGTGTATGTGTTAGTGCGTTTGCATTTCAATTCTTCACAACTCTTTACACAGTGAGAGTATTAGCTGCTGCAGTCGCGGTGTTGTCGGCCCGCTTGCCTGCCTGCCTGCCTGCCTGCCTGCCTGCCAAGAGTTTAAAGCAAGAAGTGTCTGTTTATTCAGAGGCCAACAAAGAAAATAAACTTTATTTTCCGCGTTGAGAAATTAAGTAATTTGAAATTCATGCTCTTGACAAGCATGCCGCCGGAAAGGGTAAAAAAAGGTTGTTTTTTTCACTATGTACGATATCAGTATATTTGTACTACGCTGTAACGGCGCAACATGACTCTGAAGGTATCACAGGTTCACAGTTGTGTTATTGATGGTGGTGGTAGTAGTGGCGGTGGCAGTAATACGGATGATCGCCACGACTACATTGAAAAGTGGGACCCAGAGTTCAAACAACACCCCCCCTCGAAATATTTACAATTTGCAGTTCATAGTTAACATAAGGTAATCGAAATTCGTTCGGTATATGTGGACAGCTTATGATCGTTCATTTGCTTCTTTTTTCTTCTTTCTCTTCTTTTTTGTGTCTGGACTTTTAGTAAATACCACATGAAGCTTTAATTTTAAAGAGTAGTGGCCGGTGGCTGGTAGCTGGTGGCTGATGGCTGGTTGGCTGGTTGCCTGGTTGCCTGTAAATGCTTGCATATACACATTTTTTCATAGCACACATTTAAGAGCCGTATTTATCCATCAACATCATCCCTCATTACTATTTTCAATGAATTTTTTTCGTTTTGTTTTCTTCTTATATCATATCAGGGCAAGAAGTGAGTAGAGAAGCGAGTATACTCGCGTAAGTTATGCAAAAGCGAAAGTTTCATCGCTCAACAATCAATGTTGGGGTAGATGAAGGCAAGCAATAAGTTTTTTTATTTCTGAACCAAATTTTTGGCTATTCATCGTTGTAGACAAACGTATAAATGTAGACATAAGCCCAGCTCAACCCATATTACTTAAAAGCATATCGTGAGTGCTCCCGCCGGACGCGGGAGAAAAGAAAACAAAATTTGAGTGCAGATGACAGGACGTTTTAAACGGTGCAACAAAATGTGTGTTCCCCTGTTCAATTAACTGTTCTATTAAATTGATAGCATTCGGCTGTTATTCTTTAGCGATTTGTGTGCGTGCACACTCTCTGTCTCTATTGACAAAAGAAATCCGTCTACAATTTCGCTTACACCATAACAATTACGCAAACTTAACTTTACTCAAGGATGCAAGCTCTGTGACTTTTGCAAGTACTGATAGATGGTTTTTGCAGTTGCTTGAGCGAAGAAGAATAAGAATAAATAGAAGAAGAAGTAAAAGAATAAGAAGAAGAAAAGGATTGTTTTCTTTCCAATCTTAATCAAGCTCTTGAAATAGTAATTATAGTAATCGTTATATTCTGCTATTATTATTATTGTTATTGTTGCTTCACTTTCTACTCTGCCTCTCTCTCTCTCTACCTCTCTTTCTCTCTCTCTCTCTCTCTCTCTCGCTCTCTCTCTATTATTATTATTGTTATTGTTGCTTCACTTTCTACTCTGCCTCTCTCTCTCGCTCTCTCTCTCTCTCTCTCTCTCTCTCTCTCTCTCTCTCTCTCTCTCTCCCCCCCGCGCCCCCCTATCACTTAGTCTTTATCTTTTTACTTCCGCATCTTTGCGTTTATTCATCGTTTTCTTCATTTCTACACGGTGCTGCACGGTTTGCTCTTATTGCCACTAAATGAACTCGTTTACGTAGTCAACTCACTTGAGATAAGTTGGCGGAAAATTTGATATAATTTACAAATGTTCGATGTTAAAAAGAGCAAAGAAGAAAGCGTGCTTTAGCTTTAGGCCGAATCCTGTGATACTTACGAATTTATTAGAGTACAAAGCATGAATATTTTTGGTTGTTTTTTTTCGGATAAATAATGGGCGTGGGGGAGGGTTTTAAGGAATTATTGAAAAAACAATATAATTAATAATTAATTTTACAAAAATCTTTAAACTCTTCGGAATTTTAAGATTCCTTAGGGAATACGAGAACGTTAACACAAAGTCTAGCCAGCCTTGGGGAGCGGATATAAAGAAATTGATTGAAAATATTGCCTGAATGTTACAAATCGAACAACTGTTATTATTATACCGTTATATGCTAAGGTGAGGTATCGCGGAAGCAGAATCTTTTCACGTTCTAAAGATAAAGTTAGGAGGCACTCGTAGCACTTAAACAACGCCTAGCATTTAAGGCAGAAAGAGAATTGTGTCCTGTGCAAGTAAGCAGAATAGTGCAAATGTCGTTTGTTTTTTCATTGTATTTGTGTGCTTTTGCCTATTTCACCCCTTTGCCGCGTCGTACAATTGAATTTGTATGACTGACTGATTGATTAAGTGGATGATTGCCTCCTGATTGCAGTTTTGCAAGAGTGAAAATTATTTCAATTAAAAAGTCTGCCTATTATTAGTCAGTCCATGGTATTTATTATTGACGTTATTATTAAGACTGACATCGACAAAGAAAGAAATAAAACCGCTTAAGTATTTTTAAGGCCACTTACTGAGCGTCTGCCTGCCTGCCTGCCTGCTTGCTTGCTTGCCTTTTTTCTTTTAAAACGATGGCTGGCTATTGATAAAAACTTCCGTTATACTCTTTTTTCGCCTTTCTTCGGTTTTTGTTTGTTTGGCAGCCGCAGTATAAACGAAATAAAAAGTGAAGAAGAAGAAGAAGAATAATTGCTAAGCACTTTTGATTTAATTGAAGCAAATCAGTTGTAACGAAGGGAAGGGAAGATAATGAAAATTCTTCGGATGAAGAAAATTTCTTAAATTTGAGAATTTGGGAAGTAAGGGCCAAGGGCAGGAGTATCGTAGAGCAGTGTACGCCGAGTACATTTCTGTTGTTCCAAACAGCTATTTATTAATTACGTACCAAATTATGACAATTAGGATCAACTAACTGCCTCGATTAAGTTAATTACAACTTTTAATCTTTTAATCGCTTCATTATTTTCATTTTTCTCTATATATTTCCATATATTTTCAACAATTTGCAGAATAGCGGCAATGTTTTCAGATGATGCTCCTCGCGTATGTTATCATATGATCCAAATGGGCGTGCGCCTAGCCTATTTACTAGAAATCTAGAATTCTTCAAATTTTTTTTTGCCTAAAGGATGAATAAACATGTAAAGTAATGCGACGGCCACATTATTTCTACAAAATATTTTTGTCGTAAAATGTTTACCGTACAAGTAAGAAGAAGAAAAAAATTCATTTAAAAAATTTTGCAATAAAAATCGAACATTTTCTTAAATACTTTTGTTAAGTGTAAAAGTGAATGTCAACCTTGAAAATCGATATTTGTCATAAAATCGACGGCGGCACACAATCGTAAACCTATTCGGAGAGCAATCAATTTGTTGTTGTTGATTGAAATCTCTCTGGATACTTTGGATTGGATAACGACAGTAACAGTAGACCTATCGACGCGTTTCATATATGATGTTAATGTTTACAAGGTATGTAAAGTTTCAAAATTTTTTCGTGGCTTTCATTTATATAAAAGCAAGTTTCAACTGTACCGTTAATTTGTCCATTTCTACCAGGTCTACTGTTCAAGATGCCGACAGCATACATTTATCTAATTGTACAAAAACTGATCAATTTGATCAATGATTTGAATTTGACCAACGTACCCTTATGGCAGGAATAAAGATAAGGAGCTAAGGAGGAGGATTTGGAGGAGGGCACCTCCTTGAGAACCGAACCTTGTTCTATATGTAATGCAAACACGCCCACACGCCCACAGCATATAAGAGATTGAAATAATCTCGAAAAAATTATTGTTACATTTTTCACTATAACTTTCGATCCGGTTAGTGTATCTTTGAGAAAGTTTTTTTACCCAGACATTCGTCGTGAGAATTATCTTCATCTGTTCTGTTTTTGTTCTTCCAATTATTTCCATTTTATTTCAATTGGGACAAGAATATGCTAATGAACGATTGAAACGGTTTTCGAAGAAAACAAACTCGAAATATATCTCTGAGAAGACGTGATGCAAAGTGGATGCACCACCAAGATCATCAAATTTGTTTGTGCATTGTGTAGCGTCTTATACTTGCAATAAGTGCAACAAATATGCCAGTCAGTGTAGCAATATGGGCGACCACAAGCAAGCCTGACGAACAGGTCAGGTAAGCTTCAATTTTTTTCTATTTTATTGTACTTAGTTACACATGAAAGCCAACAACAAGCAAATTAGTAGTCGAACTCAATTGACTCTTCGAAGAAAATCTTATACTAACTAACTAACTAACTAACTAACTAACTAACTAATATTACCAACTAATGCAAAATGTGTAAAGAAAAATAATAAGGAAAAAAAAAATTATTAAATAATAAAAATTCATGTATAAATAATAAATAAAAAAAAAATGAAAAATGAAAAATGAAAAAGCATGCAAACAACTCGCGCAGAGGCGCACCCACAACCACATTCAGTACAGAACCAAATTGCAAGTGAACCCCTCATCCCACTCATCGCAAACATATAAAAACTTGGCAACGAATACAGTAAACAACACGAATTAATTTTCGAAACATAATGAGATATTAGGGCTAAAAGTTAGGTTAAATACGACGTACGTAGGCAAGCCACGGGCATTGAACAAAATTGTTTTGATATTCTTTGTAGAATTCGATTATTGAGATCATTTAGGTTTCTGCAAATAACTCTAAACGGGTTAAACAGCTCACGATTGTGTTAAACATTGAACCCAAGCTTAAGGACAACACAAAGTGCCTAGAGAAGCGGTTAGGCTTATCTCAGCAAGTACTGCTGATTAACTTCATTAAAAAGTAGACACCAAGAATGAATCTACGTTTCTCAAGTGACGGTAAGAATAACAGCAGCAATCGATTTTAATAGGATGGTAAAGGCAGTAGCGGGGCTTTCAATTCAAGCGGGGATTCAATTGAGTCGACATAACACCACACAACCGAGGCATACTCAAGTATTGGTCTAACTGAGCAAATTCATAGCTTTTTTGTAATCTAAGGATCCTTCAGCTCTTTGGACCGCCTCTTAATGGAACTATGTGCGGACCTAGCTTCACTCAAAGAGAGCTCAATCTGCAAACTAAAACATAATCCTGCGTCGAATAAAACCCCTAACTCGATGAACGAATCAATGTTTTCTCGCGCACGAGTTAGAGAGTCAGAGAAATCTCAGCACTGAATGGCTTCCTTCTTAAGAAAGAGAGCTTCTTGCTGTTTATTTTTTTGAGATTTAGTTTCATAAAATTTAACGAGCGCCATCTAAACAAATTATTTAAGTCAGTTTGAAGCTGATACGATTGCGATTCCAAGGCGAAGGAAGAACATCGTCAAGTTGAACATCGTCAGCGTACATTAAGATTCCGGCTGGATTTAATTATCGAGGGAAGATAATTAAATTAGAAATTAAATAAAAGGGTTCCCAAATTGCTGCCTTGAGGGACTCTAAACGTCACGCAAAAATTCATCCGAGGTAATGAATTTAAACGGAACCCTGAACGATCTGTTACGTAAATAAGAGCTTATCCCCTTTCACTAAGAAGAAGAGGGAGGCCAGAGGCCTGGGATTTGCGGATCAATACGTTATGGTTAACTAAGTGAAACGGTTTGCGAAAATGGCAAACAAAAAACATGGCCAGTAAATTCTACGAGATTCGTAACAGTTGATCTGAGAAATATAAGATTTGGTCGCAAATGCAAAATGCTGAGTAACAGCACAACAATTTGCTCAAAAAAATTTCGGTAAGGCACTCAACTTGGCGATGCCTTTATAATTCTCAACCTGATATTTATTTCCACATTTGCGTAGTGGAATAAGGAGACTTCCAGCCCTTCCAGCACAACAGGAAAAAAATCTGATTTCGACGGCTGATTAAAAAATCTTTGAAATAGCATCACATAGCTCGTTAGAGCGCGATTTGAGTAGACATGATGGAACCTTCAGGCGCAGGCGCACAACGATATTTTAGCGACCTCAAATGTCTTTCTCTCAAGTGCCCAACTTAGGAAGCGAAACCGATCGGAATCGATAGCTGAAAAATGTCGTCGGAAGTATTCAGTAAAGTGATTTGAGGATACAAAATCACAAGAGGACCCAGAGTCATTGAAAGAAATCTGCGATGGATGTATGGAGATTCTTCTTTTGGAATTGACAAACTTAACAAAATATTTGGGATTAACAGGCAATTGTGGATTTTATCAACTGAAGGTATCTGCAACAAGATCAGTGGTTGACATAATTAAATCTATGTCTTGCCGCAGAGCAGGCGAAATAGACATAAGCAGAAGCACTTTTCACAAATTTTTCGAAAAAATTTTTCGACATTTCCAGCAGAGAAATCAAGTACAATCTATGAAAGATGAGCAGTAAAAGTCAATCAGTCAATCATAATATTTATTGAAGGAAGTTGGCTCGGGGCACGTTAGACTATTCAATTCAAGGAACCATTATGCCTGTAATAAAAGGAAAAACAAATTGGCGGATGAATAATAATTCATCGAAAAACCCAACAGCTCTATCAGAAGTTGAGGTGGGGACCATACCGCCAGAATTGTCACTATAACCCCAAATGACTTGCGGCGAATCGAAGTCCAGTCCCAACCAGTCATACCATATGAAAAATGCGGACATGCGGACATGCGGCATGTTGGGGGAATGTAAGCAAGTTACTATAAGTCTAACTGTTTATTGATAATTCAATTGAATAGGACGGGACTGCCGCAGACATGGCAATTAATACACCACCACCAGTGCAATCCATCCAATCGATCCTTTCCGAAACACTGGAAAGAATTGTGAAAATTTTCCGACGAATGTAACTCAGGCTTCAACCAAGTTTCAGTCAAGGCCAAACAGGGAAACCGTGTCCGTGCTCGCCGAATTTAGGAAAGTAGAGCGAAGTTTTGCATTTAGGCCCCTAAGATTTTGGTAAATGAAAGTTAGTGGGCGTAAAGAAACATTTCATGTTTTGAGGGTTAAAGAGCAACCGGATTAGTATTACGCAGTCGATCCCGAGGAAATCGTTGGTCTATCTCTACTCCTTCTGGCAGTTGCATATATTCGCACAAACTTAATATTAATTTTATTATTATTAGTATGCCCTTGTAATGGTGTAACTTGTCTTTGTATCAAAAATTGGTCAATATACGTAAGACGAGGTATATGTGGAAACTTAACTGCGGATGAGCCGCACCTGAGGGGAGTCCCGGCGAATACTTGAGTAGCAGTTTACCGTTATAAGATCGAAAATTATAAACGGAACTAGGAACAAAATATCGTTTTTTTTTTTTTTTTAAGTTATTTCAGATTCTAATCGATTGTGAGCGTGTATGTGGGCAGGTCACATGCATGCTTTCACCTGTCTGGCTTTTTTTGCGTTTTTGTGACTTTTTTGATTCCAAAAAATCATTGGTCAACTGACCTATTTTGGTAAAAATAAGTATACATTATCGGCACTCGAAAGTTCGACCAGATAGAAAGCAGTTGATGGGAGGTATTTGAAGGCGCTTTCATTTACTGATTAATAGAACAAAATGTATGTGTGAATTAAGAAGAGAAACAAGAGAGAGAGAGAAAAAAAGCATGCGCAACGGAGGCACGGAGGCATGGAGGCACGGAGGCACGGAGGCACGGAGGCACGGAGGCACGGAGGCACGGAGGCACGGAGGCACGGAGGCACGGAGGTGTTGACACAGATCGGAACTACCAGTGTACCGTTAAACGATAGCGCAATCATGCAAGAGCTCGGCAAGCTGTAGTAGTGAACATATTCAAGTTGATGAAAATAGAGTCAGTGAGAAACGATTGGAAACATTGAAGTTTATCTCTCATAATAGAAACGGCGAGGCATTAATTACAACATTTATTAATCTAGTTAGAGAAGGAAACATTTGGAATGAATTTACATTTCTCTGGTAAAGGTGGTAGGGTCGCGCAATCGACTAATTCCTAAGAGCAAAGAGCAAGAAGGGATTCTTAATTGATTCTACTGAGACAACACAACACAACACCTGTAGGAAGGAGGCCACCATACGGCAGAGACGGTTTCAATGTTTCAGTTTTGTAATCTATTTGGTAATGTTTAGTGTCGTCCCAGCTTTTTTTTGCAGAGAGCTCTATATTCAAATTGAAAAGTCGTCTTTGGTCAAACAAAAGCCCCTAAGTGATATAAACGAATCTACATTTTTATGTCAAAGTAAATCAATCAAATACTCAGTAGTAAATGCATTCCTGATCGTATTTTTTATACTTCTCGCCAAAGGCTGAGGCGTATATTCATTTTATCAAAACGTTTGCAGCGCCCAGCAGGAAGCTTCAGAGGCGCCACAAAGTATATATAAATTCTGAACCCAGTCTGTTGTAAACAATTAACAACATGCAACAAACACACGGACGGTATAAGTTTGCACAAAACTACTCTACAGGAATAAGATAACGGTGATGGGTATAAGAAATTTGATCACAACCGAGTACAGTTTTCTCGCTTGTTTAGATTTAAGAAAATAAAATTAAATAAGCGCTACGTAAACGTGTTATCTAAAATCAGAGGAGGAGATACGGTTCGGGATACGATTTCAATTTGAAGAAAGAAAACCGCTTCACATTATCAGCGTAGATTAGGATAAGGCGAAGCTCAATCGTTGGCGGCATTTGAAGCTGAAAAGGACTTTTATTAAGCTATTATCCGTTTTGACAAATACGAAGCGGAAGCGGAAGCGGAACCACGCAACTGAAGTTTAAAGATCAATAACTGATGATTAACTCAGCCGTAATCTGCACTAAGGTCAGTGTGAGGTACTAGAGAATGTGTTGAACACATAACGTGTCAGTTTGAAAAGGTTCGTCATCTTCCTTTCGAAAGATACATTGATATGGAGGGGGGAGATTGTTTGATAGTGAAGTGAAAATTGGTTCATTTTGGTAACATGTTCAAGTTGACAGTACATCTATAGTTCTCCACAATCGTGCAATCGTGCATAAGGAAGTTAGTCTTCCAGTACAACATAACGAGGAAACATTAAAAATGTATTTGAAAATACATCCCATAGGTCGTTGGCACATGATTTGCAAATACATGACGGGATGTGCATTAGGCCCTAATGCGCAAGTATACTTCAGCGATCTTAACCCTTCGAATACGTCGTATCCGGAAATAGAGTTAATGATCTGGTAAGCGCAGGTCAGGGGAATTGGAGTCATTGCGAGAAATCGACGAAGGAAATAATGGAGATTTTTTCCATAAACATATTCTGGGTTAAAAAGGTACGAAGATTTCATTTTTTGTAGCTACGTGATGGTTGGGGCAATTAATCCTTTACCCAGCCGTAGACAATTTGAAATAGCCATAGGCAGAACCGCTTTTCATATGCCTTTTGAAAAGTTTCTTTTTATAATTCTTACGATATTTAAAGAAGCCTTGGATTTTCTGATACAAAGGTACGATGGTTTCGCAACTATCTGTCGGAACGTACACAAAGACTTTTTTGTTTAATTAGTCAAATACTCAATACTCAAGGCTAATTAAAGTTTCATCTGACTAGGTCAGGGTGGTCGGCCACCTTGGCACCTTGGCACACTTCTTACGATATTTCTGTTTACGATATTTTTAAATAATCTATCGATACATATGAAGGTGTCGATGTGCCTGATGTTTGCGGACGATGTAAAACTCTTTTGTCCATTTAATTCTGTTGGTTGTTGTTTCAGACAGGCTTCAGACAGTCTTCAATAAGTTGTTTGAATGGATTATGGCTGATGGTAGGGCATTAAGTTGAAAGAAATGCTGTAGGCTATCTCTTGGACCAATGGGCCAATGCAGACAAATATAATGACTTGGGGGTGATCCTTGATCCAAAGTCGCGATTCAATTTACATATTGAATCACGCGTCAATACCAAAACGCCAAATAGCGTATGGGCTTTATTAAGAGATAGTCAAAGATCTGTGATCCCTATGCATACTGCTCTTGTTCCCTACCATTCTTGGAATACTCGTCCATTGTCTGGAGACAGATGACACATTGCGTTAATCGAATCGGTACATCGAAGCTTTTTGCTTTTTGTTTTTTGTTTCGGCGCTTGGATTCCGTTTTATTGTGTTTGCTTATTATTTGAGTTCGGTAGCAATGCGTCGATTATCATAGTATGCGGTAGGGTGTAGCTCCAAGCTATGGTTGTATCGGCTGAAAATTTCCCCTATGGCCCTGGATAAATAAATAAATAAAAAATATCTGCTACTACTTCGTTCCTCAACCTAATTAAAAATGTATGTAAAAATGTACACTTTTATGGATCACAAATTGAGTGACAAAAATAATATATTCCTGGCACTTGTTTATTAGTGCCTTAAAAAGAACAAGTGCAAGAAGCAAGAAGCAAGAAGCGAAATATTTAAAAATGCGTAATTTCCGCCTTATGATATAATTTAAAGTTCACTTCGGAAACTATCGCACTTCCGGCGTAATAAATTACTTGGTTTCGGTTGTTTTCTTAAGAAGAGGCAAATTTTAAAAACTGACGTATGAATAATTTAAAGACTGCATAAATTACTTTTCAGTAAGTGGGGATTCTGAAAATGTTCCCCCTCATTCATTCATCCGCATTACCTCGTTTACTATACCAACAAACGGTAGATATACTAACTTTTTCATTTCGTATGTCATTCTTATATAAATCAGGATTATCGAGCCAGGATTATCGAGCCATTTAAATCGTTATATAGCAGTCATTGTTCAAATCAAATCAAATATAAATTTGCAAAATTAAAGAAAACCCAGAACAGAATACACAACCCTTGGGAACAGAAATACACAAGCCTCGAGTTGTTCGCAACCATGACGGGCCATAAGAATAAACTTTGCCTTGGAGCAAAAAAAAACAAGCTGTTATATAATCTGCCTAGAATTCCTTGTCCGTCCGTCATCGTAGCATCTGAATTGTGTTTTTCCAAATAGTAGGCGAGTAGGTGCGATACGTTCATCGCTATCCATCTTAGGGATTTTGTTATTTTTATACATATTTTTGAGCCATAAGAATAAACTTTGCCTTGGACCAAAAAAAAAAAGCTGTTATAAAATCTACCTAGAATTCCTTGTCCGTCCGTCATCGTAGCATATGAATTGTGTTTTTCCAAATAGTAGGCGGGTAGGTTCGGTACGTTCATCGCTATCCATCTTGTGGATTTTGTTATTTTTATATATATTTTTGAGATCTTGACATATTTGTCAGATTTCGGATCGAGATGTATATATATATATTTCATAGACAATAAATAGATGCTTGCGTTTATTAGGTGTTTGCAAAAGTTTCGATCAGCGACTTCTGCAGGAAATACCAGTGCACATAACGGTTGAATTCGATGGTTTTGATCTTCCTCTGCATAAACTAACAATTTTCCATATAATATTATTGACCTATTCAGTGCACGCCGACGCTAATTATAGAGCGCTCAAAATTCTTATTCTTCCACATTCACTACTTTTGTTGTTTACATAAAAAAAAATCTGTTGCCGTAGCCCACCAAGCGTAGGCAGAGGCTTATGGTGGTAATGCTGCTCCATCATATCTCAATTGTCGGTTTTAGATTCGACGATTTGACTAAAAATGCCATTCTTTGGCCACTTGTTCCCCAGGATACACTGTTGCACTGTTGTCGAATGGAAAGTTCTGCCATCAGCCAGCATACTCAAGGCTGAAGGCCTGAAGGCAAGCCGCCTTCTGATTACCGCTTGCTCAGTTGGATGCAGCACTGTTTCGAGCGAAAATGGGTCGATGATTGGATCGCAGCAAAACCAATCTCATTCTTTCGACACGATATCGCCATCTTGCCACAAAGATGAGAAAAAGTTGTACAAAATGATGGAAAATATTCTGACTAACGAAACGTTGTGTCAAATTTCTCCCAACAAATGCCTCTTTCAAGTGAGAAATGATCAAAATATATACCAATACCTAATACATACATACATATATATATATATATATATACATATGTAAAAATAAAGATCGACTCATTTTGTTTTTATCGACAACGTATGTAGCAGAGATCCTTTAAGGTATATATCTGCTTACTGAACAGCGTGAAATTCTGAATTGATTAACTCATGTTTAATGTTTCATGTGTGAGTGTTTGTGCGGTATTTGTTGTTGGCGCTCTCCTGGAACGCACAACTTTAAATTTGATAGAAATATTGCAAGTTTCTGCACACAGGACGGTATTGAAAATGCGCTAAATTGGTCACAGCAGAAGCGGGCAGGAGAGCGTAAGCTGAACGCAACCGCGTTTTTCTTCACAAAAACTTGTGGATTTTTGCTCGTTTCGCTCAGAAATTATAAAAGTTAGAAGATTGAAATCTTCCACATTCACTTCACGAAACACGCTATTCTTCGCGTGATTAAATTTAATTCCCTTCACTTTTTTGCAGTTTCATCCCTATTTATGTTATAAGTCAAGCAAGAAAGAAATTTTAGAAACTATTTGAAGATCTATTTATTTGCCCAAAAATGGGTTAATTTTAAAATGAATATGCTAGACACGGCCACCTGGTGGATTAAATTTTTCCTAATAATATCAGCGATATGGGTATCAAATAGAAGAACTTAAAGAGTAGAATGCGAAAGTGCGTTAATTCCAATTTCTAAATTCTGTGGTAGATGTCACGACTTGGTGGACTCGGTGTTCTCTTAAAAATATCTTCGATATAGGTTTTAAGTGAAGGTAGATAGAGAGATAGAATAAAAGTGCGATAAAGTGTGTTTTGTTATAATTATGATGGACGTTTAATCAAAAGTAAGGCGTTGGGGCGTTTAGAAGAAACCGACTTCTTGGATATTAAAATCTTAAGTGGACGAAACGTTTATGCTGGGCGTATGCGAGATTCGGCTCTCGCCGAATATAACTTTTTTGCTTCTCCTAAGTAAGTCGGAGTTTTTGAAGAAAACTCAGAAATAAATATTTTCAAGTCCGTTTCGATCGAATTAACTACTAGACCGGCCTTGGTATTATAATACAATGACAGACGGATGAAATGAAAGGTTTAATTAAATACTTTTCGAATCGATAATCGATTTAACATTTTTCACACATAAACTTTATTTATATTTTTTTTTTTATAGAATTTAAAGAAAGGCGTTTAACTTTCATATTTTCAATTAAGTCATATATAGAATGTACGTTATTATTAAAATGGCATTAAGAGATTCTTTCGTCGTTTCGTTGTTTCGTCGTTTCGTCGTTTACAACTTGTTCTATGTTCTTCACTTCACACTTTACACGGCTTGTCTTGCTCGACGTTATAATTAAAATTGTTATTAAAATGTCCATTAAACATTTATGTTTGTATGCAGATGGCACATGCAACATAACATTCTCTCGTACGCCATGCGCATGTCATGTAAAAATATGATTATAACATATTTTTAATTTTTCCTTAAATTTCTATTAAGTCGGTTAAAATCGTTAGAAAAGCTTGTGGAGTGTGTTGTAGTTAAACTTAGAACTGTAACTACATTTTTATGCACACTATGTGGTAATGATAAGCTCTAAGGATTAAATAATAACAAAATATTCAAAGTATTGAGACGACTATGCCATATAGTATCGTATACTGCCGTATAGTCCAGCACATAAAAGAAATGGTCAGATTAGTCAGATTAGTCAGATTAGTCAGATTAGGCAGACAGCCAGCAATGCTGTTGAAAATGAATTTAGGACATAGAACGATAATTAAATTTATAAAAGCATATAGTTAAAGTTCAATAAATGCTTTTTACTCCTTTTGCTTTTTAAATATGACCAATCACTCAGGGGACGTCTCTCCCTCCCCCGCCCCCCTATATACATACGTACGGTCAGAGAAATGTGAAATAAAGAGGAGATAGGGAGGAGAGAGTACCCGCAATTCGCATGTGCATATGTGTGTGTGTCGAATTGATGAACCTTTACCGTCTAAGGACTAACTATAACTACGACGTTGACGGCGATCGCGATCGCGAATATTTACGGTTACAAACTCGAAAATGTTTTGTACTTTGAAAAATGAAAAGCAAGTAATTACAACAACAATTAAATCATTGATAAGGAGTCGTAGCAACAACGAGTGACACACACACACACGAGTGCCACATTCCACAAAAATACGCGCTCGCAATTTGTCAACAATTTGCTATACTCGCCGTATGTTTTCCTGCCTGCGTGTAATTCGTTTCAAATAATGACCGATAAGTCATCCAGGCGTACTTTCATTCTGATGATGGTTTTTTTTGTAGATAGCTTCGACAATACGACAATATTTTGAATGAGTTGCACACAGCTTGCAACCGTTCTTTTAAAATAGAATCGCATTTTTTCGCCCAAAAATTCTCTTAAATAGAGGCGAGTTTTCATTTATTCAAGAAGACAGGCACAGCTGCTTCGAAAATGTATTTTAATAAGGACAGAGTCACAGAGTCACATTTGCCCACGATTCGTATATCATAATATTTTAATCAGATTTGAAATTTTGGGATTTGCTATGCATTAAAAAAGAAGATGAGTTAATAAAGTTGCTTGCAAGTTACGCATAAGTATGTCACACAGTAAAAGTGAATAAAAGGAAAGCATTAGCTATCTCTCGTCCTTGTTCTCATTTAATCTTCAGTTAAGTTTTTCTCTACTTATATATACTTTGGGGAAGAAAGCAGTTGACTGGAGTTGGAAGGAAATGGAAGATTCCACCTACGAGAACGATAGTTAACTGTTTGTGGTTTTCCAAAGTTTGCCAAAAACCTAGATAAAGTCTAACGTGTGTTTTTGTTCTTTTGTTTGAGGCAAACTTTTATATTAGTAGTGGCTGGAAGAGCCAAGAGAAATGCTCCAGCTTTTTGCTCCAGTCCATAAATATGTAAACGTATGCAATGTGCGGATTGTGAAGTTTACTGATAGTTGATAGTTGAGTAGTGTCATCGTATAATATGCGCATTTAAATGAACTTTTATGAGTTGCTCATCATTAACTGTACACTTATCGTAAGAGTAAGTTTCCTTTTATCCCGCGCTTAACGCTTAACTGTATAACAATTTAATCAATTATTGTATAAATGCAGAGGATGTAGAGAGAGGAAAAGTTGAAAAAGGGAAAAAGAAGAGAAGAAAGAAAGAGGGAATAAATGGATTTTTTTTTTTGTTTGAATACTTTGTTCGCGTGCGATCTCATTTATGATGAATAAAACTATCGGCAAATGGCAAATGTTTTCCTTTATTGAAAAGATTTACTCTTGAAACTCACTTCAAGCCAGCACTGAGTTCGAAGAGTACTTTTTAAGCCAATCAAAAAAAAGCAATGTTTAGTAAACACACGACATTCGGGTTTTGCCCTTCGTTTTCGAAATAAACCCAAGCAATGTCAGGCAGATGCGGGCTAAAGACGACATTTATGTGTCATTACCGAGAATTACTCGCCGAAGTGATTTCCTAACTTCTCTAAATAGCTTTTTAGCGAAGGATGGAAGGAACAACTAGACTAGTTGGTCATTTTTAATATTATACCAGAAGATACACACACATCAAACACTGTAAAAAGTGTACGTATGCATATGTGTGTGCGCCATGCTCTTGACGAGCATAACATTTTAAGTCATTTCTGTATGTCCGTCTTACAACTTGTCGTCATGTTACTGTTAGCGATCAATTCACTAAAACAACTATCGAATTTAATTTTGACACAAATATTTCCCGGAGAGTTCCTATATTCGTAACCGAATATACTCGTATTGTTATTATTATAGAGTTGCTATTAGATTTTTGGGCATTGTGGGTAGTTTGAACTGGTTGTTAGTATCAAAAAGCCAATATTCGAAGAAGCATTTGTCGTATACGGTTTGCCATGCCGTCTTTTCCAATAATTATGCATATTATAAGGGTTAAGATAACCATAATAGAATGTGCGGAGGAGTAGTGTGTAGAAAGGGTGCCATAATTTAAACTCACTTAAAGTCATATCGTAGGTATCATATCATAAGTAATTGGCAACTAAACGAATTAGAAGACGACTGTTTAAAGAATAATTAAATGTGGAAAGTGCATAATATGCATAAATGAAATTAACCAAGCAGAACATTTTTATGCCAATCATTAATTAACCTTTGTTTGGATTTAAGCTAAGCAGCTTAAAAATGAAAATTCATATTAAAATGTTTCTTACTAAGAGGCAGAGAAGAGTTGATCAATAGCAGAAAAAAAAAAAAAAAGGAAAATACATATAAATTAACGGCATTCATAATACATGTTTCTATAAGCCAGTCTCTATCTGCGGTGTTGTTTTAAACTCGTGCCTTTGATATTAACAAAAAAAAAAAGGAAGCAAACAAACGATGACGAGATTAAAATGCCGGCACAACAAAATACCAAAATAATAAAAAAAAAAAAAAAAAAAAACGAATATAATACAATTGAACGTGCTATGCAAATTATTTGGTGCAAATTTTAATCGTTTAGACATATTACCAAAGCGTATATCCTTGCGTCTATTATATCCTGACCCTATGCCAGCATGCGAGGTTTTAGCGCGTAATATACGCGGTTGAGCCATCCGTATAACGCGATGTAACAGATTGCTAACGTACGACAATTTCACAGCGTTAACCCCATTCATATCATGATCCTTGCTCGCATTAACTACGTTATATATCACATATTGTTCAGTTATTCCATTTCGTTTAGATGCTAGCTTAACATTATGGTATGTGTTGTTAAATGTATCATGATTTTTAGTTTCATAATTAGTAGCTGCAATATGAGTTAGAATAGTAACGGTAAAGGGAGTGATAGTAGTAAATATAAAATAGTAAAGTAATCAAAAATAGTAGTGTAGTGATAGTAGATAGTAGATAGTAGTAGTAGTAGTAGTAGTAGTAAGAGTAGAGAACCAATTACTAGCATTAATAGTATTTTGTAAACCAATATCCAGAATGTGCTTTTGATAATTTTCTTTTCTTTTCTTCTTCTTTTCTTTTCTATTTTGCAATGTAAATTAAATTTAAAATTAACATTAAATTGTTCTTTAATTGAATGGAAGGAATTTAAAAAAAAAAACAAAAGAAAAGAAGAAAATTTAACTTACTTTTTACACGCAGCCATGTGTAAGCTGATTTCTCGCCAGCTTCATTAACAGCCAAACACTGAAACATTGACGAGTCTTGCGGTGAGAGTTTTCTAATTTGCAACGAATTGTCCTCACTAAGAGAATACCTATAAAAGAAAAATAAAAGATAATAATTAATGCATTGAATTGCAATCGTTTGTCTTCGGTCGTTTTTCGGTCGTTCGTTCGTTCGTTCGTTTCATTTGTACTTACTTTTCATCGTTTGCATCTATTAGTTCACTGTTCTTGAACCAAGTAACATATGGCTGAGGTTCCCCAACTACATCACAAGGCAATGTTACTAATGCACCCAACTCACCATAAGTCTCTTGGCGCATTGGCGTAAAAAATGATGGCGGTTCAAGAATTTCAAGTATTGCTGATGAACTGATGACTTTATAACCACCGCTACGCAAACGCACCTGACACGTATACTCGCCGGAATGTGTTAAATTTACAGATAATAAAGCCAAAGAACGATTCCATGGATCATTAAGCGTATGAGCAACTTCAGCATTTTCAATTGGTATACCGTCCTTAAGCCAAATAGTTTCCAATTCATGCAACGGGCGGGCATTCGCAATGCACTGCAATACGGCTACTTGTTCGCCTCGTCTCAATTTCATATTCTCCGGAAATATAATTATTTCCGGCGGCACCTCCACGTAAGGGTCTCCGGTAACGTTCAAGTATATAAAGGCACTGTTTTCCTCTTTACCCAATTGAGTATTTATGGCACGTGCACGATATGCTTTACGGTCAACTTCATCAGCGCTAAGTATTATCAATTGATTCGTTTTCGTAAAAGCATATTTAATATCATAATTAAGAGGACCCTCTTTAGTTTGCCACATTACTGAGGGTGCGGGCGCTGAGTCGATAGCAGGCATTTCGAATATGACCGGATGGCCAGACGTTACTGTTAAACGGCCTTCAGAGTTATTATTGAAAATACCCATATCTGAAGAAGGAGAGAGAAAAATTGAAAAATTGAAAAATTATATGCTTGTGTACGTGGAAAACTTATGTGTGTGCACGCATTGTTTATGAACGCCTACATAGATACGTATATATATATATATGACGTACACACAGGCAATAATTAAACATGAATACAGGAATTGTATGCAATCAATTAAAATGCAATATAAATGAGCGCGCATGAGAGAAGGAACGCAGGCATCGATTTATATAATAATAAACTGTGTTAACTGTGTTAACTGTGTTTTTAAACGACTTACGTGTGTTACGCTTTACTGCTATGAATATTTATGGGTCGACATATAGACTTTTGTTTTCCACTCCTTAACTCTTCTTTTAAAGACATTAAACTACGTTCCAATCGCATCCAATACGTATCACGTCAATCTTCATCGGACACTCTTTCGGTTCCATTGGTTTGTCTGTAGTGCATTTTCGTTTAAAACTTATTGCAGATATATTTTAAGAATGCATTTTTAAAGCACTAAACAAATTAGACCGTTTGGTCAGGTGAGATTGATTCCCTATCGGCATTACATTATGCTTCAAATATTACATAAACGCACTTATCATTAGTAAGTGATATTAGGTTGGGGAAAAAGAAATCCATTATTTCTTCTTCTTCTTCTTTTGCTTCTTTTTGAATCCAGCTTTGTGTAAATGGTTTAAAACTGTTTTATGGTCGATTTTTAGCTCCTGAGCGATGTTACGACTGCTAACATGCCGATCAACTTCGATCATTTCTCCGATTTTATCGACCTTTTTGGACGACATCTTTAACATCAAAAATTCCTGAACGGAATCTACGAAACCAAAATTGCACATAATTGGCTGTTACAGTATCGGAACCATAACCATAAACACCATTCACAATTTTAGCCGCCTGGCTTGCATTTTCGCCTTTGTCAAAGAAAAACTGTAAAATGTACCGAATTTTCTCTTTGTTCACTTCCCCATTTTTAACACGCTGTAACTCACAACAACTGAATGCACCAAACAAAAAACAACAAAAGAATGTTGTTTACTGCGAAATGTCACCTTTCCAACGAGCATAAATCTGAAATTGTTTGATCGTTACTTTACGAGAAATCTACCAGTGCAGCTATCTACCGAAAAAATAATGGATTTCTTTTTCCCCAACCTAATATATTAATTACAATATTTTCCATCATTTTCTAAAATGTTATCCCATCTTTCGGAGGACATGGCGATGTGTCGGAAGGACAATATTGGTTTGATAGCGATCCAATCATCGACCCATTTTCGCACTTCATCGGCACTTTCGAAACCGCATACCTGAATCGATGAGATGCTGAATCGATCTGAACAGATGGCAATTAGGAGGCGCTATATCTGCTGAGTACACTGGATGCGGCATAATTTCCCAGTTCGAGCTTGACAACTCTTGCAACGTATGGCCGACTGTTGCCATGCAAAACGATGACATTGTATCTGTTAACCGCTATTGCTCGTCCTTTTTGCAACAATACATCGTTCAATTTGTTCAAGTGACGTCGGTGGACATCTGCAGTAACAGTTTTGTTTGGTTTAAGGAGATCGTAATACACTTGATTTCTTTTTCCCCAACCTAATATGTTGCGCTAATTTTCCTCGATAGATGACTTTTTCAAGTGAAAAAATTACCAAAATACATGCAAGCATCTAATACATATAACAATAGTTTATTTATAAATGTTTATGATTTTGAAAACCGTGTAAAAAAAGCTCATGGTGAAAGTGAAAAGATAGTGTACAATATTAAAAATGGTGGCAAAGTTTTTTTATCTAAGAGGAGAAAAAATCAATTTGAGCGTTGCGTTAATGCCTTTTGAAGCCTTGAAATCTTAAGAAGAAACTAAGCATTTCTCTGTGTTGTTGTTTAAAAAATTACTAAAAAAAAATTCATTTTATAGGTTAACAAAGTTAGTAAGTAAGTATAGTAGTGCTGGGACCAGTTTTCTAGCATCAATATGGAAATCCCCGCCTTAGTTATATGAATCTTTGCAATCCTGACGATGCAGGTGAGCGTGATATAGTGAGCGTGACTCCTCTCTTTTATTTCAAAAGGTAAAGCCTTGTCTTTAAAGCATAATCACAGTCTTATTATACAGTTAAGTTATGTGTATGTGTGTGTTACCTAACGTTATGAAATCCAATTCTGTATTAAATTTAAATAAACGACTTGCGATTATTTATGCATTAAGTACCTGAAACAACTTGAAAAGGAGTAGATTTCACAGTTTTTAGTATTCGTGCTATTCGAGTGCAATTTTTGCTTTTTTCTTTTTGCTTTTTTCTTTCTTCTTTTATTTTCAAGTTAGTTTAAAAAAAAAAAAGGCAACGAAGTAATGAATACTCTTTGTCTGCAATTGTTGCATTGTATGCATTTACATACATACACATATAACTGCTGCACTCGATGGATCCGAAGTTTTTAATTAAGTATCACTTAATAAATGTCATGTATTTTTACATTTCTACAAAAATTCGTTTCTCTGCAACGAATGATTTTTACACTTTCGTATAAGTGCACTTGCCTTTATTATCTACCCTTTACATACTTTATATATATATATATATATAAAGTAAATAAACAGCAATATATATATATATATATATACAGTGCAGCAATTATCTTTAATTGAATGCGATCATAATACATATATACACTATGTACATAAGGAAAGAAGATCAGAGTAAGTACAATTTTTTTTTTCTTCTCCTTTTATGTTTAATAAAATTTCAATCGAGAACGAATTTTGTGATTTTTGTTTTATATGCAATCTTGCTCTAGTTTCCAAATGTCAAATAAGAGAATGGGACGAATTCAGTTGAGAAATTCATCATTAGTTATAAAAAATTATTAATTATTAGATGCGCTTTTGGTACGAATAGCGTGCGAGCTCAATGGGTCCTTTACAAAAGTCATGTCGTAAAAGATTATGTTTTTACATTGATTCTAACGCTTTCTGATTATTTACTCATGAGACACGGACAGCATAGGCTTCAAAATGCTTTTACTGTATTTATCAAAATTATGCAGTTTTTTTTTTTTTAATTGGGCCGAATTGGGCCACGACAACCAGTTTCAATCTCCCAATGAGTGAACGAGTCTTGAAGGCTTTAGATAAGAATTTCAATCAAGGTTTACGCCGTTTTTCAGCCGTTAAGAGAAGGAGGGAGAATCTAGAATTTTGATGATGATGACTGGATCTCAGACAGCACCTTGACAGCTTTGCATTATTAAATTTGTGCGGATGTATGTAATAGCCAGAATGACTTAAGATAGATCCGCCATTTATTATATCGAAAATGATTTCGAAATGATTTCGAATTGATTTAATTTTGTCGGTCCGATATCTACCCATGTGTTTGTGTTCAAAATGTGTGTGTTCAGATCACAATTTTTGAGATATTTTGATGAATTTTGATGCACTCTGGCATGTTTCGGTCCATATTTTTTTATTATATCGATCGATTATCGAATCGTTTTGAATAGTTTTCTCAGATCGTCTAATGTCGGTCCGTCTATTCCTTGGTCCAATTACAGGATGCAAGTTTTCGAATATGGACGAACCTTAATGAAAATGAATTGGATCGAACTATTTTCACAATCATTTCCTATATCCGTATACTCCTTCTTTTGAAACAATTGTGAAACGTTTGCAATTTTACAAATTTCTTAACGAAGTTCGCTGAATAATAATATTTCGGTATACAAACTTGATCTCAAAAATTTGTATCGGATGGGCCGATGTTTTGAATACCTCCATATACAACCGTTCCTAAGAAAAAATAAACTGTTTTATGTAAAAACCGTCTAATTTGAAATATTTCACGATAACAATTGCTACGCAATGTGGATCCGAATGTGGATCATGCAGATTTACGGTTCTTGTCTACCACCGCGAGTGAGTTCTTGTGAGAGGTATTCGTTTATATGACACTTATTTTTCGTATTTTGTCGGGAGAATAGGTGAAGAATAATAAGAAGATATTTGATAAGAAAATAAAAATGTTGGCTCGATTTGGACCACATCAACGCATTGTTTTGGGCCTTCATCTGTATAAGCGCATCGCACGGGAAGAACAGTTATACATGAAAACAATGTAGAATTTTTGGTATTCGATCATAAAAATAAATAAAAAATCATATATGACGAAGTGGCGTAAGATAATTAAAACTCGGCCTTGGTCGACTATAATGTTTTCACATATCTAGTTCCGCGATTTCCGCAAGCGAGTTCCACAACACAGCTGAATATCCCACACGCACCTGTTTTCATTTCAATTTAATTCATTTATTTGGTAGCACTTGTGATACATGATGTGCAAGATATATATGTCAGTGATCGTGCGAGGGGCTTATGCAAAGCTGTGCAAAGCTAGGCAATAATATTTTCCACAAAACGAATCGAATGTCGAATGAGTTCACCGATATTGAGAGCCTAACAAGCGTTCGGTCCATATGACGAAAGTAGCGATTACTGAATCAATCCCAATAAAACGAACATCAAAATAGTGCCTAATAAAGTGTAACAAAGGTGATGTTACGCCAAACACACACGCAAAACAAGATTTATGGTTGAAAGTGAGAGTGAAAGCAATGTAAGTCTTATTTCATTTAAAATATGTATAATAAGTTTATTTGTTAATATATTTACACTCGTACCGGAAGGACGAGCGCAGACATGCATTTTGTAAAAACGTCGTCAGAAGGAAGGCAGCTTGAGAGATCCTATAAAGTATATATGCTCTTGATCAGTATATCACTACCCCTTCGGCATGTCCGGTTGCAAAATTGAAGATACCGGGGTTCGTATTTGACGACGTAAGCATCAAAAATTCTTCTATGCACGTCGTGTATAGCACAACGTAAGCTAAGCAGAAATATGTTTTCACAAGCGGAGAAAAGAAATAAATGGATTTTTTGTTCGCTATTTGGCAATTTCACGTATATCCCATGACCTTGACCATGAACTTGAAATGTCTGCACAAAACTGAAAAAAAAAAAAAACCGGCGACGTCCACACACTATTATAGAATATCGAAATTTTATTGGCTTCAATCTTTTTTAAGATGAAACTGAGATGTGTGGAAAATGCGCGAGCAGCTGAATTTGTACCCTCTTGCTTCTTTCATTTCTCTCTTTCATTGAAATTAATTTTTTTTTATTTTATTTATTTTTTCGTTTTTTGCAAATTAATTGAAATAATATTTTTTACCCATCATCGAAAGATGGCGGGGAGCTTAAGAGCCGGTGAAAAATATGCATATATTTGATCGGTACAAAATTCTTAATCTAGGCCTGCCTATGTACGCCTGCCATTGCACTGGCCTGTGCACTCACTATTTACGCAATTTCGAATTAGATGTTGTTGTAGGTGGGCGAATATTATTTAAACAAATTTTCACACGATTGCGCAGAGCACCAAAATTTTGCAGTAACTAACCTCTGAATCTCTTTGAATAAATTCAACAAATTTTACTTATTTGCATTAATCAACTAACTGACTAATCAATAAACTAACTTGTGTGACATATGTATTCCATATCTCTTTGGCGATCTTTCTTTTTATAGCCATCATCGAAGGATTGATCAGAGACCCCACAAAGTACATATATATTTGTTGAACAGCATAAAATTCTAAATCGATTTAAGCATGTCCATCTGTCCATCTGTCCATCTGTCCATCTGTGTAATGTCTGCCGCAAACATTCTCCTAGCCACAAAAATTCTTCAAATCAAATTTGGCAGAAACATAGGAAGTTCTTGCACGCAGGTTGATATTGAAAATGGGTCAAATCTTGCGAAGGACACGCCCATGGCATCACAGCATAAATTGAGAACATCTCTGTTTTTCAAAAAGAATGAAAAATTGGTGTTTTGTTCGTTACTCATAAACTACAGCAAATAAATATACAAAAGTTTGAACGCATATTCTATGAGCGGTGCTGTAGCGTTCGTGCTACCGCGCCCACTCAATATTATAGTATATGAAAACTTAATTGTTTTTCCAAGCTTCCAAAACGCGCACAGAGTATGCAAATTTTTAGCCAGTTTCAAATTTGGAGTGCACCTAAACATGTCCGTCTATCTGTCCAACTGTGCAGTATTTGCGGCAAAAGTTCTCCCGTTAGCGGAAATGAAGATGTCGCCTACAAATTTTCAAAAGAATTTGAAATTGACTGAAACTATTTAAGAACACGCCTGCAACGTCTGCACGCGTATGTGAGAAAAACTCTTTTTTGAAAAATAGTAAATTGGAAATAGGAAAAGTTACGCCCATACGCTTTATATTATAGAGGATGAAAATTTCGTTCTTTTGGTCTTCTTTTTAGGATAAAAGATGACGGGTGATGGGTATAAAAGGTTCGGTCACGACCGAATTTAACTTTCTTTCTTGTTTAATTAAGAAAGAAAGAACGATGGAAAAAATAAATTCTTTAACTTTACCCAGCTAGCCATCATTAATATTTAATAATAGCTGACGTTTTTAACGTCGACGTATTGATAATATTTTTTTTGTATTTTCTTTTTGAAAAATGAAAATGTATACAAGAAACAAACAAGCAAACAAGCAAGCAACAGCAAGCAGCATAACAATCGTGAAAAATAAACGTTATACTTACAAGCAACGATAACATCAATTTTTTCGCTAAATATTGAACCGGCATCGTTCTTGGCAATGCATTTATAACTGCCGGCATCCTCCCGTTGTGTATTCAGTATGCGCAGATATTGACTGGATGAAAAATCACCAATGGGTATACCATTTTTTAACCAACGGTATGTGGGTTGTGGATATCCTGTAAAAATGAAACAATAAGCAATAAGCAATAAGCAATAAATGAAAGAGATAAAAAATGAACAGAACAGTACGGTATACATAATGCAACACACAGTCCATCCAAGCGTTTTTGTTGTTTGCACAATAAATAAGTGAGTAAATTAATATGTATGCGGAGGAAAGAAGGACAGCAAGAAATTTAAAAAGACGAAAAGAAATATGGAAAACAACAAAGACAACAACGGCAAAATGTCTATCAATTACATTTAAAGATACTTTTTTCCTATTCATTTACACGCAGAAGATCTGGGATTGAGGCAAAAGTTAGTTAGTGTGTTGAGACCATCTTTTTTAAACTATGTTTGAATGTATTGAGATTATTATTCTCTACTTTCTTTTTGTTTGAATTGCGAATAGTAACGCTATATATAGAGATGTCAGTAATTTTTTCCTGTTTCTCTCTCATTCCTTTTATGGGTTTTTACGGATTTTTACGGATACCCACAAGAGACTAAGTGTATAAGTGTATAAATTTGTTAAGAAGAAGGGAAGAAGAAGCGATTCTTTGAGTATCGACTTTCTTTCGTGTTATGTCCATTACGATCGTTTTAGTGGCACATTTTTAGGCAGATCAGGTAATGAAAAAACTGTAATTTGTCTTTAAAAATCACATACGATACAAACGATGACTTATGAGGACATTAACTGCTTTATCGCTGTTCGCGCAATTCACTCTTACTTTGCGGTTACAGAGGAAAAGTCATTGGGTGTCAAATGAGGATTGTAACCGAATTCGGGGAATAACCGATTAATTCGATTCTTTGAACTTTGATTAGTCGGTAAGAGAGCTCGCATTGTCATGACAAAGACGAATGCTCCGACGGCGTTTGTTTGCTTGTTTGTTTGTTTTCCTCTTATCTCATCCAAATACTTCCGGCAAACAAATGTTTGTGCACTATTTTGAATTAATCGGTTCACTTTCTCTTCTAAAGGCCTTATGGCTATGCTATGATTGCAATTTCCGGAAAAACAGGCACCATTTCTTTGAAGCACTTCGAAGACGCACAACTTTTCTTGGACTTCTTTCATCTTCAAGCAAATCTTATCCATATCCAGCTGACTAGTGTTTTGCTTTCTGGCTCATGATTCGTCACCTGGTACGATGTCTCTAGCACGTTGTTTGAAGTCACTTCATTTCTTTTGTTAATCATTTGCTTGCATCAACCGATATGAGATGATACGACATCTTTCTGAGACTTTGTCAAATGTTATGCGGGGAATCGAATGAGAACAAAAGTCTTTTGTGTCGCTGCAAATGACAAACTCGGGTTTTGCGAAAGCAAAGATTAGGTTTATTTTGAAACTTGGTGCGTGAGTGTAAGACAAAAAATGACAGCAATCGGCAGATGATTCGTTTATCTATCAGATTCGAGTTCTATATCGGCGATTAGATCTTTGATGTTACAAAAACAAAACGACACAAATCAGAGGTGCACCACTTTTTCCTTTGCCGGTAGCATTAGTTCTGACAAGCAAACCCTATCCGTATTTCAGATAATTCTAATTGGATTAGAGTTCAAAAGAAAACTAAATGTGATAATTCTAATTGGATTAGAGTTCAAAAGAAAACTAAATGTGAATATCGCTACTTTTAAATGATAATTACTGCGTTAAGTCGAAAGCCAACTGAGGTTTCAAGGACGATGACAAGCAATTGCGCGTACTAAGGCGTTAGTTAATTAATTAGAAATCTTGAAACATTAACTGACCCGACCAATGTGGAGTCCATTTTTGAGCTATCCTATATATGTACACATATATATATATATAGATAAGAGTATAACTTCTGCTCGCTACTGTAGTTCATTCGAATGTATAGATAGATAGATAGATACAGGTATGATCAATAAATAGCGTGACTAATAAAGAAATGCGCCCTTTTTTCGGCTAAAATGAATTTTTTTTTTTCAACATAATCTTGTTTTAGTTCGCGACAACGTACGCAACGAGTTTGCAATTTTTTGAGCAGTTCAAAATGCCCATTTGTTGCCTATTCGGCACTATAAGTCGACCAGGTACTTGTCCTTTGAGCTTTTCACATCGATAATGATCGCTAAAGTATCCACACATATTTACATATATACGTTCATGCGTAAATACATGCATATATAAATACACACATACATAGAATTCTGTTAGTGTCGTTTCTTTTCCATTTTGTTATTCGACCACGTCAATAAGGTGAAATAATATGCGGGCGTTGTAGGTAATACTGTTACAAATTATACCGCCTGCATTTCCCTCTTTGCTAGCTTCGATACACTTCCGGCAAATAAAGTTCATAAGTTTCGATTCTTACGTGATTCCGGCACGTGATTCCATATTTTATCCGACATAACGATCTTATGGTCAATCAATTTATATCATCTGACTTTATTGCTTAAGCATACGCCCGGCCGTTCCTCAGTTCTTTCTGAGCGTCACCGTGTTACATGAATAGAGAACATAATCTGAGTGATTGGTGATGTTAAGCACAAAAAAAAAAAACAAAATTTTTCCTTGGAAAGATCACAATATTATTTTATTGTGCGCGAGTCCGAGCGAAAGCGACGCCAACCTTACATAAAGTACAAAATATTAGGCTGAGAGGTGGAGGTTTACGCACTTAATTTTGAATCCTTTCATACATTCACTCGGATTCGTAACTTCAATCTCCACTTACATTCATTCATTCGCTGTCCAATCATTTTATTTTAAAAAACACATTTCCCACGTCCCACGTCCATGTTTATCGAACTTTATGCTAGTGCTAGCTTTTGGCATCTGAACTTCCAGAAAATAATATTTAAGAATAACACTTTCATTTGCTTCCGAGAGCTGTCGAACGAATGATAATTTTTATCGCACGTCACGAATATTGACATGCGATCCTTTAATGCTTTATTCTATACGAGTTGAAAAGAATTTCTCTGCTGGTTACTGCTGGCACTTCTGTTATTTATTGATCACGATAATGCCAATGACACAGTCGTGTGTACTGGACGTGCAAAGTGTTTTTTATTTGTCTTCGGCTTTGATTCTTTTCGTTTTTATTTAATGATTCAATTTTTTCTTTTTTTTCTTTCGAAAAATCACATATAAACCAACAACAAGAACAACATCATCAACGATTTGCAATTAATAACATAAATCGCGTTTTATTGTTGCAAGAAATAAATAAAAGAAAAAATAAAAACGCACACACACACAGCCACCTAAACACGCAAAAGCTAAAACACAAAAATAAAAAAATAAAAAACAAAAAATAAAAACAAAAAAAGAAGCACAAAAAAATTCTTCGATGGCAATGTAATTGGCATCAATTTTTTCAAAAAAAAAAAGAAAAAAAAGAGAGAGAGTAGCCATTGCTTTTGTTGGTCTATTGTGTGTGATATCGCACACATCCCTACTACTACTAATAGTAGCCTCGATATTTGTGGCAAATATTTGATACGTTTATGCTCAATGTCAAAGTATCTTTCAGTTGCGAACATGAAACAAATTGAAAGGGCTTTTGTGCAACCATTGCAACCAAATGATTGCAATTTGTATTGGGCTTTAAAATTGCTTGGCATTATTAACAGTTTTCTGCTCAAGCGCGTGCCCATATTCGCATTTCTGTGTCGCTTTTGAATCCAGAGATGTGTACGTAAAATGGAATATAAGAATGAGTGAGCACCGTTAAGCTTGGCTTAGAAGAACTTCTTCTTCTTCTTTTTCGTTTGAAATTTGAAACGGATTACAGACGAATCGTATATAACGACTTCTTTTATGTGTTAATTGGGCACGTGTGAGTAACTTTAGTTGCTACTACATCCACTTCTGTCGATAAAGGCATTTAACTTACCGACCTGCCAGCCCTACATCCTCCAGACGATCGGTCAACAATAATAATAAAAAAACAATAAATGAACAAAACATCTCGATCTCGCAAAGTTATAGAAAGTCTTAACAAACACTCAAATCCTAACTTCGGATCAATATTTGTCTACGGATCGTGAATTGTTTATGAAAATCTCTTGAAATGAATGCTTTTTCAGTCTGATGCAAGTCTTTTCCTTTTTCAAAGTTTCAGGTTTCGTGCAGTTCTCGATTTCTCTCATTCCGCAATATACCGCAAGGGGCATAAAAGCATTTCAAGATTGCATTGTTCTTTTATCAAATTGAATTTTCAACAAGAATGAAAGTTAAATCCAATCGGGACGGAATCTTTTCTACCCGTCATCATCGTTATCCTAAAAAGAACAATATTTGCAATGCTCTATAATATGGAGCGGGCGCAACTGATTTCTTCTATTTTGAAAAAAAAATTTTTTTGTCGTATAGGCATGTGGGCGTTGTAGGCGTTGTAGGCGTGTCTTTTGAAAAGTTTAGCGATGTCTTCATTTTCGTCTAACAGCAGAATGTTTACCACAAATACAACAAAGTTGCGCCTACAGACAGATGGACAGACGAATAGGCGAACATGTTCAGGTGCACTCCACAAACATTCGAAACTGGCTAAGAACTTGTATTCTTTACAGGGTTTTTGAAGCTTTTTGTTGCGCGTTATAAAGGCATTGAAATTGAATTGAATTAAAGTTTGATAAACTATGATATTGAGTAGGCGTGGTCAATTTTTTCCATTTTCAGCATCGCTCACAGAAAACGCGTTGAAATTTTTAAGCATTTTTTCCTATAACTTATGAGTAATCACGAAAATCATTAATTTGGAATTCGTACCTAACCTTTTCAGAGAACACGCCTAAAACATCCACATGCCTATACAACATATTACTCCATATTATAGAGCATGAAAAGTAGTTCTGTTAGCTCTTTTATCCTTTTTAGGATAACGGTGATGGATAGGAAAGATTCGGTTCCCATCGAATTTAATTTTAAATTTACTTCTCATTTACTTCAAATAAGTTAACAGGCGATGACTCTGATGATTGGAATTAGACGTTACGTTACGTTACGTTACGTTACGTTAGATGAATGGTATTGCATCTATGAGTTGGGCAGGCCCACTGCGTTTTACGGTCGACAGTTTGGCAACGATATTAAGTTTCGTGTTATTCAAGTGTGTTTGTTGAAGTTTGCTTTTGAAAATGAACGAATGTTAGGTGCGGCCTTCTCTGCAGATTCCGACTGTTACAAAAGCCTTTTTGCTTTCTATTGATACCTCTGTATTCCATTCAAACTGTAGGAGATGTGCTAACAGAAGTTCTAGTTTCCTATTCATTCTCCTGAATAAGCTCTTGTTTTGTAATACGTTTTAAAGAGAGTTTTCCTGATTTTGAAATTTTCGTTCTGTTAACTGACACATACAGTCCCCGTACATATACGGACATTAAAGCTAACAATCTTCTTAAGCCCTGATGTCTGACTGCCACGTTACTAAAACATTGCTTACTGCGAAGTTGCTATCGACCTATCTTAGCACAGGTTGCAGTTATTTGGCTTAACTCGTAGCAGTGTAACGTTGATTGTACAGAGAGTAAGTACTGGTGTAAGTACTGTTCGTATGTTCCAGTAGATTTATGGCAGGGATTGTGACTATGTTTGTCTTGCTCAACGATGAGCAGTGAAAGCAGCAATGAAATCGGTATTCAATGTCATTTTTTTATGTGATTTCAACTTGCCTGTCTGTCCGTCTCGTCTCTGTCCATCCGTTTTTGTGCTCAATTTAGATGAAATGTGCTACACATTGATGCGTTTTATCTCATGGCCGAATTCTATCGTAAACAGATTGGATCGCACAATTTTCACGATCACTCTATATATAATGCTCTGGTTTAAAAAAGTCGGTGCATGAAGAAATTTTTTGCAATTTTGAAAATTCTTTGACAAAATTCGCTGAATAATCGCGTCTCGTCGTATCAAATAAATAGGAAAACCTGAACTGGATTAGTCGACTTTTTCAATGGTATTAATTTTTATTGACTTTATTTGTAGAACAAGAGAAAATTCCGAAACAATGAACTAATAAAATGGGGGAATGCTCGAAATTATTCATAATTTTTCATCAAGATTGACAAAAGTCTTAAGCTACGAGCTATCAGCGGAATTGTTTCCTATCTTTACCAAAAGAGGGTATTCGTCTGAATCCGTCTAGAATCCGAGAACCTTCTTATATGTCAAGCGTAGACAAATATTTGAAGGATCCTAAAGATAATCGGCTCCACTTTTTTTTTAATACGAACAATCACTCGGATGATGTGCCCTGTACGTATATAAAATGGCGATAGCCACAAGGAATTTTAGAACAACAAAGAGATAGGGGGATGGATACCGCAGCTTAGCTGGTATCCAATGGTGTCCAATCGGTAAGTATTAAGCCCTTACTAAGTGAGCAGCAACTGCAATTACGGGAAATAATGGTTAACACATCGGTTAACACATCGCAAGGAGATTTGCTTGAACCCCCAAGCACCGACTTGGTAGTCGCGATTCTTATCTATTCGGTTGTGTAAAAGCCGTTAGAATTGGATTAAAGAGGAGTTTGGATACGTTAGGTAAGGTGTACCCATTAAAAAGAATAGTTATGTTAAGCGCTCGCATGCATTTTGATCAACGACATCGATTAGTGAAAATGCTAAGGCAATGCGTAGTTTCAATGTACATAACCTTTAAATTCGACGATCTTCACCTTTCTTTACACAAAATATCACTTTTTCGTTCAGTGTTCTTGAGTTATTCTACTTTTGTTGTTTGATGTGAGAAAATCTGCTGCCGAAGTCCATCAAACAGTTTCCGATGATCGATTTTGGTTTCAACGGTTTAAAAGGGCTGAGAACAGCCTGGGAACCAAAAAAGTTTGAAAACAATTGATTGCAATACTTATTGGACGAATAATTAACTTAAACTCCCATAGAACTTTCGTACACCGTAGAAATTGATGAATTAACTCGACTTCAACTATACAACACATACATTACACTTCATAGACAATGTATTGACTATCAATGTATTCATATCATAATTTGTACGTGTATATATATATATATATAGAAATTTATTGATAGTTAGAAGGCAGTCATATGCCAGGTAAACTATTACACTCTAGTATTTTCTTATAGTTTTCTGTCGGCTCATTCATCTGAACAGTTGCATTTACTCAAAGATTTAACGGTATGCCACGTTTAATGTTTCATTCGAAAGTCTTGTCATGTGCAACTGGCAATAATTGCTTTTTAAACTGAAATTTTTTTGCAAATTATTTCGATTTCACTAGCATTCATCTCAATATTGACCATAGTACTGATATATATATATATATATATATATATAGATTGAATTCTATATAGGCTGCTCTAAACCTTAGCTTAATGATATTTCCACTTTCACGAAGATAATGGCGTAGCAATCCCACAATGCATTTTACAAGCATCTACTCCTACAGCGATAGTCAGATAAGCTTCTCCTTAAATGCCGAATAGTTTTAAAGGATTTGACAGCACTATCGGTGCAACAGGTGCCTAGTATCGGTGTTGCTGACAATTCGAAATCACATAATTTGTTCGATCGAGCTGCTGATGATGAAATCGTGGCCGCAATAGGTATACCAATGGGATTTAACAATGATTTAATAAACAAGTCACTTATCGTATGGACAAAAAGTTACAAGTGGTTACAAAAAGTTGCTTGCCTACCAAATACACGAATATGATCCAGAATGAGTATGCGATGGTATTTCAAGAAGAACTATGATTTGAAATCAATCAATAGACTCATTAAGGAGTCCGCATGGGCTCCGTACCCTCTTTTTGTCACCAACAATATCTTCTTATCACCAACAAAAAAAACAATTCGCTTCAAGATCTAATTACGACGGGAGCTGCTGTAAATTTGAAAAATATAATCTAACGATATGGAGGTTGCTGGGTGTTTAGTTAGGTCCAGACACAAGTCGACACGCATCAAATACTTTATTTATACTTTTTATAGAATATGTTAAATATTATTAAAGGGTATCTATCTGAGGTTCATTTCAAGCTGAATAGGGATTTATTTTATTTGCTTTGTCTTTTCCTTTCTTTCTATGGAAGCTATGGAAGTTATTTCCCGCGTTATTGCCGGTTCGTCACACTAGTGCATTTCTACGTCGGCACTACTACGATTGTTACAATTGTGTGTGCGTGTTTATGAATGTGTCAGGGGGGGACTCTGCTAAACAGCTAGCTAGCTATACCGAAAACGTTATTGTACGTGTGTGTGCGTAATATTTTTAGTTAAAAAAAGGATATAACTCGACTATGGGTATGGATGCTAATCATAAACGAGTAAGAATGATGTTTATAACGAAAAGAACACAATGACAAAAGCTCACCAAATGCCCGATTATTTGTGTAAATCTATATATATATATATATATATATATATAGATATATATATTTAGGTATTTAAAGTGTTGGTAGTTGGGCTTCCTTTTTGTTTTTTTTCAATTTCGATTGATAGCAATGCTGTGATACATTGCTTTAGTTTAGTTGTGAAGTTAACGAATACTGTTCCCTTTAACCTCCGCTCTGCCATCTACAGTTGATTAGCGTTGCTGTGCTGTGGTTTAGATAGACGTTATTTTTTTACCTCAGCTTTGAAACTAAATCTGAACGACAAGCGCATACACACCATATCATTAATGGCTTAGTAGTCATATATACATATACAAGACTACAAATACCTACACAGAGACACTTCCAACAATCTGTTATTGTTTTATAGATTGTGTGACTTTTAGGGCTTTTTTTTTTCTTTTTTCTTTTTTATTATTGTTGCTGTTGTTTTTCCTTTTTTTATTCTCTCGATTATGCCGTTTGTTTGGTTGTCTGCCTTTAGCTTTTATTTAACATTTAGCTTAGTGTTTGACTTTGCGGCGGAGGCGGATGTATGGTTACCACAAACTAAACTCATCATTCTCTATACATTTGAATATATATATTTGAATATATATATATATATATGTGTGTGTGTGTGTGTGAATGTATGCGTTTTATGGAATAAGAGAATGTGCATGAAAATGATATTAGAGAATATTGAATGAAAATGAATGTCAAATATACACATCTATGTAATATTGCGGTTTGATGCATTTATTTATGTTATATGCATGTATGTATGTATGTATGTATTTATGTATGCATTTGTATGCAATATGTGTATGCTTGCATAATTTTGCGTTAGGGAAATTGCTTGAGAGATGAACTATAGATAAATATGAGTTTAGAATAACAATAAAATCTCTTTAAACGAAATCAAGTAAATAACTGAGAAAATATTGAATCAGAAGGAAAAAGGAAAACAAACAAAGAAAAAGAAAAAGAAAAAGAAGAAACAAGGAGGTCAATGAAGAAGGCGAAGACAAAAACAAAGAAATAAAAAAAAAGCAACGGAAAATATAATATGAATAACTATACACAAACGCACAAGTAACAACAACAACAACAACAACAACAACGACTACATAGAGGACAAAGATTTTATGATTTTTCTTCTTCTTTTTGATTTTTTTGTTTTGTTTTCTTTTTTGTACATAACAACCAAAAACATCATCAGCATGAGGTTAATATACCATCTGTCATAGTTCTCCGAGGGGTTTAATAATGATTGAGGACAACATCCGACTTATAGTTCATTTTGTGTTCATATTCATTTGCATGTAATTTTAAAATACTTTCAAAAAAGCATTTCATAGCCCATTTTTGCTCTCTTATCTTTCTCCACGGCCGCACACACTCACACACTCACACACTCACACACTCATTCACTAGCAGCGTGCTATCTTGTATAATAGTCTATACATAGTCTACAGATATATATATATATACATATATATATATATATAAATGAACATATTTGTATGAACACATACGTATTTTATATATATATATATATATATATATATATATATATTCATACAAATATGTTCATTTTAACTTTATAAACTTTATGCACACATTATATTTATGTATGTTAAAGAAGTGTTTTTGTGCATGCATTCGTTCTCATGTAACACCTGAAGCAGATTGTATAGTAAGCCGTTTGCCTTCTACTTCAAACATTTAAAGTATTCCAGTATTCAAATTTTTGTACGATAAATTTCATTGAAAACGGAAAAGAGAAGAGCATTATATTGTTGTATGTTTTCCTAACAGTGGCAGCAGCGCTAGCAGCAACAGCAGCACTAATAGCAGCAGCTGTGCAGAGTGCTTGCTAGTAGTGTTTTCAGTACCAACAACAATAATAATAACGGAATTGGTTGCCGCTTAATGAAGATATGAATAATAAAAATTGTGATTTGTTAAACTCTGGAATCTGCATGCATCCACATGCCGTTCTACGGCACACGAAGGTATAAAGGTATGAGCGAATCGATGTATGTGTGAAAGAACAAATGAGTAAATGAATGCATGCAAGTTTGCTAAAATTCATTCGGTAAAATTTCATTTAATTTGGCTTCTGGTCGATAATTCCTTTCTGCAATTTTAATACTACTGTTTCACTCTTGCTCGCTTCGTTTAAGAACGTGTTGAAAATGTCGCATATATTTATACTACTGCATCATCCATCATACCCATCATTGGAAACCACAATTTTTTCTACCTTTGAAGCGATCTAAGTTATTTTCATGGAAATGTAAGATCCTTGCTAGTCTTGACGTTAACTTTATTTATTCAAATATCTTATGTAACCTCCACCACGCGGAAAAGTATTCTATCAATAATAAGGCTTCAGTCGTATTGTATAATACGATATTTGTCAAGTACGGTTTCGATGCAATCTCGTACAAAACATTCGATTATTATAAGACGCGATTTCAAAAAACCCGCAAATATTTTTCGCCGAATTTTTAAATGCTTTTTGTTTTGTATTTTTATGCCCACCACTGTAAAATGCTTTTTTTTGGATAATGTATGTAACACCCAAAGGGAAGCTTCAGAGATCCTTTAAAATATATATATTTAGCGATTAGCGTGAAATGTTGGGTTGATTTAGTCATGTCTGTCTGTCTGTCTGTGTGTCTCTGTTATGTGTTGCTGGCACTATTCTGCTCGCAAAAAAAAAAAAAATGTCTACTTCAAATTTGATAGAAGCATTAGAAATGGAGCAAATTGCTTAGAGCAGAAGCGCCCAGTGGACCGTAAACTGAGGGCAACTCAGTTTTTTTTTAAACACAATTTTTGGATTTTTACTCGTTACTCGTATAAAGTATAAAAGTTAAAAGGCTGAAATCTTCCACACTTTCTTTACAAAACACTCTACTCTTTACGTGCAAAAATGGAAAATATCGGCCATGCCCACGCAAAGTTGCAAGTTGCAATTAAATTTTATTTTTCCACTTTTTTGAGGTCATAAGGCAAACAAGACGGAGTGTTTAAAACTATTTTAGACATTCCTAAAAATGAAGATAAACTATGTGCCTAAAAATGGATTCATTCTAAAATGAATACGATAGACCCCGCGATTACTTTTTTTTGTTAATAATACCGGCTACCGGCTACCGGCTGATATGGATATCAAATAAAATAATTTGGAGAGTAGATGGCGAAAATCATAGCGGTGGGTATGCGAGATTCGGACGATAAGCCACATTAAGCACATTTGAAGCACCTTCTGCCCGACTAACGTCAAGCTTTAAAAAAATATAAAAAAAATATTCCTTGAATGTTTTAATACGGGGCGTGATGTATTGTGAGCTTTTTAAGGCAACAAAACCATCATTAGCAAAAGCTACCCACCGCAATTGACGTAATTGCATGAAAAAGAAATGCGCAAAGTTCCAAAGCCATGGCGTGCCATGATTTTTCAAATTTTTAAAGGCGGCTCCCTTTGGGGATACATGAAATTTTTGTTAGCACTGAATTGTAACTTTTTTTTCCTCTTCGCCTCATATTCGTTTCATACAATCGATCGCTTAATTTATTTAAAATTCATTTAAAATTTCCCTATTCGCTTAGCATCAGCGGAAATATTAATTTTTACAAAGTTTTGTCGACAAATAATAGAAAGTGAGTGAGCGTATCTCAAGTCCTGAAGTCCTTTTGGATGTGCTATAAGTCCATAGAATCTTATTTATATGTAACGCCATAATGAGGAGGCTTCGACACAACAATTACATATATAAACTTTTAAATTAATTATTGAGGAATGAAGTCTCGTTAAGCATACTATAAGGCACTAGGACGACTTGACAACTTAAACAATCAAACCATGCCAGTGTATGAAAAATTCATTTAGTCCTAAAAGGGCTAAAATATAAAGTAAAGTAAATAGTAAGTAATTAAAAAATTAGTGAATTCATTAATTAATTAATTTGATTTTAAAGATTTCCGTTCAAGATGCCTTATATCCGCTATATGCACAATGGCTTTTGAACGAAAAAACGCAGAACTTTAATATCCATTTTTACAAAAGTACAACTACAACAACATGCACAGCCAATGCTTCGAGTTCTACTTAACTTAGGTTACCCTACGTTTACCCGATCGAAGTTGTGAAATATGTCTCAACGTAAAGCAAAGCTAACGAACGCTTTAGCCATTCTCATCAGGGCCTAATACGTATCAGTGTGCACACATATTCGAGTGTACACTTAATTGGTTATACGTTCTTCTACTTGAATCGTTCCTTAACTTTTCAGTACAAAAAACAAAGTGAAAGAAATAAGAAACCTACGTTCAAAAATATGAAATTTCGATACTCGATTATGTTGGAATCAAAGCGATATTTCTGGATCACCATACACATCTACATCTTACGATTATCGCTTTTTATGTTCCAGTTTATGAGTAATGGGGGGAAAAATTCTAATTTTCTTTGCTTCTGAAAATAGCGGTGTGCTTAGTTTTTGTTAAAATTGTAGGCGTATAGGTGTAGGGCGACCGCATAACCTATCAACTGTTAGCTATTTCTTAAAAGGAACGAGTATTACGAGTATTCGACGCACCCGAGCTCAATCATCAATCATCATCGCGGCAGGTCCTATGTTAGTTGAGTTCGTTGTGTGATCGTTAGGGTAAAGAGAGCCCAACCAATCGATCGGGTGCATAGGTGTTATGGCCAGTCTCTACCTCCTTCTTTCCACTGCTTTCAGACCTAATCACCTAAATACATGTACAGCGATAGTGTGTTTTGATTATAAAAAAAAAAAAAATGTTAATCGATTTAGCTTTTTTTCAATATCTATCCGTCCGTAAGATATTTTCAATTTGTCTCCAAATTTTCACTAAATTTGCGATTGAGAGAATTTTCGCCATAGACAACCAAACAGACGTACGGACGGACAGACATGTCTAGATTGGTTCAGAATTCGATACTCAAGATCTAGACTATATAATATACTATATATATATTTAATACATTATACGATCTTTGAAGTTTCCTTCTGGCTCGTTTGTAAACGTTCCGGCAGGATGATTATGCTCGAAACATTCGATGGTGAGCAGTGAAATGTCAAATAATTTTAAAAGATAAAAAACTTTTTAATAGTGTTTGCAGAACTCGAAGAACGATGAGATAAAATATATATAGTAAAATATTATTACAGAAAACTATGGGAGAAAATGGGTTTTTTTTTTTTTTTTTTTTTTGCTTACTTTCACATTATGACGCAATATAAGAAAGAATGTGCGTTGAACACATAAACTATATAGAGTACGTATGCATATACCTAAGAGTGTTTGTATGGGGATATAGTATGACAAACCGAATGTTTGACAGACAATCTTACCTCTGTAAATTTATTTACAAGGGCTTATTACTGCACTTAGATAATATGAGTACAGTGACTAGAGAATGAAAAAGAAGAAGAAGAATGTTATTCTTAAAATGCACTCATGTCAATATCCATTTTGAAGAGTCCTTACGCTTGTTACGACAGCGTATCTTTATAGTTATGTGCGAACTGTGCCAGCCATTTTAATATTCTTAAGAGTTACTTATCATACATATGCATGCAGTTTAAATATTATTAATATGTTTTATGCTTTAGTGTAAGATTTTACAACTAAACGTAGTAGCGCTTTATATGATACAGTTTATGGCATGTGCGCGCATTACGCTTGCTGCTGTATGTGTCGAACTTGCATGCGAAATGCCCTTTATGCAGGGAGTAATGTGGAGTAATGTGGAGTAATGTGGGTAAATATAAAAATATATAGGAATAATAAAGCAGCCACAAACGGAGCCGCTTACAAACTTATTAAGAGTCAGGAGGGAAAACGAGAGTAAAAAGAGTATTTGCTAAGAAATTTTCCGTTTATAGTAAAATAAAATAAGGTAAAGACGTACAACTGCAAACTGTTGAGTTTTCTACACTTTCGAAAGAGCAACTTTCCTAAGCTTCCTATGTTCTTATTTTGTTTTTTTGTTTTACTATTAAAAATACGCCGTTGAAGGGTCTTTTTTCAGCTTGTAAAGACGTTTTATATTTATATGGGAAAACTTCTTCTTCCCGTGTGTCATATGAGCAGAAAAATAATACAAAATTACATGATATATACTGTTGTTGTTGTTATTGTTGTTATTGTTTAGAAACATTTCGAAGAAAGTCAAATAATGTAAAAGGAACTTTTGTGGTATTATATATATATTGCTTTCTCTTTTATTCTATCTCTCACTCTCTCTCTCTCTCTCTGCCATCCGTTCTCTTTCGTTACTTCTCTATATAACGAAGTTCGCATCCGCACTCAACATAAAAATAGCGCAAATAGAACGTGAAACGTGGTAACAATTTCAAGTAAGTAGTCAGTTAAACTGAATATAAAAATAACAAAGTAACAAAAAAGTAAAAAAAAAAACTAAAAACTTGGGAATTAAAGTTACGAGTGTGTATTGAATTGAAAACTAAAGATAGATGTCTCTTTGATGCCCATGCAGTGTTTTATGGTATAGTCCTCGGCTTGCCATGAACTTTATTGAAGTTCTAATAAGTCGCCATACTGTCGGGAGAATTGTAACGACTTACTGGTGTGTAACCTTTACTTTTCAATTATTTCATTTCTTTGCCTCATATATATATATTCAGGAATAAAAAAATTGGCATTTATAAATAACTGTAATACTGCTCAGTTCCCTCTTTCTTTTCGTAGCGTGCAAGTACAAGAAAGAAGGCAAGGGAATAAATGAAAAAATGAAAAAGAAGCAGACAATTTAAACGTAATCCAATCAAATGATAAAAGAAAGAGATGTTTAGACAAAACAAACCCATAAAAATTTATAAAAAAAACTATTACCGGATATTGTCTCTTCCATGCATCCTGCGCTCTAACAACACAATAGAAATTTTTTACATGCTCGCATTAGAAATTTTACAGTTGATGACAAATAACAGTGTGTTCATTCAGTGTGTGCACACTGACTCCCAAAAGGACTCTTTACTCGAAGTAAGCCAGGTAGGTAGCTCTCTCTCTCTCTCTCTCTCTCTGTTCAGCCTTTTATTGGAGCCAGAATCACATTTGTGAAAACTTCTTTCATTCATTCGAAAAATGAATGAAATTAATATTGGCTTACTCGAGATTGATCGGAAGAGTAACTAACTAACTATTGAAATAAATTAACAGAAACAATCGATTATCGATTATAGCCACCAACCACCAACTAATAAATCGAATGATAGCAAAATACTTGTTTTCTAAATATGTATTAAATAAGAAAATTATTTGGGTAATGCCTTTAAAAATAAATGTCAGTGTTCTTCTCAAGGACAACATCATTTTAGATGTTCCGTTGAAATTTTTGATATCACTTTTGGTTTCATTTCTCCATTTTGCCTATTCTTCACTTTCACTAGAACTTACCATCGTCGTCGTTCATAAATCATTTAACAAAATAGAAGAAACGAGAAAATGGTTATACACCCATTAAGACGTGAATTTAGTCATCGAACATCGAAATGTCGAAAATATAACTTTTACAATGAACGACGCTCCGGTCTGTAGGGTACAATTAATTTCATATCAAATATGAAAAAATTTTTATTACGAGCTGTTTCGTATTTTTCATCAATCATCCATCCACTAACTCCACTTCTCTAAAGCGAGAAGAGGAGCTCTATTTGAAAAGCGCTGCACTTCTCGTTACGTGCTTTAAGTTCTCTGCGCTTAATATCCGTCAAGTCTAACTGTGTAAGTAAATTTTTGAAAGAAAAGAAAAACTATTGTGTAATAAGTGTTGAGTGTTGTAACTTATTCGGCTTAAACCAATAATAATAAGACGCTTTCATTGTTTTAAATCAAGAACTATATGAAAGAAGAAGAAGAAATTTCATTAAAATAACTACATTTTCCCGCCATTAGCTTTCATATTATTCGCGCTGCTTGCGTACGCCGATTTCAATTGCTGCCAGTAATCATATCTGTGACTTTATTACACGATTCTTCTATTTGAATATCCGCATGCGAAAATGCGGTGCGGTCACCCAAGAAATTGCGAACGATTATGGGACTTGTTTTTTCAGTTAATTACTTACTGACAGTTATCGCTTCATTATGGAAACTATACACAATAAGCTTTAGCGATTTAACTCTAAAGTCAACGCGAAAAGAAAACTAAATTCGCTCGTTACGATATCTTATTTTATAATTTGCTTCCACAAAGGCAAACGAAGTTAACACGATTACAAACTTTGTAAGTTCTGCAAAAATAATCAGACAAGCGCTGGCGAAACTTCATGCTAAAGAATTTTAATTTCGCTTAAAGGAAACTATTAAGGTTGATGACCACATACTTAAGACATTAATCACATCACGAATATGCGGAGTTTTACAAGGACGAGATTTGCCCAGAACTTGAAAATTTACAAACATCGAACAAGCAACTAAGTTAAAGATGTAAGCCAACGTTGTGATGTTTTTCGCAAACTCGTTACTTTTAACTTAACTTTTACTACAGTAAAATTAATTATTATTGTAAATTGCTTTTCTATATATTTTTCCAAAAAAAAAAAAAAAATTATTTTGAAGTGCTAATCGTTGCCACTAATATTTCTACAAACTTCCGTTCATTTAATAGTCTGGTCTCTACATGGCTTCTCATTAAGATTACGGAATGTGCGACTGAAAAGTTTATTACGTTCATTACGCCCGTGTTAAACGGGCAGGCCTATGGGCCTATGTTGAAAACATAACGGGAATTCTTACTTTAAAAAGGGAGGCAATCGATAAAACTGTGATTGAGATCCGAAATAAGTTTCATGTCAGAATGTCAGTCGGTGTGGTAATCTGTAAATTAGATCCTCTTGTCCGGTATAGCTGTCGAAGGCGACACCAAACTCTCTTTAATACGTTTTATTGACTTAAGGCGATTACGATTAAGGCAGGCGAAGGTAAGAATATGTTTACAGCTTTCGATATCGATTACGAGAGTCAATCGTAATTTTCAATTTCTGTCGACATCGAGTGCGATATTATTAACGGCTTGCGTGCTCTCAAAGGAAAAATATTCTAGACGTGCAAGCTGGGTTATTAAATACTCAAACCCACTTTGCCTAATACTGGTATTGGTCCAAATCTACCAAAATTAATTTTCTTGTCATCTATTATTCTCCATCTATTTAGTCATAGAATTTTAAAAAATTAGATTATTTTCCGTAAGAGCATTTATTTGGCCATGACATCTATTTTATAGGCCAAAATACTTGTTGTACCCTACAACACTCATGGTCGTTAGTAGAAGGGCTTATGATAGACCCACTTTTTATTACACCGATCTCTTCAGGATCACAATCTGAATTGATCTAAGCCTGTCTGTCTGTCTCTCCATGTGAATTTGTGTTCAATATACAGGTCGCAATTCTTGAGAGACTTTAATGAAATTTGGCACAGTGACGTGAAACGTCACCATTGAAAATGATTCAGATCGATCCATTTTTTCGACTACCACCTATACTGAAAAGTCGTTATATGGAAAAAAATTATAATTTTGCAAAATTTTCTCGGCTAAACTGGCTACGTAGTAGTAGTATTTCGGAATTTTAAATGGGTATGAAAAGTCCGGTCCGGCTGGGGCAATTGTTGTTGAACCCCTTCTCATATAACGAAAACTGAAGTTCAACAAAATTAATTGTACCAAATTCGAATCATCGCATCCTTTTTTTGCGATCATAACCTAATAACGATTTCCACGAAAATTGATTCTTTGTAGAGTAAAAATGTCGAAGTTTTAAGATCCGTAATAGCAATTTCAGTTAATTGGTGAAATTGATCCATAATATGGATTTCATACAAAAATGAACTCTACAAATTTGGACCATATACGCCTACTGTTATATTGTATCCTGCTCTATGTAAGGATTAAATTTGTACTGCATTAGGGTGCTTTTTGGGCCCGCTTTCCCCGTAAATACGTACTTGAAAAATATGCCCTGATATAGAAACAAGATATAGTTGTCGTGTTCTATAATAAAAATAAGAATTGTTTTAGGCAATGAGGTGCAGGATATTTAATGGTGGGGGATATAATGCCCGACTATAACGTTCCTGCTTGTTTCATAATAATTTTATTGGACACATCAAAAATAAATTCATAGCACCGGAATTAGTTATTTAAAGACGGTTGTTGTAAAATTGGGTTTCAGTCGAATTTTTACTTTTTTATTCTTTCTGCTTTACTGCCATGTACACGTATAAAGCTGAAAATTGAATTTTTCCAGTTTCTTTTTGGTTGAACTCTTTGGTTAAACTCTTAGTGACCGATTACCTTGCTTAACGTTAAGTAAACGCATGTGCGAATAAGTTTTAATACCATGTAGAATAAACAACAACAAACGAAGTGCTAAACTAATGCTGACTTTATATATACTTCAGGGCATAAATGTTATTTTTGATTAAAGTCTAACATCCACAAAAACAATATTTTTACTTTTATTTTAGAAAATATTTTTTGCATTTGCTCGTACAAAATACATAATATGTTAAGTAGAACGTTATCGCAATTGAATAAACACAAGTGTAACTTTGGAAAATATTTACGCACAATGGCGGCTCGGTTGTGAAAGGATTCTATTTATGAATATTAATGAGTTTTTGTCTTTTTGATTTTAACTCACCTTAGGCTAGCCCCGTCAGTTTAGTGATAAGTAGTTTTTATATCTTAAACGGTTTGTGGAACATAAACGGTATTAAGTTTGTGCGAATGTGTATGAAATGCAGAAGAAGAATTTAATATGGACCCTGTTTTCTGAAGCGATTTAAGTTTGAATATTCTATCTATCGTATGTCTGTCTACGCCTTTCCGTGTTCAAACGATAGTCGGGAATGCTTGAGATATTTTGACGAGACTTGGTACACGCTTGCATATACCCTAGATGAACTCACGGCCGTACAAGTGCTCTTACGAGAAATAAGTCAATTATTAAATTTCAATTCATCTTATAATGAGCAGCAATTTGAGAGGAAAAATTAATTCTCTTAAGTTTGCACCAAATTTTTAAACAAAAGATGATTTAATTAAAGGCGTTTTTTAAAACTGTTTACTTCCCAAGTCTTATAGAGTGCATACACAAAATTATATTGGTCTCGTTAAGTAAAGTTTCACACACTTGTCAACAAACATTACACGTTTTATTGGAAATTTTAAGGTGAAACTATTCCGTCATTAACTTAGTTTTTACTTTTTGTACGCAGTACACGAATGTGTGCGAAACAATTTGACATAAAATTTATTTGAAGAATGGAAGAATGGAAGAATGGAAGAATGGAAGAATGTGTCTAAATAATCTAAATAATATGAAAACAGTCGCTTGCTATTAACTATTGTGAGTCGAGTAATTATTGAAACTAAGGTAAACAACTATAATACGGGGAATATTGAGATCAAATTTGAAATTAATATTTATTCAGATTCAAATTTTTTGGATACTATTCGCGGATAAACCAAGTTCGAGGTCTTTTTTCACAATTTTGGCGAACGCGAGCAAATGAACAATAGACGACAGATGGACAGATATCGACAAATTGATTGCGAATATCGCGTACCTCCTTCCTCCGATAATAGAGTTACAATTTTTTAAATATTTGCAATCATATGGGCTTAGCAGCTAGCTAGAAGGATTGCATTCAATCTCTCTGTGGCATGGTAATCATTCTTATCAGGTGTTCCAAGCTAATAATAAATATTCCATTCAACTTTTTAGCGTGTTTACGTGCGATCTTTACCTATTTCTTAAAAAACTATGCATAAAAGTAGAGCTTTTTTTTTTTTTTTTTTAATATTTTAAGTTCGAATCGGTAAGGACCGACGGACATCCAAAATCGGTTTAAAGTTTCGCTAATGCACGAATTAGCATGCTATGAAAAGTGGAAAATGTATTTATAGCTAATTAGTATTAATTGATGGGGATTTAATTACACAGTAAACCGTATAATACGTGCAGTACAAACGCTTACGTACATATGCGAACTACGAGAAATTGATTTGTCATAATGTCAATGCTGTAACGTAAATAAATTGTGTGTGAAATAACTTAACTTATTTCAATTAATATCTGTCGTCGGAACGGAACGTCGGATAGGTAAGGTGTTAACTTGTTTCAGCAGATCGAATCAGATACGAAAGCCCTTAAGCTTTTTAATACACAAATACATATTTGGTCGATAACGATAATTTTCAGTTGATAGCGAAATATAATCCGCGTATGAAAATGAATTAAAAAAAAATACTTAAAATATTCTATACCCGATACATGTACTTATTCAAGAGATCAATCTAAAAATCTTTGGGTCTTCTATAGAAATTGCGGGTAGAAGAATCAATCAATTGATTGTGTAAGACAACCTACTTAAGTACAATTAGAAATGTGAGTATTTTCTAAGAATGTCTTATATAGAAGAGAAAAGTCCGATGGTAATCGGAAAAAACGTTCGAAAGGGTTATGTCAAAAAAATATTCGCAATAGACGGGATGTAGCGGAATCGACCACAGTACCAGTTTATTAGGGATCGCCGTTCAATCGATAATAGCGCTTGAATTTGTTGAATAGGAAACGTGTTACACGCCCATCATCATAATGTTAGAAATTTGGTTTACCTACTAGATCATTAGAATCTGTGCAGGACTCCGCGATATTATATTTCTTACGTCCGAATATATGAATTACGTTTTATTTTTATTTCTAAGGAAGAACGATGGCGCGCAATTTCACAAACACTCAACCATTTCGTGTTAAAGATAAATTGAAGAATTTCGACTAAAAAATTTGCTAAATTGGGCGAAGAAAGATTTAAAGCAATGCAACTGCACCAGGCATAGAAATGATCTCTTATCGGTTTCTCTGGGAGGCAACGTTACTTTGCCTTTTTTGCTGACCTTTTTTTGCTTGTGGAGGTGAAAGAAAGGTGCACTTATATGAAAAAAAGAATAAAATAAGGGCGGAGTGAGCCTCGTGCTAGTTGGCGTTAATCCAGACGATGGATTCAAAAAAAAAAAAAAAAAAAAAAGAAGAAAACCTTCATTTTTATTTCGTTGAAACTATTTTCACACTCCACGAATTTCATGATCGTTTGATGGATTACAATAATACAGATATAATTTGGGGCATATATGTTTTTAAAGAAATTCGTTTCTTAGTTATATCCGCGGTTTTCGCTTCAAATAAGACAAATTTCCGCTTCAGTTTCATATTTGTGATGACTTTTTTTTTTAAATAATATTTTCAAGACAGTTTGTGATTGAAGAAGAGCCTTATATTTTATCTGCATATATGAGTATTAATTAATTTTAATTAAGTTTGTTTGGAACGCAATAAGCGTTTCTTTCTTCTGCCTTCTCGTTTAGGTCTTCTTTTTTGTTTTTCTGTATTTCATTTTGAAGTACGTACTTTCTTAACACAAAAAAGGCAAACTTGAAAAACTCTATTAAAGGCTTCAAGTTTTATTCAGTGACTGAAAATTGCTTTATTAATATTCCATTTGTGCTCAAGTGGCGACATTTCAAAATCATTCGTTCGCTTTCATATTTACTGCAACTACTTTACTACTTACTACTATTAGTGCTATAATTAGTAAAAAAATATTTTTTAATATGAAAAATAGGAGCGTAATTGAAAAAGAAAATGTGTTTAAAATCATCTTAGAGAAACATGCTGACAAACTCACATATAAGAATGAACGTGGATTGGCCGCTTTACGAGACATATCGAAGTCTTCTATCCTTCGTAAAAACTGTAACCGAGATATGGTTACTTTCTTGCTTGCAAAGCGCTAATGTATTCCCATCAGGAATGTTGTACCGTATGTCGGGCCACTTTTTTTAATCACTTTCATTAGCGAAAAAGATTGAAAATTTTGGAAGGCTTCTCGACAAAAATCACTGAGCGATATGTGTGTCGGATAGAGTAATTTTTTTGAAACTCTTGCCATATAAACTGGCAATGGAACTACAATTTTCTTCCTTTTCTTATCGGAAACTCGTCTAACTTTTACTCATAAGAACAATTTGACATAAACATTAATTCGTACTAAATTTGAATTTTTTGAACTCCAACCGGTCTAACGGTTTTTATGTTGAAGAATAATAGGGTCTTTTAAGGTGACTTCTTGGACTTCTTGTAGGCTTTCACATGGAAACAAGATACGATTTCCTTGTGGTATTTTATCGCGAAAGTAAACGAAGAATTGTATTGCCCGAAGTTCTGTAGGGTATTGAATGAAGGATCTTGGCCGCTATAATGGTTTTACTGACGAGACCTTGAATTTGCTTAAAATTACGTAAATTCCCGAAATGAGTGTAAATCGACTATTAGATTAAATCGATTCGCGGTTTGGTAAAACAAATGTTTATTTTTATTTTTTATATGAATTCTTTGTGTGGCTCTAGGTCATCTTCCTTAACACCATTTTTTTTTTTTTTTTCGTTTTTTTTTTTAAGAACGTACCTTCCGGGTAAACTGAATGTTGAGTGTGTGTTTATCTTTTAATTAAATGCAAAATGGATATGTTGTGTGTAAATGTAACATAACACAAGTATATCTCAATAAAGTCAATTTTTATATGTAAACAAGAGTGTACACGTGTTGTTGTTACCATACAAATTGATTGTTGGCATTGTTGAAGGAAAGTCAGTGCAAAATACGCAGAAATAACATTTGTTGTAATATTGATAAAAAAAAAAAAAACCCACGCACACGCATATACTCACACAAACAGCAGCAATAACATATGTTAATGTTTAATAAAATTATATAGGACTTATGGCGAAGTGTGGGTATCCATCAGCCAGTTTATTTTATTTATTTATTTATTTATTTATTCATTTTTTTTTTTTTACTCAACGTCAATAAACAAAAGTTAAATTTCAACATTAGTGCATAAATTTTAAAATTTCGACCCTTAATGCTTAATGTTTTGCGAATGACATTGAATGCAAAGAGACGGATAAATGGACAGACAAATAAACATGTCTATCTTTATCACACGCGGAGGTCAACTATTGAGAATCGAATAGCACTATTAGGGTCATTATATAATATTGTCCATGGGATTTTGATCATTCTACAAACGATATAATGAATTTATTACACTCACCATCAATGGATGGGTGGTTCTGGAGGGTATCATTATATTGTTTTTCCACAAATGTTTCCGTTACATTTAACAAGGGTTATAATCATATGAATTACATGAATATATATTAGGGGGACCCATAAGTAATCAATTATTTTGCATTCATAGACAATATTTTTATTTTTTAATCGTTTATGTAATCACCGTCGTTGGCGATGACTTGTTGCCATCGTTCCTGCAAAAGTTCAACGCCCCTCTTGAAAAAGTGGGATGGGCGTGACTTAAAATATAACTCAAGGTGCATTTGGACATCGGATAACAAAATTAAAATTTTTATTTCGTAACGAATGCTCCAGTGACCTGAACAGATGGTAGTCCGACGGTGCTAGGTCTGGAGAGTATGCAGGGTGCGGTAGAACTTCCCAGCCCAACTGCTTAATTTTCTCTTGAGTAATCTTCGCTGCATGAGGACGGGCATTATCTTGTTGGAGTATCACACCTTTTCTGTTCACTAAAGCTGGTCTTTTTGCTATGAGTGCGGACTGTAACCGTTGTAATTGTTGACAATACACGTCAGCGGTAACTGTCTCCCCAGGTTTCAATAATTCGTAGTGCACTGGTACCGGAACAATTCCACCAAATACACAATAACACCTTCCTCAGGGATAGGGTTGGTTTAGGGGTTGGAAGAGATCTCCCGTTTGCAGACAACCATTGTTTCGATCGTGTTCGATTATGTTATCATAAAGGATCCATTTTTCATCTCCAGTTGCGATCCTAGACAAAAAAGGATCTCTGCTAAGTTTGGTGAGCATGGAATTACAAATTGTTCGCCGAAGATCTCTTATTGGCCTCAGACAGCAGGTGCGGAATGGTATCCATTTACCTTGTCCATGTAATGGTATCTTGCGAAAATAATTGATTACTTATGGGTAAACCTAATATATATGTGTATATATATATAATTATATATAAATTAAATATTGTGTTATGTGTGGCTATTTTTGTCATTATATTCAAGTATAATAATAAATACACACATGCACGCACGCACACTCAAAATTTTATACGCATACGCCTATGCACACACACACAAATATATCGTGCACACTGTCTACGCAACTGTATGCATATTACACACATCAGCCATTTGTCGTGACAACCGATAATAAGATTTTATAATAAAATTGATTGTTTGTATGTATGATTGAGTATGAGTAGTATTCGAATTAACATGGATATAATACTGGTGGTGTCATCAAAACTTTTGTAAATATTTAATTTAATCATAAGATTTGCTTATCCTAAGCAAATTAAATCATATTCGGGAAATTTTGGTAAGCTTTAGCATCAGCCGAATACTTCACAAATGCGAAATATCTTGTGAAATGTTGACGGATTGGTTTCTCGTTGGAATTACGCCCTTTGACGCCCTTTTTGTGCTTGCAACTTACCCGGATGTCGTAGCTTGATTTCAACATCTCGTCGAGAATGAAGTCAGGGCAGTCTTTTGACATATTTGCCGGAAAATTATACCCATTTTTACTTTGAAGTTGTCACTGCCCTGAATTTCAAAGCAATCTTTGAAACTGCTTGCTGTCGTACACGCTCATTTTGAAAGATAGAGGCCGCGATGGCCTAATGGATGGATAATCAAAACCATTTACGTGGTTATCTTTCATAAGCAGAAGATTTTTGTTAAGAGTGTCGCCTCATTTAGTTTCTTTTGAATGCCTTTATAAGGTTATGTCGAATATCTATTCTAATTGTACAGTTACGTGGGAGAGAAACTTATCAAAATCTTGAATGGAACGGAAGAGTAAGGCGGGACTTCAAATAGGTTTGTGGCTGCGCCGTGTTATTTAAAAGCAAATTCAATCAGAAACAGTGTTAAAAGAAAAGTTTGATACCAAAATCGTTCCCCATTGTATGTGGGGTCACGTATGGGCCTACGCTATTTTAAGTGTCACACGACACTGTAGAATTAAATTAAGATGAATTGTTAACGTAACAGTAGTGTCAGCTGACTGATCAGGCAGTAATAGAGCGACTTTTCTTATTCAAAGCTAAAGTAAGACTGCGAGGGAAATGAACGGCACGGAATTCGTGCCGTGAATACGATTAACTAAAACAATTAAATTGCCAAAGTATTAAAGAAACGATAAACTGGTTGTCTTTGCGGAATTTATGAAAACTCATTGACAGGTGAAGTTGAAAAATTTCAAAAATAAGTAAAAGTGAAATCATCTTGTTTTGTAATTGCAATAAAGCACGACTGATACACACACACACACACACACAAACGCAAATAGCGATGAGAATGTTGTTCACACGGAGTCGATAAATTATAGAAGACGAAGGGGTGAGAACATCATTTGTAAGGATAGTTCAACCGATTAGCATTTTCGACGGTGGCTCAAAAATGGAAATGGTCTTGGGAGGAACTTGTGTTTCTTATAAAAATCTTACAGATAAAAAAGTTACAATTCGTATACTGTAAGTAACTTGAATCATCTGCGCCGATGCTTGTAAACCCTTCTCTTGTCGGTCCACGCACAAAGCAAGGAAAAGAGTTTTTCTTAGACTAACGGCAAACATATTACTCTAACAAACATATTACTCAAACAACTTACTCTAAGAAAAACTCTTTTCCTTTTTGCGTGGACCGACAAGATATACATATAGATACGATACAAGTATAAACAGATTGACCTTTAGAAAGAAAGAAGTCGGCAAAGGAGGGATAGAGTGTGGCTGCAGTATGCGTGTTATACCCCCTTAGCGATTGAGCATCTACTATAGCCATTAATCCATGCCGATCGTAATTAAAGGGTGTTGTCTCCGCTAAAAGTTGAAGTCATGCCGGTATGCCGTTTTAATAGTCATGCTTGCCATATGATGAGCTTTGCGGCTATTAGTCTACGAATCGACTTTTCCACTCAGCTTTGCTTATTTTGATTACGTCAACGGATGTGCCCTAAAAGACAGACGTACATGCATTGATAAAAGCACGAGCAGGTGTTAGAGTTAAGCGAGACGTCATTTCAAGTTTTTGGGTAGGGCAACGAAATTATGATTTCGTCTTTGCAACCTTAAAGGGTATAAAAATTGCTTACCGCCTAAAACGCATTGAATTCGTGACAAATGTATAGGAAATGACAGAGAATGTTGTTATCGTTAATTGATACGAATCATTCTTTCGTTTTGAAAGGTTTAACGTTTCCTTTGCAGCGAATTTATTTTTTTTCCCCATTCATGCACTTGGTCTATGTTGAGTGCTTAATAGAGAACATTATTAGAAATTTATTAGAGACACACTATGGTTGACGCACATATCTCAGGTGGAACGGTTAGTACCCTAAGGCAGCCACATTAGTCTCATTGAAAATATCAACACGGCAACTTAACGATAATGTGAACAAAGGCGTCGTAACAAGCTGGCATAATAGGAAATCCCATCAACCTATTCAAACATATACATGCATTCTTTGTCTTTGTCGGGTGGTGTCAAGCAAACAATATACTTGCGTTACTTAAAGCCCGTTAAACCATTGTATGCACAGTGCACAGTGCACAGTGCACAGTGCACAGTGCACAGCGGAACATATAGCAGCATCATGAAATGCATTCAACACCTGCATCTGCATCTGCGTCTGCCTGCCTGCATCTATTTGTTTACATTTGAACATGAACTACACATACATACACATTCATGATTATACATGGTTATCTGGGGCCAGCGATGCGTTGGAGTTATTTATTAATAACAGACAATTGCAAGAGTTTTCAACAGCGCGACATCCTGTTGAACTGTTTATCATATTGTTACGTACTTTCCTTATTTCTTTCTCTCTTCTCTCTTCTACATATATATATAAAGAGGAAAATACGTGTCCTGCGGTACATTTACTTCTTGGCACTTGTACCCGGCTTGGACATTGGACATTGGTCATTACTCGAGGTTATTTCAAAATTTTGCTTTGAAAACAAACATTCTTTGGTGAGTGCATTTTCAATTCAAATGCAAGCGACTCTTGAAGAGGAAAGCACGTTATGTGCGGGCTTAATGTTCATGACGCATTTTACTCGTGCTATTCTTCTTCTATCCTTGTTGTTAATGGGGTTGTTGCGTATTCTTTTTTTTATTTTATTTTATTTTATTTTTTTTTTTTTAAATAAATCATTTAAAGTGAGCTATGTTGCTATCCACAGGTAAATATCCACGTAAAATAAAATAAAATAAAATGCTGACAATCCAATTAAATTATTTTTTACATTCAACAACATCCAAATAGGGAAGGACGGACGAGAAGTCGTACTAATTTCATTGCAACGTTTGTGTAACTTGGCAAACGACAAGCGACATGAAATTATGATCATCACAAGATGATCGCTCGTCCGTTTTTGACTTTTCCGAAATCGTTAAGGATAAGCGTGGAAGAATTAAAATTTAAAGCAACGATTGCCCCTTTTATGTATGTATGCATTATGAATGTAATCCATAATATTACGTTACGATTAGTTACGGGTAGATAAAGGACAAAAAATGAAACTCTTAACTCAAATATTTATCAGTATATTTATTGTAAGTAAGTCTCTCGGGATAAGTCATTTCAATCAGGCCTCCACGAGAACGTGACAATTACGAATTACGAAAAAGAAGAAATCTTTATTCCATATATATATATGTATGTTGAGATTCGCTCTCAGGCGAATCTTTTACTTCATTCTCCTTTCTCATATAACATTAATACACATTTAAATAGTAATCATGATTAAATGAATGCTTGGGCGGACAATGAAATGTAATTGTAATAATGGTATAGAAAGGAATGAGATGGAAATTTAATTGTGAATATTTTATAAAACATAATTTATATTATTGCACTTAAGAACATTTCTTATTTCTTCTGCTTTTCAAAAACAAAAAAGTAAGCATAAAATTAGGTTACCTTTGATAAAATCTTTCATTTAGCAAAAGCAAATATTTAAACGAATTTATTGAGTGGAAAAAATACGCACATCCATCGCACTGCACTCCACATAGATATGTTCGTGTGTATGAATTTGTCATATCACGCCAGCATAAATTGACATTTAAGTTATGTAGCTGGTTTTTTTTTTTCCTTCCTCTTGCTCTTGTTCTTTTTCTTTTCCTTTTACTTTTCATTCAATTTCTTCTGCTTTACTTTTTTTGTATTACAAAAGATCAAAGGGGAAATTGCCAAGAGTCGTATCGATGCAATTCAAAGGATTATGCAAATAGATCCAGATAATATATGTTGAGACGAGCATTTCAAATACTTCTTCTTAGGTTGCTTTCTTTTCCCATTCTTTACAATTTTTCTGCATTTTTTTCTTTTTTCTTATTTGTTGTTTTTTTTTTGTTTAATTTTCGTTCAAAACAGACGAGCATTTCTCATGGATGTTACTTTTGAGAAAAAATTCTGCAAAGTATAAATCATTCTAAAATACGTATATATATAGAGTGGAAGATGCACGCATGTGTGTAGCCTTTTGAGGTTAGTTAGTTATAGCAAACCAGGCAGAAGGTAAGAAAAGAAGAAACAAAAATGAAGAGAATCAAATAAAATGCAAAAAAGTTATATTTGCTTTTAGGCCAATGTTGAATATCCGTTATTTAAGAAATATGGGCAAGTAAGTCATTGAAAGAGTCCATCACACAGTTAGTTGATGTTTTGCAATTTCTATAACTTATGGCGCTTGTGTCACTTTTAATTTTGTAAAAATAATTATCGGAATTTTTGTTCAAATCCTTTTTATTACTATTACGATTTATGTCATTTTTATTATTATTTTTTATTTTTTATTTACATTCTATTATTTTTATACCAATCACACCAAAGGATGAAAGGGTGCAATCATTTTGTCAAAACGTTTGCAACGTCCAGAAGGAAGTTTTAGCGCTCCCACAAACTATACATACTCTTGATCAGTATCAAATCTAAATAGTTTTAACCGTGTCCGTACGCCCGCCTGCCCGCCTGCCCGCCTACCTGCCTGTGTGCCTGTCCGTCCCACTAGAATTTGAATGTTTTTTAGGCATTTGCATAAAGTACGCAACAAAGAGAGAGAGAGATCTCGTTATTTGGCTACGGCATGACTGAAGACTGAAGACTGAAAAATTTATTGAATCGAATTTCCATATGCTCGAAATCTAACGATGTTTGAAGAAATTGCCAACGAACGATGAAAAGTGAGTCATGCGAGTGGGTAATACGCGATGAAAAGTCCGAGTTATTGGATTTGATGGATTGGATGATTGGATCATATGCTTCAGACAATTGATTCCATTCTCTATGGGACAGTGGTATCGATGTATCTATCCATCCTGCTTTTTCCTCTTAAACAATAATAAGTTCATTAACATGGTGATCAATCTAAGTAAGTAAATCTTAGATACCGTACCGAAGGCATCGAAAATTGTAACACTTTTGAAAAAATTGGAGAGTAGATGCCCAGCTCAATTCATTTCATTTCGTGACAGATGCAATAACCAAATGAATCTATAATTGTTTTTTGCAAAAGAAAAAATATAGCATTAAATCTAAAGCTGACTGACCGGGTGCAGTAGCTGCAGTAGTAGATCATGCATATGATGTTCTTGCACATACCTAAATGCAGTATTGCATGGACGTATTTGAAATTCGTATTTCGTTGTGGCTCAAAAGCGAGCAAAACAAGAAAAAATAAAAAGAAATAAATAAAGAAAATATCGCATCCTTTACCAAAGTTGTCTTATAATGAAATGCTTATACCCGTTTTCACTTGCTTTACAACTGATTTCTTTAGGATTTGCATTTTCTTTGCTCATTCTCCAGAGAACATATTTAATATGTATTACGGACAAAAAAAAAGAAAGAAAGAAAGAAAGAATTCTTTGTAAGCGGCTGGCTCAGCCTTAAGGATGAAAAACATTTTTCTTTATTTTTTTTTATTCTTAACGTTAAGTTGTGTGAAATTAGACAGACAGTTGCTAATACGTATATTCGCTGGTATCGCTGGATGTGTGTTTCACGGCGTGTGGCTCGATGTCTGATAATGTAACTATGAAGTGAATAAATGTAACGCTACCACCACTCGAAACCGTCTCGAGCATACGCATCCATGCATTAATTCATTCGTTCCTTTCGTTCAATCTGTTTTGTTGTTCTGATCATCGATGAAATTTGCATGTATGTCAATGTGAATGTAAACTCTTAAATAACTTATGTACAAGTTAGTGTATAAGTAAAAATTTTGCGCATTTCATTGACTGCATTGATATGTTATTTTGGAATTTATTTTAAGTGGAAAAGTGAAAGTTTGTTATTTAATCAAACAAGTGACAAACAACAAGTGCTATTTATACATAAATATATAATATTCTCTAAAAATATCGGCACTAATGTGAAAGACTGACTATACCTTTGGGTGAATTATTCCATACACGTATATATATATATATATATATANTATATATATATATATATATATATATATATATATGTATATGTATCCACAAAGGAAAGAATATGTAAATTTTGTCAATCCAAGCATCAAACCCAGACATACTACTGGTCATAGACTTTCTCACTCAATGAAATTGTAGAACGGCATACAGATGTCGCCCCAATTTATATTGAGTCCATATGATTTTTCGAAGGTACCAAACTATATATAGTGGTCAGAGTACAATATGGAAATGGGGGTGGGGGGGGAGAAAGGGAGTTTATTGCATTATCATTTTAGCAGTTGTCTACGTTGTTAGAGTTGTTGGTTCTATCCGCTTTTTTGTTTTTTTTTTTGCATTTTCATTCGCAAAGAATGACAGACAGAAATGTGCGAAAAATTGCCAACTATTGTCTAAGAATAATAAGACATACACATATATTTTATGCAATAGTTATCCCCGTAAGGTATTCTATTGAATAATCAGAAAAATCAATGAACCACATGCTTACGTATCCGAGTGCAATGCGATGGCCTCAAGCGTTTAAGTCAAATGAAATTTCTTCAATTATTTCTTTGTATTCACTTAGCCAAATAGTTCGCAAAGGAGTTTCTAAATTGCTTCTGCAGATACAGATACAGAGTATTTTGGAAGTTCATAAAGTTTTTCAAGTTCGTAGTGTCTCTTCGAATCGTCTTCATCATTGGCATCTTTCCAGAGTTAGGGTATGAATTAAACGATTAAATTAAACGATAAACCCCGTTATTATATTCGATTCTAGACGACTTTTTTTTCTTAATATTTGTATTTTTTTAAATATTATTATTATTATTATTATTATTATTATTATTATTATAATTTCAGTGTGTGTGATTGGGTGTTCTGTCAAAATTGTTTGAGAAAATTGTTATTCAGCATATATAACACACGCTCATGTGTGTCTTCAGGTAGGCAGGTCTATGCATATCAGCAAGGTAGATCTATTGTCATTAACCTAATAAGGGTGTGAAGATAAATTCGAATTTAACTAGCAAAGACACCTACCAATATTAAAAAATCCAACTAAACTCCAGTTGGATTTTAAAATTTGTATGGTAACATAATATGGATAGGGCAGAACACCCAAATTTGAGACTCTAGTCCGGCCAACCTAGACAATATCGTCTATATTCATCTATATCACGCGTATCTATATAAAAGCCCCTATCGAATAAACAAAAAAAAATTACACTTTTCTACACGGAACTATTTTTAACGATTTTTTGAAATTTGGTATGTTAGTGTAAAATGCATATTTGAGACTATGGGTGACATTTTCTAGTTTGGCCGCACTAGAGCCCCAAATTTCGGTGTTCTACCCTATCCATATTATGTTACCATACACATTTTAAAATCCAACTGGATTTTAGTTGGAATTTTTTAATATTGGTAGGTGTCTTTACTAGTTAAATTCGAATTTATCTTCACACCCTTTAACCTAATGGAGTTCAGCAATCACATTGGAAAGGCTTCCTCTAGAGGCGTCCAAACGAACATTTTATATATGGACTTTATTACTTAGGCACAAGTTACGGATTTTTAAGCTGCAAACCGTAGGTTTCCCCTCATTAGCTCATACAGCTGGTTAACAGATTCTATAGTGTGCTGTTTGACTCATTCCAGGCTGGTGAATTGAAGAAGAGAAATCACCGTAGAGCCATTCTATTTGTACTCTTTATAAAATGTTATCTCTCATCTAAAATGTTAATGGATGCAAATGACGTGAAACTATATGAGACCGTTTCACACAGAACTATGTTCTAGAACCCGTCAAGTACATAATTTATAAATAATTTAGTTACTTGGATTTCGGTTAACTTGGACTTGACGTTGAGCTTGGGTAATGGAAGGAAGGAAATGAACTTTTCAGGACGGACAGTGCATCAAATACAATACTTTTATAAATTCATGTAAATTTAAGAATACAGATATGGCTTATAATTTAGGTGTGATTTTTGATAGGAAAGCACGCTTTAATGTACACATTTCACGCAGTGTCAGTAAAAAAACAAGATCCACATTGGGATGCATTAAGCGCTGGGCTCGTGAATTTAACGACCCATATAATGCGAAGAGACTGTATATGACGTTAGTTAGATCAATATTGGAGTATGTTGCGGAAGTATGGTCTCTGATTTTTGCGTTAAGGAATTTGCCACGGGACATCCTTATAACCCTCCCACCATATAAAAATGGATTACTATTCATATCATTATCCGCTCTGGAGAAACGTCGATATATACCTGGGAGTTCATTGACTCGAAAGCTCTTTTGAGTGAAATCTATAATTAATACTCCCGTCGTTCCCGATTCTCTAACAATTATCAATTGTTGAAACTTAGCCAATATTAAAGAAATTATGAATTATTTATCCCACTTAGTAGGGTTCTTAGTAATAATTTAAACAAAGTTCACAATCTGATTAGAATAAAATGAAATCTTCCAAGGGCTCGTACATTGCCTCGCCAATGTCATACCTTGATGACAATAATAAATAAATGGGTGAGTGGTCTATTGGTCAGTGTTGAGCGTTGTAATGATAAAGTCCCAAAAGTCGACGTAAAGAGCCAGAGATCGTGCTTAAGTTTCATTTAATCAGATTTTATAGAAATGATTTAACTACTTTGGGTTAAGTTTTGTGGTGTTGAATGTTGCACTATTTATGTTTGTTTGATTGTTAATTAATTGAGCCTAATTCGACTGGAAAAAATGAAAAATACATAAATCAGTGAGTATGACTCTGAATTAAAGAGCCTGTACTTGTGCATGTAACAAGCGATGTATACCGTTCAAGTCGACCGTTCAAGGGTTTTAAAAAAAAGCTTCTAATCTAATAGGCGGCAATATAAGATGAAAAGTACAAGTGAGTTAGATGGGACCAGAGGCATACCTTTCACATTAATCTCTAATTAGCGTTTGGTCTGACGGTTTGCTTTAACAATATTTAGTTTCTACCAACTAATATAGGATTTATATAAAAGTTTGAAAAGGTGGCTGCCTAATAAGCGCTTCACCACAACTGAAAAACCGACAAAATTGCACGACAGACTGCTTTATTAAGTTAAAAGGGAATTATATGCTGAGAAGTAAAACCTAATTTTTCCAAAGAAAAATTGTGTGTTTACTTAATATCTACCTACGTTACTTGTTGATCTCATTCAATCAGGTATAGGTATACAGGCATGTAAAAATTTGTATTTAAAGCTGCGTATAATTAAACAAAAGTTAAATAATCTTAATTAGAAGATGATTTCAAAGACAAATTCAATCCGCATCGGTTCAGTTCAGTTCAGTTCAGTTCAATTCAATTCAATTGACGAAGAGTTTTCATCATCTAGACACACTCAACGATAAGGATCAAACAAACGTCCACTGTATGGCGTAATAAATTATAAAAAATTATAAATGCTACAGTATTTTATGCACATATTCACAATAACTATAAAAAAAAAAAAAAAAGTAGAATCGAATAGTTGCAAAACAAAGTTTTATAATACAACAGCAACAATACTAACAAACCTTTATTTGCTTACTAACAACTTTCTTTTTCTTGTTTTGCTCTGATTTACTTGCTTATGTTATTTCTTTTTCCTACATTTTTATTAAGAAAATGTTTTTAGTTTTGTTTTTGAAACATTTTTTTTTTTTTTTTTCTGTTCTTCTTACGGTTTGTCGGTTGTATTTTCCCGTTTAGTTAAATTCGAAATTCTTAAAGATTCCTAGGTATTCCATTACAGTATAGAGTAGATGAATGAACAAATGAATGGTTGGATGGATGGATGGATGGATGGATGGATGGTTGATTGTACGGTTGCACATTTTCTATTGTTATGCATCCATCAACATGTTTACCTGTACGTACAGCAGCATAGACAATGCATTCATTATTATACTATAGAAAAATAAAAGAAAAGAAAGAGAAGAACCCTTTTGTATATACAGAGAAGGGAAACTGAACTATTTAAATAAACTATGAGCGAAAGAAGAAGAGGTAAGAAGGAAAATAAAGATAAAGAAGAAGAAGAAGAAGAAGAAGTAGAAATATATTTTCTACTATATATATATATATATATATAAGAAGAAGAAAATGTGAAATTCTTTTTCTTCCGGTGAAGCAGAGATTTAATGCAAACGTTTTTTGTTTTTCCTTTACACAGGAATTGTCTAGGATTTGTTTACCAATCACTATAAGCAATGCTGGCTTGCCAGAGCGAGGAGAAGAGATACACCATCGTAAATAAGCTATGACAAAAGTGAAAGGATATGTATGCAGAGTTGTAATAAAAACAATAAAAAAAAAAAACTGCATATCATTGTTGTTGGCCGCATCTGCACAAATGTAAAATAATAGCAGCAGCAAATTATTTCCACTTTTCTCGACCTACATATATATATATATAACCACACACACACATATATATATATATATATATATATATAGATATATATATAGATATAGATATATATATATATATACATATATACATATATATATATATATACATATATATATATATATACATATATATATATATATACATATATATATATATATATATATGGGTGTGTGTGTGTGTTTGTAAGTTTATGTTCAAATGTATTGTAATGTAATCGTAAAACTAAATCACAATATATTTTTTCTATTTTAATTATTCAAAAAGGCAGAAAAAGAAAGGACTCTCTTGTTATCAAAGTGAAAATCCGATTTGATGTCATCGACATTCAATTTTGTAGGCAGTATTTGTTCATTTTTTCCCATTTTTCTTCAATTTTAATTTCATTTTTTTTAACATCCTAGTAATAAGTCTTTGTAACAAGCTATTAAATATTTAATTACATGTGAGTGAACATGTCAGGAGCACAATGGTTGCGGGATGCGGGTGTTAACGATGCACACGTCTTTCATAACTAAACCAATAATGACATATATCGGAGACGAGTTTTACAATTGGTGTTCGGGTTTTATCTGTGAACATAATTCAATTAGGCAAAGTATGTGATACCTGCATACGTAAGTTTAATTAAATAATACATTTAAATTAAATTAATTAATTAATTCTCACACATTTGCAGACCGCACTTTTTGCAACTTAGCTGAACGACAGAATGTTTTATGTTGTAATAAACACAGCTTTTGTGATCTGAACGATATTGAAAGATAAAAAATTGTCATTGTTGTTGTAACTAGATTTTCCATTAACAAAATGGACAAATAAAACCGCATATCTGAAACGCATATTAAACTATAAGAATTGCCAAGATTGCGTTGGCTGGCGCGTGCTGGCATTTTCCAAATGTTTCCAAATGTATTTTATGGATTTTCAATTAGTGAATGCCGGCTAAGGAGGGAAATAGTTTGTCGCATTGTCCCATCAAAATGCAAACAACAAATTTTTCTCATATTTTGCATGGACTTAATACAACTAAATAAAGGGCATTTCGATCTCTGACCTTTGGTATTTTTCATTACACTGTTGTTGTATAAATTTTGCAATTTCTGGATGAAATGCTAAAGAAAGGAGAGAAATAAAAATGGTTTTCATAGTCCGCGTTTGAAATCAGAGAGTGAAATAAATATTAATACGCTGTTTACTGTCGATAATTCAGGAATATCCAGGTGTTTAGAACTCTTTCGGGTTCACTGAAAAAATATATGATGACGATGTGTTTCCTATGTGGACAATAGAGAATGAAATCAATTCTTTTACCATGTGGAAGGAAGCAACTCATTATGCATGATTTACATCTATATTCATCATATCCAAAGACTTAACTTACGTAGTGTCAATCCCGATTTTTTCATCGTTTATGCACTTTCAGCCATCATGGTTGTGGTTGTGGATGTTTTTCGCAAATGATTGTCGCATGCCCTCGTATGTGATACCTTTCAGCAGTCACTCGCAACTGTAAATTTATCCCATTAAAATTCAATCCATTGCTAATGCCTATGACAACCAAAAGTAAACCTTATCAACCTTACCTTGTATTCAGTGGAATTATGGAAACTGTTCAGAACTGTGTTTTTGTCAATATTACGTTTCGCGACTATGTCGTAAGACGGAACATAATGATTTTTCTAAAATTTTGAAAAAATGTCATCGACTTAATCAGGGCGTGGCGCGTCATTAAGCAACAAGCAAATTACTTTTTTGCTGCTACTGAAAATAAATTTGTTTTCATCGTAAACACTACGAATGCTTCCACAAGCTAAGCAAGCCTCTTAAGCCTGCCAATTACGCTAGATAGCGATATTTTAAAATATATTGAGTTTTTTGCACAATTTCATCCTACTTTCAAAAACCAATTTGTTTTGTTTGATTAAAGTCCACATTTAGTTCTATGATTTACAGTTAGGATTAGTTAGGATTTTACATAAAAACATAGACAACTCTGAGATGATTTATTGGAAAAAAAGGCCGCGAGCTTTTCCCTTATTCCCTTTCCCTATTATATTAAAAATATATAAATAGTCGTAGCTTGCATTAATTTTGAGAAGCGACTTCAGGGCAGGTAAAGATATGGGAAAGAAATGGGAAATGCTAGTGTACATGACGATTAAATTCGACGATTCTGACCTTTCTCTACTTAAAAAAAACAGTTTTCAGTTGTAGTGTTATTGAGATATTCGGCGTATACAGGCGGTAATTATGGAACGCTCAAAACGCTCAAAACGCTCAAAATTGCATTTTCGATACTCATTACTTTTGTTGTTCGATTTGAAGAAGTCTGCTGTCGAAGCCCATCCAACACTTTGAGAACACTTTGAGAAACCTTTTGGTGAGCCAACACTTTAAAAGTGATGATATCGTTGTCCATGACAAAGAACGGCCTAAAGGACCAAAAAGGTTTCAGGACAATGCCTTGCAAGACTGATTTAACGAAAAGCCAGCTCAAACTCTTTCGAATAGCTTTCGAATAGCTGAATAGTCCAGCAGTTGATGAATTGACTGCGTCTAGACGTTTACATGCGACGCGAAAGATCCACAAGGAAGGAAAGTGGCTACAACACGAATTAAGTGAAAATGGCATAGCGAACCGTTTCAACATCGCGGTTTCATTGGTTGCCAGGAAAAGAAAGCAGAGCTTTCTTTGGCGCATAAAGAAAGATGAGTCTACTACGACAATCCTCAACCTTAAAAAATTGAGGTTGGGATTACTCCACGAGAGCCATCCACGTGTACACCGAAGCAGAATATTCATGGCCATAAAATTTTGTTATACATATGATGTGATCATCAAGGTGCAGTGTATTACGAACTACTGAAACCAACCGAACAAAGGCAACGAAGGCAAACTTCCGCTTCTTGCATTACAACGCAGGGCCCCACGTTGTAGGAGTTGCCAACGATACTCTGTTGCAGCTCAAATGGGAAGTGGGAAGTGGGAAGTTCTGCCACATCCGGCGAAATCACTAGACACTAGGGGTCTTCTGATTACCACTTGTTCAGATCGATGCAGCATGGTTTATAGCTGGCACGCTGTTCCGTAAAGTTGATAAAGTGCGAAAATGGGTTGATGATTGAATCACTACCAAACCAATGTTGTTGTTTCGACACGGTATCGGCGTGTTGCTGCACAGGGTGCGAAAAAGTTGTAGAAAATGATGGAAAATATTTTACCAATTTTTTGGTCATTGGGGTGCTGAGATCCAATAGAACACGTTTTACATATGACATTCTCGAAAATACAGAGCTCGTACATCCGTACATCCCGCGTTTACTGTAGTCCGCACTTTGACTGAAGGCGATTGGTTCTGGTATATTTCCGGTGTTTGATCTCGTATTCAACATAAGCTCTGGCTCTGGGTAATAATTTCGAATTTGATTCGAAGTAAAAATTTTTTCATTTTTCAAAGAAAAAGTGCATTACAATCAAAACGAAAATTCACTCATTTTGGAATACTCTCTACATTTTAAAAAATATTTTTTTGAAAATATTAGGTCGAGTCATAAGTAACCTCGAGAATCTATTGTCCGCGTTTACCATTCGCGACCCCTTACTATAAATCACCGAAACAAGCACTATATAGATGAGGATTCAATTAGTCGTCTATCAACTGTTTTATATGGTGCATGTTACATGCAACTGTTTTTCAAATTGTTGTTTAAATTCATTACCTCGGATGAATTTTTGCGTGACGTTTAGAGTCCCTCAAGGCAGCAATTTGGGAACCCTTTTATTTAATTTCTAATTTAATTATCTTCCCTCGATAATTAAATCCAGCCGGAATCTTAATGTACGCTGACGATGTTCAACTTGACGATGTTCTTCCTTCGCCTTGGAATCGCAATCGTATCAGCTTCAAACTGACTTAAATAATTTGTTTAGCTGGCGCTCGTTAAATTTTATGAAACTAAATCTCAAAAAAATAAACAGCAAGAAGCTCTCTTTCTTAAGAAGGAAGTCATTCAGTGCTGAGATTTCTCTGACTCTCTAACTCGTGCGCGAGAAAACATTGATTCGTTCATCGAGTTAGGGGTTTTATTCGACGCAGGATTATGTTTTAGTTTGCAGATTGAGCTCTCTTTGAGTGAAGCTAGGTTCGCGCATAGTTTCAAAGAGCTGAAGGATCCTTACATTACAAAAAGGAGATACATTTGTTTATTTAGACCAATACCAATACGTGTTATGTCGACTCAATTAAATCCGTTCAAAAGCAATTCTTGCTGCTTGCCCGTAGGAATTTGGGACCCCCTTGTCACTGTGCCCCCTTACGAACTTACGTTCGTCTTCTTCTTAATTAAGTTAATTGGAAGTACTATCGACTTAATGAGATAAGTTTTCATGTTCCTAATCCCTTCTCTAGGCATTTTATCTTCATTAAGCTCAATGGGTCAATTTAAAAATAATTATGAGCTGTTTAATGCATTCAGAGTTGTTTGCAGAAACTTAAATAATGTCTGTCTGATTAATCTTAAGATCGGACTCTTTCAAGTCTATCAAAGCAACTATGCTTAATAGAGCGCGATTTGCCTAAATTGTCTTTCGGCTAACTTGCAACCTTGACATCTCGCTATGGTAGGATAGTCAACTCGTACTCGTTTACTGTATTGGTTGCCAAGCTTTTGCATTTTTGCAAGGGCTTAGGGATTCACTTGCAACTTGGATCTGTACGGGTTGCGGCTGTGCCTCTGTCCTAGCTGTATACATGCTTTTTTTTTTTTGTTTTCTCTTTCTCATTCATTTGTACATGAATTCTTATTTAATTATTACTATTTTCAAGTTAATTGAGTTCGGCCGTTAATTTATTTTAGCTGAATTTCTCCTGGAAGTGAATAAATAAATAAGCGCGTTTCCCTAAGCATGTATATGCTCGTATGCCTAAAGAGAATTCTTCAGCAAAACGTAATATTGTCTTTTGGAAATCGGCCAAAAACTTATTAACTATCTCGTCGAACATGATCTTGCAAAGTACACAAGAAGCTTAATAAACGAACGAAAAATTTCACGAACGAACGAAAAATGCACGTAAGTGCATTAATTCATATTAAATTTTTACTTACATTTTTTCTAAAGTTTCTCTACATTTTTGCTTTCTTCCGTTTTTTCTTGTTTTTGGTATTGTTTGTCTTTTCGCATGTTTTTCAAAATTATTTGGTTGGCCTTTAAAGAAAACAATTTCGTTTTGTACGAAATCTTTTAGTATTTTATTTATCGTTCGTTGCTTTTGATCATACATTTGGTTTTTTTTTTTTGCTATTTTTGCCTTTTTATTTAGAAAAATTCTTTACGAAGATATCATAATTTAAGTAAATTGATAGACAACAGTTCAAGTGGACCATAAATCGCTCTGCTTGCTTATGCTTTGCGGTTGGAATTGAGAAATTCAACTTAAGCTACTTAGACTGAATGCCTAAAGACGAAAGTAACGGGAAGATAGATTTTGAATTTTTAAATTTAAGGATTAGAAAGAAGAGTTTTTTTTTATAAACTAAACACGACAATAACAGGAACGACAACAAGAACGACATTGCAAAAATGCTGGTCTTTAGGATGTCAGGTGAATTACTTTCAAAGCGAACGTTTACTTAATAAGTTTATTTGTAAATGCACTTGAGCACTAAAGAGAGCAAACTTTGTCTGTCCGGTAGCCACTTATTCAGCCCTTCAGTGCGAGTTCACTAACACAAGAAGACTTATCAATGAGAAATTTTCAAAGCAAACGAGAACGAAGCGCATGTAAAAGAAAAACAACCTATTGTATTCACATATACATACATACATATATATACATATATATATTTACAGTATTGTGCAATTTTAAAGCAACAATTTATTGTTAACAGCTTGAAGTATAGCAAACAGAAAAAAGATTATTTAAGCATAGAAATTTCGTAATGTCGTCCTATGCTAATGAGCACCATTCGAGGAAGAGAGTTCTTCAGCACTTTGAAATAACGTCTACTGATGACTTTTGTGCCGGGAAATCTTTGCATTCAAAATTAAATATTTTTTCATACATTTCATAAATCAAGCTTCAAGGCCGTCGTCCGAAAAAAGCCCCTTTAGCTTTATTAAACAAAAAAAAAAAATTTCGATGCTCTATAATAGGCATGAGTAGGCATGGCCGCCTTATTCCATTTTATGTAACATACCTCGCTAGCTTCATTGCAATCTATGAATGCAATGAAACCAATTTTTTCGATTTACAAAACAGGAATGCTCGCAGCTGAGGTTTTATTGGGAGCGTGTTCTTGGCGCGATTTTACATCGTTGGAGACAAGAAAAAGAATTATGCTAAGATTTTTACAAAAAAAAAAAAAAGGGCCCGATCGGTTGATTGATTCTATAAGGGTTAGTTTAGCTTTTTAAAGTGAAGAGCACATTGCGGGTGCAGCCACCTCCTTGGAAAACTAAGATTTTCTCCTAATCGACTAATCGGCGAAATATTTTTAAAACAAATTTTGTTGAAAGAAACCCGTAATCTCTGATTCTTTGTTGTTTCGAAAACACGGAGTAAGTTGCTGCACATCCGTCGAACGCGTCGTATTATTAAAGATGCAGTTCAATGCAGATGCCACGCGGTAATGAAAGAAACTTTTATAACAAACTCAGGTCGAAAGCGATTACACGAGTTCGCCCGTTCAGTTTCTTAATTTTTTTCTTTTTTTTTTAACAGAAAAGGTAAAAACTTTGATCGAAAGTTTGTTTCTTCAGCACTACACAGCACTGTAGATGTACGTATATGCACATGCATGCATTCATACGAGTGCATAAGTTTGTTTGTGTGCTTGTAAAAGTTAAAATGTTCTTAAATTTCTTTGCTTCATTTTTTACGCTCTTGATACTTTTGGCTTTGAAAGTCTTTCGTTTTCGGTTTCAGTGACATTTTTTTTAATTTAAATAACTTTCCAAATAAAGTACGCTTCAATTGATTTCATTTCGGTTGCTGTTATTGTGTTTGCGCCATCCACCTTGCCATATAAGAAAAAGTAGTAAGAAAAACAATTTAAGAAAACTTAAAACATAACAACACTGCACAAGTTTCGACGAAATGGCGAGAGACACTTCAATACCACAAAAAAAAAAAAAAAAAAGAAGAGAGAGAAATTTGATTATGAGAATGCATCAGAGAGACAATTAATCCTCTTTTTCGTGAATTCGTAGTTTGTTAACATTATGACTATTACTGTGAAGTCATTGGCGCAAAATTTGTAAAACATATATAAGTTTATTACAAAAAAAACATAATAATAAAAAGCGGTAAGCATTTTATGATACTGTGATACTGTGTGAGAAAATGCCTCAAAAGAAAACGGAGTTATAGTTAAATCATTTGTCAATTCTGCTTAAGGGCTGTGGGAGAACTCACGACCATTTTTGAAATTTTCGAATTTTTGCTTATTGAAGCAATTGTTCAATTTTTGGACGGGAAAGTTTTATTTCTCTCAAAATATTTATTTGCATTGCGCCTCTTGTCCGCAAATATCCAAAATAATGTATAAATAAATATTCGTGTGATTGTGTGTATATTTTAATTCTTTGTAGAGGTACATAAAAAACAAAAGTTAATAGGCTTTTACCAAACATAACGAAAATTCTTTTAGAAAATGGATGGATACACAACATTAAAATGGATGGAATTGTTTTCTTTCTCTCTTTCTCTTCATTTTTCTCTCTCTATATTAATGCTTTATGCGACTTTCAAGACTGTCAAGATACTTAGTTTAACTTAGTTTGACCAGCACAAACAACAACAATAACAACAACAACAACAACAACAACAACAACAACAGCAAGAATAATAATAATAACAACAAGAGTAACAAGAGCAGCAAAAAATGATTGTTTGGTTTCTCGTTTGGTTGATATCTAAAACCTGACACATGGATGAAATTGGACGCGTTACATAATATACCTTAAACTATACACACGCATACTTTAAGACGTTTCCAAATAAACTGGCATGAGCTCTAAGAATATAAATGACAAAGCTATGAAGGGAGGGGGCTGAAGAAGAAAACGAACAAGAGAAAAAGAACTGTGCAAAGGAAACCCCATAAAAATATTATTATTTTTCTAGTTCATTATGTTGGAAGAAATGCTTGATGGTATCGTTTTTCAATATCTCAACATTTGTTAACTTCATCATGATAGTCTACTGCAAAAAAAATACTACGACATGGCAAACATAATCAACGGTAATATTGATGGCGAAGATAAACACTTCTAAGCGAAATGTAAATCAATTTTAAATTAAAATGAAAACAACGAAAAGCTAAAATATTTTTCATACAAAGATAATTCGTAGTTTAGTGTAAGGTAACTAACTGTAAGGTTCATCGTAGAGGCGCTTAGGCGTAATTAATGATACGAATTCGAATACTACTTTTGCTGGTAAATCGATTTTTAATTTCATATTTTCTCCTCTTCGAAAGTGTAAATTTCGTCTTATGTCCATCACGTACCGTTCCAGCACATCTCATAAAAAGTACAGTATAAATATAATTTTGATTAATGTACGTACATATGTATACGTGTGTATGCATGCGCATGTGTACGATTATTTATATAACTGTGCATTTTGTAAAGTAGAAGATAACCTTTGGAGAGATAGTGCGTAAATGTGAATGGATGTCAGACAAATTGCAATATCACGCCCGAGTCACCGAGTTAGAAACGAGACACCAACCTATAGGAGTCTCGTTAACTTTTAATAAATTGAATATAAAAAAGCAATAAAAACGTTATAATCGATTAAAGTCGATCTTCAGCTACCCCGGATCATTTCATTCAAAGCAATTGTTCAATTATTTTCATAATAGAATACCAAAAATGATATCTTCTTTCAACGTAAAGAACTACGTTATGGCAGATAGCTGACACCGACGTAGCGGGCAGAGGTGAGGCGTTTCAAATTTATCAAAATTCATTTTCTTTTCAAAAATCTTATTACAAATTAGGCTTATTTGCCGTGTAAAGCTTCTTCTTCATCAGAATCCTTATATTCTTAAAGTGGTTTGAATGTTTGTACGACTCAATTTCCACCAAGGAGCATAGAAAATTTGATTTCGTTGGCATAAGAAGGCTTAGTTCTAATAGGGGTTTTAATATGAGAGGACGTTCAAAGCATTGTCTTATACGACTCGTTATCCCCGTTAATTTAGAATAGCGAAATACTATAAATAATTCAGCATCTTTTCGGAGCAATTGTGAAAATGGCTTTTTTTCCAATTTCACTTAACGACTTTTAGTAAACAAGCCCTTGATTAAAATTAAATCGATTCAAAGAATGGCTCTAAATTGATCGGTATAAGAATGCACGGGTCTGCCTTAAGTTCTTCTAGACTCCGGCACCAAAACTGGTGTAACGTATCGAGTAGGGGGCGGCTATCAAAAAATGTTGCCCGTAGAATGCACTATTTTGCTACATTCAGCAATTATGACTAGTTATGAATAGCAGGTAGAATTGTTAACGTAAAGTCGCTCTAATTGCCCGAATAAGCGAACAGCTGAATATTTTGTTGAAATAGTCGAATGGGCGTTCGCACGATAATTCATATTTTTGCGAGATGATCCTTACTTATCGATTATGCAGACAATTTGAGTTGGATATCTTCGATGTCGCACCGCACCGCAGGCATACGAATTTCGTTTATTATATATTAACATCTAAGTCGATCTATGGCAAATATTTAATTGCTATGTCTGTAGCTTACCTAGGGCATGACACTGAAGAATTTTTGTGCGTCCTTCGCTAACTATGGAGCCGGATGACGAAGGTTGTGTTGTAAATCTAGGCGGCTGTGTTTGTGGTCCATCTGTAAAGGAGACAAAATAAAAATAGAAAAATGAAATATAATTAAATAAATCGGCAATGGTTTTAAATTCTCATCTCTTTTCTTTTTTTTTGGAATTTTTTTTTTTTTAAATTTAGACACAAAAATTTTTTTTTTATTCTAACTTAATACTCAAATGCTTTCATTGTGGTTTCTGATATTTGTTAAATATTTTAGCAGACAAGTAATTGGTACAAAATAGTCAAATATGTTCAACTATCGAATATTAAAAACACAGATTCCTATACATATTCTACATATGTGATTAAGTAATAAATTTATCTACATCGCACACATATTGATATCCCCAACGACAAGCACATATATACATTTCCATGTATATATATATATATATGTATGTATATATATACTATTCTATATATATATATATTTATACATTTATATATACATTTATATATGCATATACTCCCGTAGTAGGAAAAATGGAAACAAATAAATAAGAGAAAATTAGTAACAAAATCCATGTATCGGAAATTGTTTTTGCAGTGGGAGCTGGTGTGAAATTGAAGGGTGTTGGAACTGATATTGACATAAGCGTACATTTAAATATCCAACAGGAAAAAAAAAAAAAAGCAACATAAAATATTTCGACCATAAAAATAGTTTAGTTTAAAAATAAAAAAAAAAAAACTCATATTTAATTAAACGTTGTTTAATTAATTTTGTGGAAATCTTTAAACATTGAAATATGGACGGATTGTAAATTTTGATGCGCCCTAACAAATTATTTGATTTGATCGATGGGGAATTGAAGGTTGTCATATTAACTTTTTGCATACATTTCTTATATGTTGTAAAACTAACGAGGAGCACAGCTACAAATTTGAGACGCCTTCTAGGGATTACTATATAATTCCAATAAATATTCATAGTGAGTAAGTAGTATATGAGTCGAGTGAAGTGTAGTTATATAATAGTCTAATATTTATGTTATATGTAACATATTGATCGATAAGTTCTGGGACTATTATTTTTAGAACGATCTAACACGCAAGCAATTCCTATCAAAATTTTCATATCATTTCGATCATTTGTCTACAACTCAGAATCGTTTAAGTGAAACGAATTTTATGATGGTCAAAGGGACTGATTGTCGGATTACTTAATAAGAGAACTAACGACTCGTAACAATGACACACGTTTTAACCTTGCACAGAGAGATTAAAAAATCTGATTCTTATGGATCCCCATGTTAAGTCCGCTACAAATTAAATATCGTTTAGCCTTTTAGCGTATATAGAACGTATAAAAAAAAAAAAAAGAAGCTACTCTTCATATTGGATTGAAATAATTTCAATATTTTTGTAAAAATATACATATTTTTCTTTTACATGATTTAGTAAAGGCTTGCAAATTGGTGCGATTAGTAAAAAAGTGTCTGCATATCAACGAAAAAGTTGTGAAAAAATAAATAAAACTTTATTTATTTATATATATATATATATATATATATGTATATATATATATATGTATAAATAAATTATATGAACTGTATCCCAAACATTTTGTTTATATATATAATATGAACGTTGAGCACATAAAATATGTTTTGAGTTAAATAGGCAAATACCTAACTAATATATCAAAAGCGTAAGTGTGTCTCTATGAAAATGTTCATGTTTATAAATATATGCAAACATATTTACATACAACATATTTATGAATAATACATGATGCAGTGATGATAGAAAACAATTTTTAAGTACACTTGTGTAGGTGACATAAAGAAAAGAAGAAGAAAAAGAGCGTGCCTGAAATGCCTGCAATGCCTGAAAGTAGGCAAGCATGCATTTAGTGATAACATTTGTATCTATAGAGTTTCCAATAATGGTTCGTTGTTAAACTAGTTTGCATCGAAGATCCAATAAGACATGTATATAATCTATATGTCTGCTTGTGTGTGCATTAGTATACTGATTACAACGTTTAGAAAAAACAAGACTTATCTCATCCCTTTTTTTCTCATTCTCATTCTCATCAGGTTGAGTTCGGGTATTATCAGTCAGGTCTATAGATCTCGCTGACATTAATCTAGAAATCAATCATTTTTCCGTCATCCGCTTAAATAACGGTCTCAATGCTATAGTTTTCAATTTAGTGATTTGAGTGATTTTTCAACTTTGGTCTTAAGTTTTTGCTGTGTAAATTTTCCGTCATAAATTTAGGAAAACGCATCAAAGGTCCGATTACCGTTCATAAAAATTTATATACGAATAAGCGTTATTATCGATATTAAGTCATTTTAAAAAATGATTGATTTCAAGTACACGGAATGGATACGATAAATACACATTCCGTTATTATTTCCGTCCATTATTTTATCATAAAATATCGTATGCAAGCTAATATCAAGTATTATAAAATAAGGTTTTGTTTATCCTTTTTTTCCTCTCTTTTGTCTACTTCTAAATAATTATAAGAAAAATTTATAATTAAAATTTTTTTCCAAAATTTCACGTTTTCGCAGTTTTCTCTCTTTATAAAATAATTTTTATGTATTTCATTAAGCTAATGTTTCAGAAAATCTTTTAAAGCAAAGCATCGACACATGCTATGTGGTGTTCGTCAAAGAATGCTGGTTATGAGCTTTTTTTCCATCTCTCAGTCGAACAGCAAAGAGCAAGACAAGAGCATCAAGAGCAAGTCTTCTTTTATGTCGGAGAAGTCGGAAGATTGGTCAATTTCAGTCCATGTTAATCCACGGTACGATATGGTTTCCGAACAGACGCAATTAAACCAACATCACAGACATAACTTGGCGACCAATTTCCAATTCAAAATTGATTATATCCGAAGTTATATGCAGACTAGAGATTCGAAGAGATTGATTACCATTCTCAGGACTATGACAACATTATAATTCGGAGTACTGCGGAGTATCCTTAATGAAAGCTCTTAAAGTGAATGCATATATAAGAATGTCTTCGCTTGGGCGAAGGCCCCATTGAGTAAGGTGACGTCTTGGCATTGTTGCTAGATTGTATTGTTTGTGTTACGAGTCCACTGTGATCAATAGCCCGCCCTGTTATTATTATTATTATTATTATTATTATACTTTTTGACTAATCAAATAAATTCTTAGACTAAAAAGAAAAAAGACATTGCGCACTAGCACTAGCAACACAACACAAGCTGTCAGGTCTATTTTAGAAAAGAAATAGTCTTAATAAAGTAATTGTAAATTGTACTGATATTGCGTTCTGTAGCTGATTCTGGGATGTCCATACGATTAGTTGCTCCACGTACAATACTTCTGGCAAAGGAAAAGTTAAGGCAGTCGCAAAGAATGTGCTTTACAGTGAGAATTCGTCCACAATTGCAGATTGGGGTTGAAGACGTCTCTAAGATGCATCGCTGAGTTGCAATTTCATCGCCAAGACGAGATCTTGATTTTCTCAATGTTTGTTGGATATAAAGGTGGAATTAATTGAGCGTCAATCGAAGGGTAGTGCTGATGATGGTATTGTAGACTGCCTCCGATAATTCTCTCTTTAATTTTTCTTCCAATGTATCTTTGAAGGCCCAACTTTTCGATGACATCATCCATAATTAGAGGTGCAGAAGCAGCATACTTCGCTGCTCGCTCATTTTGCCCATTTCCCAATAAACCGATACGACTGGGTACCTGGGTACCCAAAGCATTTAATTTTATCGCCGCATATTGTAATGATATTCCTTAATTTGTCGATGGTGCTCCATCTCGAAGTCGAAGGATTCCGTGTAGCTCTTAATACAGGCAAACTATCAGTAACAATGACAGTTTTGAGTTTATCTTTATGAGGGATCGCTCGGGCTTCGGTTATGAAAGGTGAAGCACTTTCATGATATATGTGCTTGAGAAGAACCAACCCTGAAGCATCTACCAAGGCACAAGCAAATGGCAGAGCGAAGGATTTTGAGCCATCTGTATATAAAAGATTCCAGCCGTTACTCTCCAGTACTTGGGTTTTCTCAGCAATTCAGTGTAATTTGGAGTGTCGTCTTTCTTGTACATAGACAGCGAAATATCAAAAGCGTAGTCTTTCGAAACCCATGGTGGTTTAAGACGAAACGGGTCGGATGGCGGCTTATTTTCATGGCACTAACAATCTTTTTCACATCTTCACCGAAAGTACATTTTTTTTTGGAATTACGAAGCTTGGGGACGATTTTAGCTTTTAATTCCTAAATTCTATTTTCTAAAGCCGTAAGTGAAATTTCAGTTATGATGTTGTTGATGGACGTCGTCCGAAAAGTATAGGATGGATGTTGATATTAGATTTGCAGCTATTACCAGAACTCATCAAACTGTAGTCAATCTTGCTTAAAACAAGATAAGCAATAGTGTTAATGCGCGCATGGCTTTTCCAAGCAACGTATTGTGTGAAATTCAAAATTGTTAAAATGGAAGTCTTTAGCCGAAGACCGTATGTTTTCCAACGATATTTGTTGGAAAATGTGAGCCCGAGAACATTGAGTGTCCGTACATTTTGTACTGGTAGGTACATTAATATGGACCAGTCGATTGCCTGCATCACATATCTGCTTTTGACAAATGTGTGCATTTTTCTTGATTTTTGTATTGAAATTTTAGCGGCTGACGAGTTTGCCCATATGGAGATCTTTCGTACAATAGATCTGAGGATCTTGATCTTTTTCTTTTGTTAAATTTGCCAAATAATTTCACTAAATTCATTGAAAGCGATCTGAAAAAGCGTGACAGAAGGAGGAGATCCTTGTGGAATACCATTCATTAGTGGAAAAAATCAGAGAAATGATTGCTAAGTCTAACTTTAAACCGCCGATGCGACATGGACGATTTGAAGAGCAACTGTGCGAAATGCTTTGCACATCCTTCAAAATAGCATTCGAAAGAGAAATTGGGATTCTTTTGTTTTCGATGAAGGCACTGGAGAAGTTGCTGTCAGAGGAGTATTCGCATCGCACTTTTCCAAAATAATTGGAAATCTCACCTGCGTCAGTTAAAGTTCGATTGGGAGTGCAGATGGCAGAAATTTCGTTCGAATTTGAAGTCCCACTGAGTCTGTTGATTTTTTTTCCAGATAAACTCACTTCACAGTTTCTGTGAATCCGTTTCGAAAAAGGTTTAGATCCGAATGTCTAGAGCATTGGACATCTCTTAAAACGGTCTCATAATTCCATTTTGTGTTTCCTTAATAACGAAAACGTGTTGTTTCACTAAGGAAGCCGTGCTCGCTTAAAATAGCTGCTGGATTGAGGAATAAAGAGATGAGCAATCGTGCCTTAGACATAAAAGCAGCAAAGTTACTAAAAAATGTTCTACACAAATCTTGAATAGAATTGTTCAGGCAAAAAAAAAAAAAAAAAAAAAAAATTAAAAATCAATCAGAAAGAACACTACAGTGACTTCCATGCATTTGGTATCGGAAACCCTACCTCATACGCATGCAATGCAATGCAATGACGCTAGCGTAGATGTTGTTCACTGTTGTGCTGAAGCAAGATGTGTGTTTTTACACGTATTCGTGTTTGTATATGTGTGTGTATATATATATATATATAGTTTAAGCGAGTCGTTTAATACCCCCGTTCTGATATTTTTGCAATTGTGAACTTTAAGCAAAGTAGCCAAAAAAAAAAAAAAAAAATTACATTACATTAAAAATAACACAAACACAAAGCACATAAGTATTAGATAGAAGCTCATCATTAATAAATGCACTCAAACAGTGTGAAACATTAAATAGTGGATGGGTACGGGAGTATGGAGTAATATGTTAGGCTTCAGTGCGCGCTTGCGTAAAATTCCATTATCATGCATTAATTGGATTGCATTACTTGCATAAAATATTAACGAAGGGGTGTGTTGTCATTGGTGAACAGGATATTAAATATGTTCAATTTGATTATTTATTTATTTATTTACTGTGCATAACTATGGAAATATTCTTTGCATAAATTATTCAAAGAAATGCCATCTTTCTCTTTCTTTCCCACTGCTGAGTGAGATAAGTACAGTTCTTTACAAAATGTTAATTATTTTATAAATACACCCACGTCTGGTTTTGTGCGGTGAATAGAGACCGCACAAAAAAAAAATGCCTAAAAAATTTCACAGAACTTCACGTGCTTCACGCCATAAGAAGCAGTTTTCGCACAATTAAAGAAAGTCTCACGTAAAAAAAAAAATTCAAAACCTTACGGAATAATTAGGAATAGGTTTTCTAAACGAAATCAAGACAAGAGACTGATGATTGGTGAACTTACTTTGAATCTCGCCATACCTTTTCGAATTTGATCTAGAAAATACACATGCGAACATATTTGAAAATTGTAGTTAGGTAGGCGCTTATTATCCGCTTATTATCCTTCGTAGTCCGACAATACTGACAATACGAACTTTCTTGTGGTAGACTGGTTCGAAGACACTTTCGTCACTTGAAGATGCTACCTCGCACTCGTTTACAGTTGAGTTTTTTTTCAGTTTTTTCAGTGTGGTCAATGATGACCAGTTTCTGCGACGACTGTTGTTTCACTAGACGCTTGTGTATGTCTCGGCAGTGAGATATACGAAATGAAGTTGGCATCGATTGCAAGCTAACGACATTCTAATTTTTGGCAAAGTTGGACTCGTGCATAGATTTTATCTGCTGTGATATAACCGGCTTCCTCCTGCCCACCAGTAATACTTGTTGCGTAATTTATAGTGTCATCATCCCTTACGGGTCGACAAGTTCACTTTTTCTGAAAGTATTAAACCTGCCTCAGCTAGGCAGTGGCCTATGAATTTGACTGGAAACTCAGCTATATTTTTCCCCTTTAGCGGACATGCGTGCATTTACCATAACGGGTTTCACCATTCTCGCTCCAGACGCATTACTACAAAGTATACGTGTTACTCTATTTTTTTGTAACTTTAAATCCACTTGCAGTTTACTCGGACTTGGCGCCATCCGTCTCAGGAAACCCCAAACTGAAAATTCTTATGCGTTCAACAGTTAAATTATGCGATTATAGAATTTAATGCGTAGGTAATGGGAAGAAATGCATTCGTATTAAAATTATGGCCCCACCCCATAGAACCCATAGAACCCACTATTTTTTTTTTTTATTGATAACTTCCTGATAACTGAATTGTCTTCCAATTTGATTGAAATTTTCATAACCCGCGCAAAGAAAAATCACATAAAAGAAATGGAAGAGACAAAAAAGCGCGGAAAGGAAAGGAAACCACACAAGAAGTAGTTGGAGTGTATTGCTAGTGAACCAGAAAATTTATACATTGCTTCGCCTTGCTTTCGTTAAGATTTTATCATCGTAGCGTTATCGTTAAATGGTATACGTGTTCTCAATTTTATATTCCCTTTCATTTCCCCCTATGAATCCTTCTGCTGCCATTATAACACTTCGCAGATGTTTGATAACAACCTGGTGACCTTTTTTCATACTTTTGTCCGTTGTTAAATTCAACAACAGCTGCTATCCTGTAAAACCCTTCCGGACTGTTTACGACTAATAAATAATAAAATATAAATAATATAATATATCGATGCATAGATGTGTGTGTGTGTGTGTGTGTATGCACTTCTCTTTGTACAAGTAAATCTTTATGTGTATGCGTATGTGTATGTGTATGCATATTTTTGTGTTTTTTAAAAGCAATTCCAGGTTGTTCTCAATTTCCAGCACTTAGTGTCACTTACAGAAAACAACCAGTCCTGTAAAAAAAAAAAGGAATTTATATATATATTTATTATGTATATATTTATATATGTAAAGGTAATTCTGCAAAAGTATGCGAAATAACTGGTATAACTGGTACGAAAAGGTAGATTATAATGGGAAAGTATACACCAAGCACTAATTTTACCATCAAATATATCCACAAAAATATATCAGCGATATTATTGCCTGCATCGATATCAATCGATATCGGTATCGGTCTTTGTTGTAATTCACTAAAACTTGGAGATGGAACAAATCTTAAAGCAAAAAAAGAAAAGTTTTTTTTTTTCAAATTTTATAGAAGCGAATCAAAGGCATCTAAGCTCACGCAAAACAATCTTTTTTTTCTTGGCCTTTCCTTAGGGGGTTCCGTTGCAGGTTAATTAGCCAAAGTATGTACGAAAAATAATTCTCAAAACCCAAAGGGTATTAACGATTTTTTACCAACGTGAATATTTAAAACAATATCGTGGGTACCACGACCCGCCCTTAAATACCCTATATCATCGTGCAGTTAGTTATTCATATTACGCATTTTCAAGCAAGCAAAGCGTTATATAGAAAGTGATCGAAAAAGTGGTCCAATCCAAATCGATAACGGTCGCCCCTTAGGTCAAAACATCTTGGTGTACCAACAAAATTGATCAAAATATATCGAAAATTGTGATGTGCTGGTTGAGTACAAAAATTCAAGGAATGAACGCAAACGAACAGAAGGACAGATATGCTTATCTTACAAGCTTAGATCAACTTATAGTGTGGTAATAAAACATGGGTTTATCTCAAGTCCTTCCCCGGTGTTGTGCATACATCCGCACAAAGTTAATACATCCTTGTAAGTCCTGTAAGTGGCGTAGTGTCTTAATTTAAATGGAAATTGGATGGAAGTTGAAGGATCTAGCAATACTTGATTCTTGAGAAAAATGCTTTTAGAAAAGTGAAAGTGAAAGTGAACGTAAACTTTCAACATTTATTTTTTGCTCTAACCTCCAATGTCTGCCCTCTGCTACGGGTTTGACACTTTTAAATATTTTTCCGATCGTCGAGCGACTCAGGCAGCAAACAAATATGAATGCAAGAGAATATTATCCCTCAGACATTTAAAAGAAAGAAATTGTGTTCGGGCAGTAGTTAGGTTCTATAATAATAAACGTGACTTGCTTGTGTTGATTAGGTTTCATATCACAAAGGCCCTGCTAGCACGTCAGCCGCATGATGAGCTGCAAACTTCATCTAACCGAAATTATAATATCGTTTAGCATTCGCCGGATCGAAAGCATAATAAACATCCGCATATTACTATCTTGCTCACGCATGCTTACGTCGCTTACGTCGCCATACAACCGGTTGGGTATGCACGCAAAATTCTCTTATATAAATTGTAACGTCGTTAGCATAGCATAGAATCCTTAACATGAGCAGCAAATTTAAGAGCGAATTTATTACACAATTGCTTATCAATAAGATTTGGATAAGATTTAGATAATAAAATTCGGAGGCGATAATCGTGTTTTACTTAGGAAAGCTTTAGTGCTATGCATGCACAATACATGCAAGAATACGCACAATATGTGAAGTTCTTCTTCTTCTTCTAGGCGGGCGCGTTTGCCTCGCAGGTTTTCATCAGACGCACCGCCGAGAGACGTGATGTGGACAACTCTGTCTGATCCTCTTCCGGGCTCCTCTGTACGGTGACAATGACTGAATGATAGGGGGTTAGGAGCTGCATGGAGCTCTTAAGTTCTGCCAGAGGCTTTCTCTTTCTGGTTGGTGATGTGGGGAAATCCGTTTCCACGTTTCCCCTACATCGCTATTGATGTAAACTCGGTCTTAGGACTCGGTCTTCGGACTCTGTTCCTCAACAATTTGCTCTAAGAGGTTGAGATAGGCCTCGCTCCGCCCAGTGAGAATACTATGCCCATGCGCATAGTATAGACTGGTTTTTTCTACTTCGAATGACTATCTCATGCCGAGTTCGGGTCTTATGGGACCTAGAAAGTCCGACCGGAGACTTTTTTAAATTTTTCTATAATTCTTTTCTCTTAATTCTGGTACCACGGGTGTCAGGAGCCCCCAAAGCATTTCTTCTATGTAGCTTTGGCCTGACAAAGGGAACGGCCCATAGCGGGAGTTACGGGGTGGCTGTGGTTAGCCCAAAAATCGCGGGAGGAGCTTCTGCTCGGTGTGGAGTTGCATTGCAACCGGGTGCCTTACCCACAGAAAGGCAGAGGTTTTAGATAGTGCCTCGCCCTCACCAGAGGGGAGATGCGACCATAACGTATCTCGTCTGGTACTCGAGGACCTGATCTTCCTCATGGCAGCGTGTGCGCCGACTTCGGCACCGTATGTTGCGAGGATTATTAGCCTCGGGGTGTTCGAGTGTTTCACACTCCGTGTGCCATCGGGCACCGTGGAGTTAAACCTTCACGGTAGTGTACCCACGTTAAACCCTCAGAGACATCTTCTTCTAGGCATGCATATCTTTAGACTTTGAAAAGATTTCACAAAGTGTACATGCACAGTGTGTTCGGTCGTCGTCGATGGACATTGTCAGGCAAAACACATATTACTTTGATTGCAAAGCAATGAGATTCCATTTCCATTTACATGTCACAACAAGCTAAGGCACACGAGTGCGTTTTTTCTTGTTTTTTGTGGCGGTGCTCTAACTGATTTGCTGCGCGATTTGCTTAATTTTGCTCAGCCGGCTGAAAGCGAAATCACTTGCGCAGTGCAGTGTTTTCAAACTTTGAATTAAATCTAGCGCATATAACGATTATGGAACGATGCAATTGAAGAGAGTTAGCGTAGAGTGAGTACACGCATTATTATATGAGGCCTTCGAGATTCGAACGGTTCACCTGAGTCGATTGTATCGATCCGTAATTTGCGTGATGCTGACGATCGATCATTTTTAAATTCCTTCCCCACGAGACCTTCTCGATTGACGTGGTGTTCATCGAGGGCCATTAAAAAACAACCGAGACGTATGCGTCTTGCGTTCTTTCACTAACTTGTGCCAGTTAAGCAGCATTCAGCGCATATTAAGTGCATCGTGTATTGTGACTGAAAGTCTTTTTCAATCGTTCATAAGCAGAAATTCCACCGTTGAAGCAAACTTTCATTGCAAGTTCACTTTGTTCAAAACATTTTTATTCATTTTAAAAATTCGAGAATACACGGTTTTCGGTGATTCGATGAAGAGAAAGAAAAAAAAAAAACAATCTGAAAATAGTGCCAGTTAAGCTAACCCAAGCCAAAGAAATGGTGGACTCGTGCAGTATGTTCCGAGCGAGGCAAAAGCCAAAGCAGGTTTGTCGAATTTATATGCACGTACGCGACTTTTTTGTTTTCAAATATTGCGGGTTGTCCTCTAACGTTTAATTCAAATAAATTAATTAATTTAATCAATTTTTAAATGATTAATAGTTTTAAATGAACGCGTAAAAAGATAACGTGATGTGTTGAAGGGACGTTAATGTAATGTAACAACGCATTGAATAGGGGCATCAACTGCATTTGTGTCAACTTTGTCACTTTAACAACGAAAGGGGGGGAGGGGGGGAATAAAAACAAAAAACCGCAAAATGTTCTCGATATCACAAATAATACGTAGTACACCAACTACCGCAACAACAACAACAACAACAACAACAATAATAATAACAATCAAAGAAATTCTTAATGTCAAAATGTAATAGAAGAACAGAGGAGAAGAAAACTAGAAAATGGAAACTAACAAAGCTTTAACCTATTTTTTTTGTTAGCATTTAAAAGCACAAACTGTTTAGTCGGTTTTAACTTAAATGCATTTTCAAAACCTACACATATATGTTAACATATACATATGTACATATGCATGTATGCATGTATTGTACGTTTGATTGTTGGAAGTCTCTCTTCTCCCCTTCGTTTTCTTTCTCATTGTTTTCCCTTCTTTACCTATATATGTCACCCCATATTTTTTAATGTACGTTGTATGTGTGGTTGCTTTGTTTTGTTTGTTCTTTTAGTTTCAGTTTTGATTTTAAGGATTTCAAGCTTTTTTCACTTTAACTATTTCATGTTATTATGACTGGTACTGTTCTTGATGATGACGATGATGATGATGATGATGATGATGATAATGATGATGATGGTGTAATTGTGCTGCAACATTTCTTTTACTATTCCATTAAATATAAAAAAAAAAAAAAAGAAAAGAAGTTTTGTTTACTGTACGTGTAGTAACATTAGTTTTTAATAACATTTCCAACATAGACATATGCATCTATAGAGTTACGAACTTCAATTCGTCACGATACGAACATCGCTTAACCTACTCGCTTAATTTACTATTTCCCTCTGCAGTTTAGTAATACATGCACTCACACATCTCTTAACCTGGGATTGTCTCCAACCGTACACGCACAAGGAACGTAACGTCGTAAGTTTCATATTTGCCTTTAAATGCTCTTCTATATATATATATATGTAATTATGTATGTCTGTGTATGTATTTTGTTTGTATTATTTTGTCGAATTATTTGTTTGATTGTTTTGGTTACAATAAAACCGGATAACTGCAACGACAACATTTGCATACGTAATAGTAAATGTTACGTTTGTTAATTATCATCAGCAGCTTTCTTAACGTGGTAATGGCATGATTCTAGCCTCTACGGTGTTGTCTTGTGTACGGTGCATTGTTATCAACTATGATAGCTTCTACTGACAGAGTTACGGTTCCTCTTCTCTTCACTGCAATAGACATTTCTTTTATTATTCGTTTATGTTCTTTTCTAAGGATTTCAAGCTGACCACCTGGACATAATAATAATAATAATAATAATAATAACAATAACACAAACGGCGGAACGGCGGTTAAAAGAGCTCTTTAAACCAAAGTTATTTCGAACTTAACTCGGCCAATTATATTTTGTTTCCATCATCCAACATCATGCTTATAAAGGGAAAATTTTTCTCTAAAAGACCCCGAAACGTAAACTGACGAAACTTATGTTTCATTAAATTAATCTTCTTTTCACCGACTTTCGTTATAAAGTGCTAAAAATTACCCTTTCACGTCCTACAAAAGTTTACCTTTAACTGAGTTGGCGTTATTGAACATTATAGATCAGTTTTCATTATGAAATATGAAAAAGTAGGGTGTTCGATATACAAAAGTTTACTGCTCGTAAAAACACTTACATAAAATTGGATCAAAAAAGTGAAGTCCTTGGTATAGTTAGTTGTTATGCCAAATTATTTTTATTGATTAACTTTTATCAGGAATATTGCAAAATTAGATCTTTTTGGCATACGAAAGTGTGTACCGTTAGGTTATCGGCATACGTCTCGAAATGCTTACTGAACATCATTACACCGAATAAAATAGTATTAGCAGTAATTAGTTCTTTGGTCGAGTCTGAAATCGATGTACGAATGTGATTTAGCGTGTACTCAAATCGGTACATGTAGCAGGGAACATCGTAAACAAGGTCAGTAGTTAAGGAAGAAACATGCAAGCAATGTTCATAAGTATTTTCGCTATCATGTGGCGATCGATTTTTATAGTGAACCCATAGACGGAAAACGAAAATTCCGTTACGACGACAAAATACCAGGCCATACAGATTTTAATGGTCCGGTAAAAAGTCAAAGAGTTTAAGGCTCTGATGCATTTATTGTATGAGTTGGATTCGTGACCTCGAAAGAGGCTTAGCTTGGCTTAGCTTTTGCGCTATGATATGTCTCCGCAGTAACGGCATAAAGGTTTTACTACAAAGATTTCAAGAGACTGAAGAGAATAGTGGCCGTAAAGAAAATTCATTTTAAAGACAATGAAAACGTCATGTAAAAGAAATGGAAAAACTATTTTTGCTCCAATTGTTGTAAAACGCTGACTAAAAACTATTTTCCGGAAAGCTTAAAAAAGAACTGGTCACCTTTATCAAAAAGATAGAGAAAAAAGACAAAGGCTCAAAAAACGTAGCAAAAACGTTGTGATGTATCAACGAAAACGACGAACGACGAACGACGAACGACGAACGACGAACGATGGCAATATCAAGAGAGTAAAGTCACAATGTTGCATGTTTTACTTTAGTATTTATTGTTGCGGCAACAATGGAATCAAAAAGCAACAACATCAAGTATACTATGATAAGATTTCTTGTATTTGTGTATATATATATATATATATATATATATATATATAGGTGTGCGCCTTTATGGTATAAAATGACATCAAAACCAACACTTATGCAAGTGGCTGCTGCTATGAACTGAGTGAGTGTTGAGTCCGCACCATCCACTTGCGAAAAAGCCCAGCATAGAATATTATTACACCGCGGCATACTAACTAACGTTCGAATGGTTGCCCGAATGCAGATAGTCGTCGATACGTCGTACGTTTCTATGTTTTTGTGTGTAAACTGTTTGTGAATACAAATTCAAAATTTTTGGCAACTATTGTAAAAGCAGAAAAGAATTTTGTTTACTTTGTAAGCCATGCGATTGCTTGCTTGGGTTTACAATGAGTGCACAAAGTTTACGTTTGTACGTTTGTACGTTTGTACGTTTGTGTTAGTCTACCGAGTCACTTTTCGCTATGTTGTATCAAACAGTAAATGGACGATGTTTATGTTTATGTTTATGTTTTTGTTTACAGTATAAATAGTTAATTGTAAATTTGGTATTTGATTTTGCTTCACTCGTTTCACTCGTTAAATATAAAGACCGCTCGCTTGTATTGTTTCTTTATAATAATATCTCTGACAGTGTAATAATAAATTTGAACTGAAAGCTTTACTTTATTTCAATTTAAAATTGTTTTAAATTAATTTGCATTAATATTAGACAACAAAAACAACAACAATAACAACAACAACAATAACAAAATAGCAAAATAAAACTAAAAATGTTTCAAAACACATGCACGCCGTTCGAGGCAAATCTTTAGTGCTCACCAAATAATTTAAGTACACAAACAGTACGAGTTTAAAGGTTTATTTACTTATGTATGTATTTGCAAGAATGCATGACGAAAATTCACTAAGCGCTTGACGTTTACATACGTAGGTGGACAGAAGAACAGGCGTTGACCGGGGCTACTCTTTAGTCCCTCCATATCGGTATATAACATATACCGCAACATATCGGTATTTAAAAATGCTTTTCCGTAAACTTAAGTGCAAACAAAAATTTACAAAAAGTTCAGCTCACAAACATCAGAGGTTTCCTCCAGGCGGACAATAAAATAGGCGTATGTGTAATACAAAAATTTAAAAATATCACCCAATATTTTGTAGTAAAAAGTAAAAAACAATTTTGTAGGACTAAATTGAGGCAGTCAATAGCCCATATAATCAACCATCTTTGTTTTTACGGACTTGATGCGGTTCCTGATGCTTTAAGCATAGATGAAATTACTATATAGAGCAAGTCTCTACTGGGATACTTTTGTATATTTTCCCATAATGCGTTTTTTATTGCTACAGGAAGCTTGACCCCCAAACCTCCCTAAAGGTTCTTAAAAGGACTAAGGTCGGGCGACTGACTTAACCATTCAATGATATCCAAGGTGTAGCCCCCGAAACCACGCTTTCATCAAATTAGATGAATGTTGCGCATCATTATCACGGTGAAATTTCCATTCCGGTGCTATAGTTTCTTCGACATACGATGGGTGGCATTACGGTTTTCAACACGATTTTATATGCAAATCAATCCATAGCGTTTTGTATGGGATGTATCAGACTAACACCCTTCTAAGAAGAGCAGCCGCCACACTTCACCGTTTCCCAGTAAATCTAGTGTGGATTTTTTTTCCTTTTGACCCGGACACGGACATTTCTGCCCACATCATTATCAAACTTACTTTTCACTTCGTCGCTCCGAGGAACGTATTTCTGCTAAAGCAAAGTCTTTCCTCTTTTCAAAATTAACTTTTTTCTGAGCGAAAGAATTTTCCGAGCTACTCTCCGTGGTAGGTAGGTTGACACCTTATAGTCGTCGACGAATATTTCGGGATGATACAACATTCAGAATTTCATTGCAAATTGCTTTAGACGGAAGCAGGAGAGAAATTTAAGCCTGGGAAGACGGACTTGGTAGTCGCGACTTCTTCCTCCATTTAGTTACGCAGGAGAAAGCCGATCAGATGTACATATTTTTTTATTGACGTAAATATCTTCTTACTGTTAGTTGTTGGGAAGAAAATTAATTTTGAAACGGAAGCTACAGATTCAGATACAGATAGTTTATGGTTACAAGCATTAAGTTTGAAAGTTGAAACTTGTAGTCTATAGTAAATATGGTTCTGAAACTGTGTGTGCATAGATTTCGCAGTTCCGATCAGCAAATAGTTACACCTATAATTAAAATAATATCTGCAACTGAACGAAAAATGTGTCTGCCGGAATTCATTAATTTTCTTGGCGTTTTTTTTTTTTGGACTAAGATTAACTTGTGTGTGTGTTTTCATGGTCAGACGCCGGCTGAAAAACAGAAAGAACCATTCGAAGATCTTATTGCCCGCTCTTCATGGTACATAATACTAAGCCCAAGCGTTATGAATCCTTAGCCGATTGTCTTATAAATCGATGCCACATTCGCCAAAAATTGTTATTGTGGTCTGTCCGAAAGCCTAACGCGGAACTGACTATTGAGAAGTATTTTTTTCGTAACCCATTACTTATAAACCAGAGCAGATAGAACGATAAAAATTTCCGCACATGTCCAAGAAATTGGAAGAGTCGGTCATGCTGGCTTAATAGTATAGCGCATCGAAATTTTTCTTGCTTTCTTATAGTTTTCTTTAACATGAGTGACTGATGAGTGTAGAAGAAGACTTTCGATCATAGCCGAATATAATTCTTGTTTGGGTTTTCTTTCTTTTTTTGTTTAGTTTGCATTTCATTTGAAAATTTTAATAAGCCGGCTGGAAGTAACATCCATTTTTAAACGAGCTTTGAGTACGGGCTCCAATGTTTTTGCCAAATTTCAAGGCAATCACTATATTTTTATGAGCAAAAGAATATTTTCAATAGAGATTACACTGACAGAGGGACATGTTTGGGTCGATTGAGAACTGACTACTGATCGTAAATATTTATATGCTTTGCAAGTAGTCTAATGCTCATTCCTGGAAGTTGCGAAAATTTTGAAGGCAAGGAAAAGACTCCTTCAGTGATGGCCGCTAGAAATCAACTTTTGACACATGAACGAAATGATTGCTGTTCAAGCATTTACTTAAATACAAATTTACAAATGAACTTCTTGTACCATCCATCATACCTTTTAATATTAGATTCTTTCGTTTTCGAACGGGGCGGACAAGAGTTTTGCAAAAGTTTGAGTAGACGGTAATTCAGTGGCGCAATGAGCGGTATATACGTCGTTGGACGACTAACGGATTTTTCGACGTAAAGTTCAAAGAGTCGGCTTCTTTTCTTTTCAAGTTCAACAAGAATATCGAACTTTTGATATGTACTCAAGTTCTGTCCTATATTTGAAGGCGAGACAATTTTCAATAATCGTTCTGAGTTCTTTATGACAATGTATTGCAATAAAGTGGTCTTTTTAACGCTAGATTGTTGCAGTCATTGGACTAGTTGATCTTTTGGTATTCATCCTTCCATCAACAAAATGTATGCAAAATTTCAATGTTTAATATTAATTGTTACAAACCGTGACAAATGGGCGAATATGACTGAGCAGATATTGAGAAAAAAATCTTATAAAAATACATTTCAAATGTAAATTTCCGAATGTTACAAAAAAAATAATAATGAAGAAAATTAATATGCTCCGTACTAACCGTGCTAACGTATCGAGACTGTCAAGTGCCTCTCCCGCCATAGCTTCTAACTTTGTTCGTTAATTAAAAAAGAAATTTTTCAATTTCTCCCTCTCGAATATAAAACCTCGTCATATTTCTTCCCTCGAATCGAATGTAAAAATTATGTAATTCAACCTTAAATACTTTTTGATAACATATAGTTAGGTTAGGTTAGGTTGGCATTTAATCTGCAATATTTTTGTTTACATTTCTTGCTTAAACCCGTGTGTACATGAAAGTTGTTGCGTATTGCATGCAGAGGAAGAAGTGTTATTGCTTTCTGTGATGTGAAAATTATACATTTTGTGTACGATTTAGTTCAACAGAGTTGTTGTTTATTTATATATGAAAGGAAGTGTGTGCGTATATGTTTGCGTTTGTGTTTCTATTTTCGGTAAAGTACATGAAATCGCGTTTTGTATTGGTATTGATAATTTGGTTTGTTTATTTGCTTGCTTTCTCTCTCTCTCTCTCTCTCTCTCTCGCTGGCTTAAGCTGGCTGTCGTGATTGTAAGTGATTTGTTTATGCTTTTCCTTCTTTTTTCTTCCAAATTAAAGACCACTCATGAGGCATGAATGTGCAGTAATTTCTTGGTAATAAGGAAGAACTATAATAATAATTACGGTAATGAAAACAAATAGCATTCTTTGGTGGATTATTGCGCTACAGCAAAAATGCTGACGGTAATATAAATAAATTAGTTCAAGCTTCAAGCTTCGTTTTTAATGAGTCTGGACGTTCTTTTTTTTTTTTTTTTTTTTTTATGTACAATTTCCTTTTTTTTCCTGCGCTACAGGCCGTTTGCAGATCGAACGAATGTTAAATAAGAATGAAAAGACACATGAAAGACACATTCTTTCTGATTCTTTCTTAAAACGGCATCGCACCTTTTCGTTTTTCCATTTAATAGCCCTTCGCCACATTACCTAAGTTCTGCCCCGCAAATACTGCGGAAAGTCGCATAATTTGTAACAGACAAAAGTATTATGCTCGCCTTTGAACCGACTCAACTATTATTTTGTTCGTTAAGCATCCTTTAAAACATACACAAAAACAATATGCATTCAAAAAGAAAAAGCGCTCGACCTAACCTAAAAATATCTCGTAGGTTGTGTTCTGTTTCACTGATGAAATACAACACGCATACCAGTACCGCTTCATAAGAGAACAAATATGCTATGTTTTGAATATTGTTACAATGGCATCAAGTATCGTAAGCATTATACGTATATGTGCATAGAATGATACCTTGGTTTAGAAAAAATTGCCCTTTAAAAAATTCGACTTTATCGCTCGATCTAGACCCCGTTAAAAGTGATACAATAATAGATTAATAGATTTTCATCATTTGATTCACATCTCTTGCTCTGGTGAATTCTTCTTCAAATTTGCAAACAAATATTAGTCATTGGGAATCGGTTCCGAAAAATACGCGACAATCCATACTTCATTTCCTGACATTTGGCGATAGTAGCTAATCGACCATGCATTTCATATCCATCTAGGGAATTGTCGCTTCGATTCGGGAAAGTGATGGTGGGGATGGTGGGGATACACGTTTCCTTAATCGTCACATATCACTTTGATTAAACAATTCAAAATAGTGCTGCGAATTAGCACAATGTCGATGTTCTTGTTTCGCTGTAAGTGTGTGCGCTATACGCCTTTCGTTAACCGCATTCCCATTCCAAAATTTTCGTGGAAAATAGTGAACACATTGCGTTCTGGCCTTTTTACAATAGCTAGCTAGCTAGCGATCTCTTGCAAAATTATCTTCTATTGTGTCTATTGTGAATAATTTGTGGAATCTTTTTTAATTGTCTATGACGAACACATCGGCGTCCGTTTTCGAGCTCATTGAAAATTAGTAGCCGTGAAAGTGGGTTTATCAACGAAGATAAATTATCATAAAATTCTTAAGCCAATACCCAATGATTTCAAAATAGATATTTTCTCGCCATTGGAATTTGTATTTTTCCATATTTTTTTGTTATTAATTTGCCAAAAGTAGTGTCACTGAAATTGCATGAAATTTTGACAGGCGGCGTTGAAGATTTTTAACAACAGCATGATCTTCTTGCTGGAGACCTCATTTATGTGTCAATCTCGGTACCCATTAACCGACGTTTTATTTAACAAATAATAACAACGGACACACACACACTCCATGAAAAGGAAAATGAACATGTAATCAATTATGAACAGCTGTGGCCTGAAGTCTGTACCCATATCCTTAGATTAAAAAAAAAAAAAAAAAAATGAATTTTATTAGTGAACTGCATTACAGGTATTTTAAGTGTACGGAAGATATACGGGATATAGCAAAAACAATTAATAATGATAAAAATTTTAACCAGGGTTTCCCCACGCCCACTGAAGTGAAGTGACAGCCATTAAAACGAGCGTTTTGTAGAGATATCGCGTATCACATGTAAAATCACAGTTTTTTCAAAATTTAAACTTGAAACTTTTAAAAGCATGTCAGGCTTTGTCAGGCTTTTCGATTTTTAAGAGAATTTTTCACAAACGCAAAAAGAAACCAAACGTGCGTTTTTCACTCGTGAAATTCATTTCATAAAATATTCAGCAAAAGATTGCTTTAGCAAGTTTTGTTATGCCCCGTGCAGAGTTCGCATAAAGATTTCATGCAGAGCTTAGTATTTGTAACTTGGCTTCACTTTCGCCAAACATATGATTTCTTTAATGTGCGCAACAAGAATAAGTGAGTGAAAATGTGAACAAATTCTTAATGCAAAAAAAAAAAAAAGAAATAATTTACTAAATAAGCTTCTTGTGGGTATTTATAATTTTTTCTAAATGTTTTTTTAATAAGTTCATCTTGCTTTAATTTTCTTTCATATTTTTCATAGTTTTCAGATTTTGCATAAAGTTTTTTCCTCCGCCGCTCTCTCTCTTCTATTATATAATAAGACAAATGTTTCTTATCTCTTCTATTTAAATGATGTCTCTGATTACTTCAGTCATCAGAAGTCATTCTACACCGAATTGAGTCAATTCAATACGGAATTGAAGCGATTCCATACAGAGTAGGACGAAAACACTACTATTATAGAATATCCATAATTAATTTTTTCATATGTTTTAGGACAAATGTGATAAAGATTCACTAACAGCTGAATATAATATTTTTACTTTTATTTCTTCTATATACCTACATAACGAAATTAACCGTCCCTCTAGTGAACACAAAGTGATCTTGCACCTTAAGCAAATTTGCTTGTTTGAGACGAAACGACAAAATTGATTTCCTGCAAATTTCGTCATAGTGTGTAGTGGTCAAAATTGGCTTTAGAATAGCATGTGTGCGATGTTTATGAAAGTAACAGTAAATAATAAAAATATTGCCATTTAAACTTTTAGCAGAACTCGATTATTGATTGATTGATTGATGTCAAATGTCAACTTTCGTCTGAGGTGGCAAGGAACAGAGTTAACAACATAGCAAATAACATCAAAGGTTATAAGGGCTCTAGTCAACCAAATGGGCAACAGGATTCGGCATGGAAAGTAGGAATTGATTTATAATGTCAAGTAAATACTATGTAAAAAAAAGACTCTTTTGGATTCTTGCAGCGCATTATGCTAACGAAAGAACGAAGAAAGCAAAAGAAAGAAAAAAGAGTCAAAGAACATAAATCAATGTGTTTGGATTCTAAAAGGCTCGCAAAGTCGCTTTTAATGACGCCGTATTAAACTCAGCACTTTTAAATTTCGCAGGTCGTCTTTGGGCGTAATTGCGTTTACGTACCTTCTTAGCACAGGCTTGGCACTTGACACTTTCCTTTGCGGACATAAAACACTTAAATTATTCCTTCGCTTTTTCCTTCTTGTTTACAAGTTAACCGTAACCAGAGATGACGTAGCATTGAAGGGCCGCCAATAATGATTAAAACCAATTTATCAAAAAGCGTCATAACTTTTCCAACAATCAATTACTTAACCACGAATTTGACTTTATATCCATATAAAAATCCCTTAGGGATGAAGTACCTACAAAAGTGCAAGGAACGTGTCAAAATGCCACCAGTCTTTCACCAAATATCCAACAAAAAAAAATAGAAGCAAAAAGTATGCTAAAGCTGCACTAAGTAAAACCCGAAAGTATTTTTTTTCTTAATTTATATATTTTTTTTTGTTTGGTTTCATTCTTTTTTCTGTAAGGGATTTGTTGCATAAATTAATAAAAAATTCCTTCTAAGTATCATACACTTGAGGTTATTAACACAAATGCTTTTTATTTCAGCACTAGTCAAGCGAGTCTATATACTATCTATATATATATATATGTACTATATAATTTATATTATATTTGCATTTATACCATACATGTGTACGCTTTATGTAAAGCAAAAAAAGCAATAGATTTTTCACGCTATATATAGATAGTGGCGAGCAAAACTAGACGCATAATATTAAAAAATACGTTAAATTTATGCAATTCTTGCAGTTATTTTGGCAAAAAAAAAAAATTATACATAAAACATTAATCCTTACCGTCTTCTTATTTAGTGCAAAAAATACAAAAAAAAAATACAATTCACGAATAAGTAAATAAGTGCAAGATAATCAAATGTGTGCGTTTGTCCAGTTTTGCACGTTTTGTTCATAAGTTCTTACCGTTACTTTTGAAGGTGTTTCGGTTCTTCCCGCAATTTCCTTTAGTATTAAAGTTGCATTGTTAACGTGAAGATCTAACAAAGGATTAGTAAAATTTTGCGTAACTATCTTACGATAGTGAAAACAATTTCTAATGTGTTCAAGACTAACGTCTTAGACGTCTTAGTTGAGAAAGGATATTCTTTAGAGAAATTGTCGGAAAAGTTAGCGTGTGTCACCGAATAGTATTTTTTAACTATAAAAGAACGAAATTTAATATTATTAAGAAACATGATGGGCGTGTTCCTAGATTTTTAAATGTTGGTGACGTTCGGACAATGGAGCTTATGTTGAAAAAACAATGAAATTAGAAATTCCAAAGCATCGGAAATGGCTTTAAATGAGAGAGTCAATGAACGGACTGCGCGTCGAGCTCTATGGGAAAGCAGCCTTATTTCAGCAGCGAAGCAAAAGAAACCTATTCTATCTGAAAACAACTCGTGTGGAATTGTGTTGTCAGCAATACAAAAATTGGTCTGTGGAAAATGGGAAACGCGGCTGATTGGAACGAAAGTTCACAGATTCCAATCTGATGGCAATCTAATATCTTTTTGGGACGGCCGAATGGGCGCGTTCGAAAGAACCAAGTGAAGTAAATCATGCAGCATGGTGGTGACAGTCAAATGGTATGGAGTTGTTTCATATGACAGCATATGAGTTCCGTAGTAAAATTCAAAGGAAGACCGAAAGAAGAAGATTACCTCACCATACTCTAGATCAATTTGTTTAATTTCATTGAAAAATCTGCGTATCTTGTTGAAGAGGTCATTTTTCAGCATAATGAACACTCTGAATATACGGAAAAATTAGTTAAATATCCAAACTCTGAAATTCCCAGCTCAAAGCCCGGATTTTGGATTTATCCGATCGAAAATTTATGGGCAGATATGAAGAGAAATCTGGCATAGTATAAATAACCTTAACGACCTTTGGATTAAAATGGGAGCAGAACGCCAAAAAATATTGTTCAGGAAATAATATTCCGGTGATGCTTTGAATCTCCATGGAAATTATACGATTTTCTAAGTAACTTATTTCTAAAGAATGCGGAAAATCAAATTTGCAACCATGGCGTGTGTCTTGCGTCAAGCAGCAATGATATCGTGCTTGTAAAAGGATATGTAAGCGGAATATTTGAGAAAGACAGAGTCAGTTGTAAGCGAGCAGCGAAGTCAGCTGAAACTAACTCGAGAGGGTCGAGTTAATCGATTTGAATTGCAATATTCGGAGGGACAAGATCAGAGCGACAATTAAAGTTGCAGTCACAAGTTCCTGGGAATAATTTGTAAATGGATTTCTTAACTTTGTAAGTAAAACTTACACTATCCTAAAAATCACAACTCATTGGTGCGAATTTCATTTCAAAAGGAAATCATGAAAGACGGCTTACGTTACAATATAAAAACGAACCAGTGTAAGAACGTCTAGAAAGCATGCCGAACCGCTTAAAGTCGGTCAATAAAAATGAAGGACAAAATGGACAAAATACTAAATTTGTACGTGAAGAATGAAAGAATGAAAGAACGTAGAAAACTGGATAAATGAAGACACTTGGTTAGCTTGTTCTTGAAATTGTATTTCGTCCTATTCTTTACAGTTAATTGGAGAATCGTAAGGATTACGGTTATATGCATAATTTTTTCCCCCCAAAGCGATAAGTGTAGGAATTGTATGAATTTAACGTATCTTTTAATATCACGTATCCAGTTTTGCTCGCCACTGTATATTTAATGTATTTCAGTAACTTTAGCATTTTGTAAACTCCTCACAGCAACTTTTAATATATTTTGATTTTTTGCTTTTTATCAAACGTAAATCTTTTAAAAAGAAAACTGATATATATATATATATATATATATAGATATATTGTTCCCATATGGGAATGTATAATTAAAACTTCGAAATTGTTTAAAATAAGTACATGTATTAGGTTGCATTTACTGTCTTAGTTTTTTTCGCTTGAAAAAGGCACACAAAAAATTGACTAAAATTGGTGCAATATATATATTTTATATATACATATATATTGATCAAAATAGTTTCCATCATTTTCTACAACTTTTCCCCAGCTTTCTGGGCAACATGACGATATCATGTCGAAAGGACGATTTTGGTTCGGCAGCGATCCAATAATCAGCCCATTTTCCGACTTCCTCAACTTTGCGGAACCGCGTGTCACCCAAACCGTGCGGCAGCGATTTATACAAGTAGTAATCAGAAGGGGTGATGTGTGGTGAGTGCGCTGGGTGAGCCAGGACTTCCTATTCAAGCTGCAACAGAGTATTTGTGACAACTCTTGCACATACGTTGAACTTGCGTCTGCTAACCGCTATTGTTGTTTTCCTCCGTTTCACTAGTTCATAACATACGACACCTGGCTGATCCCACCATACGCACAGCAAAATTTTACGGCCATGAATATTCCGCTTCGGTATACATGTGAATGGCTACCGTGGACTAATCCACGACATTTTGTGCTTGGGGTTGTCGTAGTAGACCGACCTTTTATCGCCAATCACAAAATATTCTTTTTTTGCCCGACAAGCAATGAAACCGCGATGTTGAAACGGTTCGAAATGACATTTTCACTTGTAGAAGTCGTCTACCGAAATACATGCAACCACCTAATAACACAATACAACGTCAGGTATATGAATATGCGGAACTGTCTTTCGTGCCATTTATAAGACATATTGTTATCAATTAAGAGAGAGAGAGAGAGGGAGGAGAAACTCCTAAGTACGAAAGTACGAAGATCACTGAGCACACACACACACATAAAGATTGAGTTTAGGATTAAATAAAGAATTAATTAATTAATTAAAAGAAAAAAAGCGTTCGTTAAATAATATTTGCCCCTCATTACTCGCTACTCATATAAAATCAAGTTCGAAAGAAAAGGTGGATTGTTTAGCTCCGTTTAATGGTTTACTTGGTAATCGCGAATACTTTATAAGTGAATTTAAACAATATTTATGCATTTTTGTTCCAGAAAAGTCGACTTCTGGGACGACTTCCATTCGGAGTAACACTTGGGCGAGTGGCGAGTTTAATAATGATAACTATCTGCAATAGCGAAATATTTCCAAACGTATTCCAAACGTTAAGTTTTGTTAATCGTGAAACAATTTTGCATATAAGTTTTCAAAAGTATCAAAATTGAAAACAAAATTTATAAATTCGTTATTCCCCTTTAGCAGGCCTTTTAATTTGGTGCGGTCATAAACGCGAAAGCAGGCATCAAATTTTAATCAAAATAGGGCATAGAAACAAGAGTTTTGGAATTTCTAAAGTCTTCGTTTTGAAAAATATACCGGTTGTATGTCGGTGTGTAGCGGAGTTGTAGGTATCGTAAGTTAAATTGTACGATAATGTATCGGCTCACGTTAAACATAATTGCAGACTTCAAATAGGGTCACATGATTGACTGGCCAGTGCTGAAGGACTCGAGGGATTAATAAAAAATTGTAAGGTAATTAAAGGAGCACGTGATTAACGTTTTAATTATCTAAGCTTTAAGGCGTGACTTAATATTTAGTGATACCAGAACAAATAAATGTTTTTGAGAGAATCATGATAGCCGTAGAACTTAACCACGGCATGGCATCATGCGATTTTATACCTTACAAAGTGATCATGCTTAGCTCGTTGAAATAGATGCGGTCTACATCAGGCCAGTCCAGTCCGGTGCTTGTGCAGATGATGGCAACGTTCATCGTACATTCTTAGTATTGGAAATATTATATGTTATATATATTTTTACGAGACTTGCCTTTCTCGAGACGGAATTTGTTTACGTGTAGGATTATTTATAGTTTACTTAGTTTGACAGCATTTTTAACTTAAACTTTCTCTCTCAACTCAAATGTTCTTTTCCGCCTGACTATGCTTTCCACAAAAATTCTATTTATATACATTTTTACATACAAGCATATTACTATTACCTAAATTTATGGCTTCATTTTTAATCCATTAGTCCGCTTTTCCACTAATCTTTTTTTTTGCGGCCGGTAGCTGGACGACGCGCCACCAATTTGCACTTGGTTTTCAACTCTCTCGGAAATTTATTTTTTGGGAAAATCAATTAGTTGGAATAAACTGGTTTTGGGATTTCCGTAAAAATATATGACATTCATGGTCGTCCGCCCATACGAAACGGCGAGGCACTTCGTGAGAGTAAAATCGAGAAAAGCCTTACAAATCACTCTCCTTGCGACAATTTTGAAACACTTTTTGTATTGTTTTCGCCTTCTAAAATTCATTCATAAATTGCATTGTGCTGAATAGAAAGATAGTACCTTGAGAGAGAGAGAGAGAGTACCTTGACATTAATATAATGAATTTTTTATTGAACGCAATATAGCACTGATTGCTCTTTGCTTTAAAAATTCTCCAAGATCTCAAAAACATAAACGCAATGTTCATCCCCATATGTTAACGCCTTTCTGCATTTTCCTGTAATATTCTATTATGAAGCGACTAAAACTGAGAAATAAATCTTTGTTAGTTTGCTTAGATCAAATTTATGGCTTAAAAGTCTTAACAATTTCTATTACATAGTGAGATAGTGAGTCTCCAAAAGTGAGTCTCTAAGCGAACTCTAAGCGAACATAATTTTCTTATTTGTTTTATGTTATCTGTCGTTCGTCATTGAAATATCACATCGTAACACATTTCATTAAGCTGATCCTAGGTAGCTAGCTGGTTGAATGATGGTTTGTCTTGGCATGTTGTCAACATAAGTTATGTGATGTGTTTTAGCAAACATTTTCTGAGGTTTTTTACCTTAAGTCAACCGAAACAATTGTGATTATGTTTTTTTTCTTTTTCTTTTTCGTTTTTCTTCTTCTTTTTCTTTTCATATTGTATATATTTCTTGGAACTAAATTATACTATTTTGCTCTCTCTCTCTCTCTCTCTCTCTCTATATATATTCAGAATATTATGTCTTTCGTGTAGAAAAGTGCGGATATTGATGATGATGATGATGGAACTAAAAATCGTAAGCAAGCACATTTTTTGTAGGCCCCAAAAAAGACTTCGTTTGACTTCGTTTTTTCAAACTTGTAAAGTAACGAACATATGCAATCACTACATTACTTTAAAGTCTATGTCAATTTGATTGGTCTGACGGAATGACACAAATTTTGACTATACAAAGCAGATAATTTCCCCGTCATTCCAGAAACTAACGAATAAGATGGATGTACAATTAATTTTTATTGACCTGGTCCCGATTTTAAAGTTAAATGTTTGACTAAACGTTTGACTACGCGTTTTCAATTTGGAAGATAAACAGAAAATTAAAATATATTAAGCCTTTTGCTTTGTTTTTTACTTCTTTGGTTACAAAGTTTTGGTAATTTGGTAAGCGATAGGCAGTTTGAAAACCCTTCATAAAGCGTTTTTAAAAGCGTATCTACGTACAGACTTTTTGGACGACTTTTTATATATGCGCACCTAACACAAGCATGTACACTATGTTAGCTGCAGACAACAAGCATCAAATTGAAGTTGTGACACGTAGTAGTGGGTTTGGTTGCATGTTTTGCACGGATGTACAGTATCTTAAAGTTAACTTAATATTTATTTAATTTCTCTCTCTCTCTCTCTCTCTCTCTCTACACACCTGTCTGACGTGATAAAGCCTTTGTTTTACAAATTACATCGATAAGGCAAAATAGTTGACTCATAATTGCTCATTAACGTAATCCATTCAGTTGTAACGCTCACCCTCGCGCGTTATCTTCGAAAAAGGACGACCCAATCGCATCGTTCGGCCAAAATACTGCATTAAACATTTACACCGTTCGGATTGCATTTCGCTTCGTTGTGCAAAGGTTTTGTTTATTTACGTATCCATAAAAATAAAACGAGTCTCGATCACTCGGAGTAGTTTTGTTTAAAAAAAGCTCGCGGTTTGCATTTTCCGCAGATGTGGTTACTCTAGTTCCCGTCACTCAAATATATTGCTTGGAATTTAAAACAGTCTCTTCCATCATTTCAAAGCCCGGGGTAAAATTTATCGGCACAACTTCGCTTCGCGTAGCATGCCCAACTTTGTACGATTCGATGTCGTTGTATGCATTCGGGTTTTATTGAAAATGCCATAGAACACATACGATGAGATGTGTGTATGTCATAAGCATAAGCATATATAAGCGAGAGTCATCGAAGTCTGTGACGTAATTAGTTTATCTCATTAGGCTTTGCGTTGTTTTACGAACAATAGGAAAAGTGCACTAAATCCGGAAGTCCATGGATGAAAATTGCTGTTAGAGGTCAACACAGCTCTTAAAGCCACCCTACGCAACACTATGCGTAATATTTTTAATTTCCACTGCATAAATCTTAGTTTACAAAACAGTTTTTAACTAAAAAACCTAAACAGTAGGATCGAACAAACGCTCTTACCCGCTTCACAAGGCTCCTACTTCTCCTACTTCTTTCGCTTTCACGGCTAAAATCAATACAATGAGTGAAAATAATTGTGAATCGATTGAATGTAGAGCAGGATGCATTCCCTACAACCAAACTGAAGGTCATATCTCAATCAGAGTGGAAGAAATTTATGGAAAGTTGGATCAGTCGCTGCATTGCTGATCGCAATATGCGATCAAAATGACAAAATCAGTTTTGATTATTTGATGAACTTTTTTTTTTTTTATCACAATTCGAAGAGAACGCCATATATCCAGAGAGAGAGAGAGAGAGAGAGAGAGAGAGAGAGAGAGAGAGAGAGATTTGCATGTAATTTAATGTGAGTGCAATGAAAAATACTGTATGTGTGCTTATTTGAATAGGCGCGTATTCACATATTTAACTGTTTTAATATCCAAAAATTCGATGTCATTTATATGACAGACAGCAGAAAAAAAAGAGCGAAAGCCAAAGTTAAAGAACAAAATGTTACAAAATGAAGATTATGGCCCTTAATCGATGTCATGCGGTTACATTTATCGATCTGCTTATATGTGTTCGTGGATAAGCTCACTTTCGAATGTTAGAGATAAGCTGGCTGGCAAATAAGGCTCGACGATTAAGCTCAAACGTACGTAATCCTGACTTGAGAAATGATTTTTTTTTTTTTTTTTTGCCTTATTCTCGATGCAAATGAATTTTTTTCTGTTTTTTTTTTTTTTTTGAAGATGTTTAAAAATGAAATAATTTATATCGTTGCAGTCATCGTCCATATTGGCAACACTAAAACTCTATTAGCATAATAAAGCTATAGCCAACATCCCGGTTGATTTGTCATCGAGAATGACTGACTGAAACCTACCAACTGATCTAGAAACCTAGATGATCGATACATATGTAGGTCTAGGCTATAATGCATAAGTCCGGTAAAGTTCGATTAATCCATTGAATTTTATATTCAAACCAAAAAGTTACACAACAAGAGTTTACAGATCTCTGATACGAAGGCTTAAGAACGCATTTTTGGCGATATTCTTTTTTTTATGTATTACATATATTATGCATTTTGTTGCATAATACGGTTAAATGATCGGTTCGCAAAAGGCCTAACACTACCGAGGTATGCAAAGAGAAAACAAAGAAAACGTTTTTAACGATTTATTTCTTCGTAGTTTCTCAAGTATCTTCAAACAGATTGGAATAAGTTTTCTGCTCCTTGCAGCTGATCTAATTCTATCGACTACTAATAATTTCGAATTTAAAGAAGCGCGTTTTTCAAGAGTGAGTGAGTAAAAAGGCCGTCGCGATTTTTCAAAAAAAAAAAAAAAAAACTCAAATACGCTTTTCTTATGTATACATGAACTTTGTTAAAGAAAATATGTGCTCATGCATTTTTTACGTATCAACAATTCATTCATTTTTGTCATTTTTGTGGTAAAACTGTTATGCCCTCACTTGAGAAATCTTGGAATTTCTAAGCGAAAAATCGAATCAGGTTTTTTTTTTTTCGGTCTTATTATCAAAATACCTGCTGCTGTTAATAAAGATGTGAAGAGATATATATATATATTAGGTTGGGGAAAAAGAAATCCATTATTTCTTCTTCTTCTTTTGCTTCTTTTTAAATCCAGCTTTGTGTAAATGGTTTAAAACTGTTTTATGGTCTACCGAAAAAATAATGGATTTCTTTTTCCCCAACCTAATATATAAACATGTACCTAGGAATTTCTATATCCATTTCTAGTAAAGCGAGCCGTGCTTAACTCGACACTGCAAGCAGACACAATTTGAAGAAGGAAACATTTGTACTTGTAGTTGTGCAATCTGACGATTTATTATATATATCCGAGCTGCCTTATTTAAAATACATATATACAATCCGTGCTAATTTGTTTAGCATTCGTTAAATGGTTGTTTTCTTAATTCATTTGAATAGAGGCGCGTAAAAATCAAATATCCCTCAGACATCTATCGATAATTTTTATTGCTTTGAAATATTCATTTGTAGCATTTTTTATTCAATATAAATATTTTATGACATTAAAACAAAGGAACGTAAAATGAAGAAAAAAATGGCAAAAAACTGCAAGAAAAACTTTTATAGTTTCGGTGAGGAGAAAGCAACAAAAAAGCATAAAAAAAATATCACATAAATAATAAAACGGGAAGTTATTGCCGTTGAAAGAACATCACTCAACAGGATGTTTATCGCAAATAATAAATTCAAAAATTTATATATATTTTATATACAGAAGCTTGGCACAACAACTGTTTAATATATAGATCGTGCAAAAGGGCAAAAAGAATTTAATTTCAAAGCAAGTGAAAACTTTATAGTCGGGCTAGGCCGAACATTAAACACCTTACACCACATTATCTAACATCATTTTTATTTTCGTCATAGATACCCGGCTTTAATATGAGCGAAATGCATATCAAAAATTCGTTCTCTTTGCATATAAAGGCTTAGTTTCTGTAAGAATGCTTTTGCCTAAGAAGTTCGAAAATTGCGCTCCGTATTCAGAATTCAGCATAGTTAATTTTTATATCGAACTACTATTATGGATCAATTTTCATTGTAGTATATATTAAAAGTTAGAAAAGTTAAGTTTTCTGCCCCGAAAAACAAAAATTTTCGTAGAAAGCTACGTATAGGCTAGGATCCAAAAGTAGGCGTGAATGATCCAAATTTGATACAGTGAATTTTTTCTGTAACCTTAAATTACTATTATAGGTTAGTTCCTTCATAACGTATTAAAATTTAGATTTTATTGCCCTACGACGAATCAATTTCCTTGAAAATTTTGTATATAAAGATGGTCCAAATTTGGTACAGTTAACCCTTTTATCTTAAATTACTATAATGATCTGATTTTCATCATGAAGCATTGCAAAATTTAGGCCCTTTTCTTCATATGAACTTCAATTTTCTTTATATGAGAAGCGGTTCACAAAAATTTCGCCAGCTAGTCAAAGGTTTTTATATCCGATCTAGAATGCCGAACTACTATTACTTAACCACTTTTACCGCGAAATTTTGAAAATTGCAACTTTTTTCCATAGAGAGTGGTCATAAGAGTAGACCGATCCAATTAGACCATTTTGAATAGCATTCGTCCTTGGGTCAAAACACGTACACTGAACAAATTTCATCAAAATATCTCAAAATTTGCGACCTGTCGCTCTAACACAAAAATAGATGAACAGGCGTCAGGCAGACAGGCAGACAGGCAGACAGGCAGACAGACTTAGATCGAGTCAAAAAATTATGACTGAATTGATCGGTATAATAAAATGTGGGTCCACAAGCCTAATATACCCGGTATCACAAGTGGTGTAGGGTATAAAGAAATGGAAGAAATAGTTTTTACCAACCATGGATTCAGTGAAATATTTCTTATTGTTTACGGGAATTATTTTCATTTAAGTATTAATTGAAGAAACAAAAAAATTGGGTTTTTTTTTTTTTGAATCTTAAAATCTCAACAAGCAATTCTGCCACCTAAGCTCGTTTCACAATTTAAATATTACCACCGTAATAACGACAGCGGCGAGTTAGCCATGTAAACCATGAAGGAAAGGGCAAAAAAAATAGAGAAAAAAATCACGCTTTTTTATATATATATATATAGAGAGAAAGAAAAAGTTGAGCCTGACAATGTTGACAGAATGCATCAGATTTTTAGATGCAGTTATTTGTATGTATGGCATGTTTTGTCTGTAGTACTGAAGTATAAAAAAAGAGGTAAGTTGTACACGCCAAGCATATCAAGCTAAGGGAAAAGCAAATAAAATGAAGGAAACAAAAGCAAAATAAAGCATTCAAGAATATATATATAAGCATATATAACATAAACAGTACCGTCATCATCCATAGGGGAACTGAAAAGACCAGAACACAATAGCGAGGAGACACAAAAAAAAAAAAAAGTGTGAGAGTGAGAGAAAGAACAGCAAAATAGTTAAAGGGTTCATAAACGCATAAAACACTATAACCAGACAGACAAATTGATAAACACACGCAGATGATGTGAGTATGTGACTTAAATGATAACCAAGTATTGTAACTAAACTGACAAAGGCTATATAAACTATACACATACACTGACATACACACATACAAAAAAAAGTAAATAAATAAAAATAAACAAAGAGAAGAAAACAACCAATGGTCAGAACAAGTGGTTTATGCATAACCAACACATAAGTTATATGCGTGTATGTCACATAACCTAAAGCCAAGTTAGGCCGTCAAAGCCAAATACCAGGCTGCACAAACTTGTTTGTATTTCGGCTACAATAAAAGCGCCAACAATCGAGAATAACGCTACACTAGACTTTGGTCGAAACTTGGTTTCATTTACTTGCCTAAGTACATCTTATTATGTTGAGTTCATCCGTAAAGCTCCATACCGGAGGCCTTACATGGTGCAAAGGCAACGGTCATTGGCACGGTAAGTAACGGACATTGGCATGCATGTAGAGAATAGTAGAAATTTTGTGAATAAGAAAACAACACACAATTAATTGATGACCTTCATGATTGACTTATAAGCGTACGTCAAGGTTTAATAATCGATGTCAAACTGACCATTCAGGGCTCTTAGCACGAATTGAACATTCTCAAGGTGTGAACCCGTGAAAGAGCCCGATAAGACAGTTGACGGACGTGGCAGTGATATTAGTCGAGTTTATGGTCAGAAATTAATGAGGATTTTTAGCAAGAGCAGTGAATTTCTTCGGAACGCGACGAACTGCAACGCTTCCCCTTCTACAATCTATTAACCAAAGTAAAGTCTTGAACCATGTTACAGCCTACGGGGAGATCTTGATTAAGCTTAATTTAGATAACTTCCGCTAATGCTATTTCTCATGCACGTGAAATTGCCTTGAAATTGTCGGAAGTTAACATAGACAAACCTATACACATACACATATAAATACATGTATAAAATAAGAAAAGTAAGGAAAATCTCAAGGCTGGTAATTTCCATAAATTAAATTACGGTGTTTTGTTTTGTTATTCATTAGTTTTGAATTGGAAAGTAACGCCCGTAAAGCTATGTCCATACAAATAAATTTTAATTTATTTCTGGCGAATTGTAAAGAAAGAAGCAATTAGCCATAGAGAAGAATTGATTTGAAAATAGCTTTCGATTTTGCGAACGTTGCAGGCGACATAGCAAAATAGCAATACCTATAAATGATGATGACTGCGACTGCGAACATCGTACACTACGTAACGAATGCGAAAAAAGAAACATAAAGCAAATGCAAGCAATGTTTGGGTGTGTATTGCTGTATGTTTAGTGTAAAAAGCCAATTAAAATTGCATTTCGAATAGTTGGCATGCAATGTGCGACAAAATAACTTAAACAAGCGATACGTTGATGTTTTGAAATGCGCACACAACCACCACGCATAGAAATTTCAAATAATTTTGCTTACAAGTTCAAGAAACTTGTGCACAAAGCACAAAAGAGGAATAGAGGCCAAAAGAACTTTTTCTATAATTTATCGATTTTTTTTTTTTCGTTGCATTAACTAGCATTTTTTCGTACCACTGTGTGGGCAAGAAGTCAGACCAATTCAATTTGTTCTCTTTTAAGTCCATTCAAATTATTCAAAATCTATTTCGTCATCTTTGAAGCAATCCTCGAACTCACATATTATTCGTTCTTAACGCCGACGAACACCAATCGAACAAAACTATTAACATCGACTTTGACGCGCGTTTTCGCAGGCTTGGCAGGCATATTTTCCACAATATTAGCTCGAATTGTATGCGTGTATGGATCCAAATTGATCCGATTGATAGTCAAAAATCGTCTCCTCCTCACACACATTGTGTACTCGGGCAATTTCACTGGCAGATTGGCCTTACTTTTCAGTGGCATTGCTGCGCTGCACTAACAGCGAGTGTTGTTTAAAGGAAATTAAATTGAAAATTTTTCCACTCTTTTTTTGTGTTTTGTTTTTGGCACTTCTTCTTCTTCGATCAAAATGGTTTCACTTTGTTTTATTCCAGTTTAAGCAGAGGAAACAATTTTCTCGGAAAAGTTAAATGATTTTAAAATTATTAGACACAGACATAGTCAAACGTCTGGCATCTGCTTGTTTTATTTTATCCTGTGTACGTCGTGTACGTGTACGTGTATCCTTGCGTACTCTTATCTACTTATACAAGCGTATATGTAAATATCGTTTACTTTGGCATTGCATGCATAATAAAAGTCGAAATAAATCAAAACACATTTTCAGAGGAAAGGGAAAATATTATATTATGAAATATTTATGCTTAAGTTTAAAAATATTCATACACCATATATATATATATATATATATATATATATATATTTAAAAAACAAAAGAAAATTATATCCGCTTTGCAGCATGTCTCGAACAACAAACGTAAGATTTTTAGTCCAGCGTCATTGCGTGGAGCAATAATAGATTGTTTGTAAAATCCCACAAAATTTCACTTTGTTCTTAGTGGAAGTGCACTAAACCGAGTTGGTTGTGCGCAAAATGCTATCGTTCGTAACGACCGGAAAAAAAAAACAAAACAAATAACAAATGGCTGGTGTCGAAAAAGAACCGAACCAGTTCAGGGACACGGCTGCAGTGCCACGGTAGTTGAGACCAGCTTTGTTGTTTTCCAAAGGGGCAAAAGTAGCTTCTTAGACAAGATTCTAGACAAGCTTATGAAAATTTGAAAGTATATTCTCTGAGCAATGCTGTACGACTTGTATGAAAATTAAAAAAAAATTACCCACATCTTCGCAATTTTCTACATTAAAATTTTATTTTTTTTTGTCAAGCTCTTCATTACGAAGCAAGCTTCAAAAACTCCCTAAAGTTAATACGTTTACGGCCAGTGCCAAACTCGGAATGCACCTACCTAACTATGCCCATCTCCTCTTGTGTCCATCTGTCCTTCTACACAAGTAAGGAGTGTTTGTGATAAGTATTTTGTTGTACGCAAAACCCATCCAAACGCCCATAGGCCCGAACAACCAAAAAATGGAGAGCACCTTTACTTTCTCCGTTCTTTGTCCGTTACTCATAAACTATGACGCAATATATCGCAATAATACGGAAATTTGGGTTTTTCGTTTCGTTTTTCTTTTTTTTTTCTGTAGGCGATTCAATTAAAACCGAATATAATTTTGTTACTGCTTTGTATAAACACAGTTATGAAGTAGAAGAGTAACGATTATCTACTATATGAATGAATGTTATCGTCACAACGTAACGTAATGTTGACCTGTTGTTATAACAAAAAAAATCTATTTCGTTCGCTTTAAATTATTCGATTATCAAGTCCAAAGTTAAATCGCATTCTAAGCTTCACCGTGAAAAGGTCAACTTTTACCAAGATGTGCAATGCGATTACACACAAGCAACTCCTAAAGTATATGAAAGGTTTGATTGGAATTGGATTTGTTGGAAGAATGCCCAAAAATGCTTTTTTTAACTTTGAAGCAAAAAAAAAAAAACAAAAAAAATCGCTCAATAAAGTCGCAGGCTTTTCTACACCAGACATTGAATTGTGAAAAGTTTATTACGGTCTAAAATTCTCGCAATGTACGTAAATATAAATGCATATATATATACATATATATATATATATATAGTATATATATATACTATAATTTATGTAAGCAATAAATTATTTCTTTTATTTTTTTTCTCTCCTTCTTGTAATGCATTCAGAAGTACGCAACCGACACTTTAATATTTTACTCTTAAAAGTAGTAGTAGTAGGGTTTCTCCGACGTTCATTTTTATTGCGCCTGTGGAACAAAAACTTAATTGTTTTCGTTTTTAAAGTCCGAATTTTCACCTAGCAGCAGCAGCAGCAGCAGCAGCAGCAACAGCAGCAACAGCAGCAGCAGCAGTCAGCCAAAATGTTTACCTTCTTTCTTGGCTTCTGTGTAGGCAAAGTTGTGCAATGTTTACAAGTTTTTGTTGTTTGATTGTTCGTTATTGGAAAAAGGAAATACAAAAACGAAGAATTTTACACTTAAATATTTTTGTTAGAATAAATAAAGTTTTTCAAGTCCGGTTTTTGTTTATATTTTTTGCAATTTTCCATAACTACCGTTATTATTATTGCTCTTATTATTGCTCTTATTATTGTTATTATTATTATTATTATTTTCACGCAAACGAAATCATCTGGGGAGCCTTTCATTAATTGTAATAGTTTTCATAAAAAAATAAGTCAAATGACTAATGGCGTTGGGTTCATTCATTTTATTACTTAGCAGTTTTGAACTGAGAAACTCTTGGAAAGTAAAAACCAAAAAGCAATTAATTTTCCTTTAAACTAACTAAACAATAACAATGTTTTAAAGCTAAAAATTAAATCGCATAAAAAACATAAAAAAGAACAAAAAAAAAAATGCAAACAATAAACAAACCATCATAAAAACAACACCAAATTAAAAATTCTCCCAAAACCACAAAACAATGGAAATTCCAAACCAATAACAATAACAATAACAAAGTATTGCACCTTTTAAAACAAGCCATAAAAATATGTACTCGGCAGGCTCTGCAGGCTCTGCAGGAGCCATTGTGAAAAGCAAAGGATCATGCTATAGTTTAGCAGCACTCTGCAGTAGAGAGCAGTATACATTGGTAAAGTTAACTAATTTCCTCGAATGTTAGCTATAAGGCACACAACAGTTCGTTCGTTGCTTTGCAACACCAGAACCGACAATTCTTATATAATCTTTAGAGAGAGTACAGATGTCTGTGTGTGTGTTTTACGTCTGCACCTGGTGTGAAACCTTAATCAGACGGGTTGCCTACAACGATTGGCAAGCGAAAGTAAGTTGATTGACGACCCCTCAGGGAGAGAGAGACAATCCCCATCATTGAAGTGGGGGGGG